>CM021108.1:585311434-585782637 GCA_007115665.2 Sequoiadendron giganteum
GAGGAAGAGGTAGGGATGGAGAGAGAGAGGTGAGAGAGATAAGAGAGAGGAGGGAGGGATAGGTAGGGAGAGAGGGGTGAGATAGAGAGAAAGAGAGTAGAGAGAGAAGGGGAAAGAGAGAAGTGAGATAGGTGATAGAGATGTGTGATGGAGCTTACAAGTAGAGAGATAAGGAGGAAGGTGGAGAGATTGAGAGGGAAGGAGGGGGGAGAGAGAAATATGTATAGAGGGATAGGTTAGATAGTGAGAAGTAGAGAGAAAAGGTGGGTGAAAGGAAGAGAGAGGGAGAGAGAGGAGGAGAAAGAGAGGTGAGATAGAGAGAAGTAGAAAGGGAAGGAGAGAGAGGGAGATAGAGAAAATTAGAGAGGGAGGGAGGGAAGGAGAGAGAAGTGAGATAGAGAGAACTAGAGAGGGAAGGAGACAAAGAATTGGAAGATAGAAAGCAGAGAGGGGAGAGGGGAAGAGAGAGCGAGGGAAGCAAAGAGAGAGAGAAAGAAAGGAGAGGGAGGGAGGGAGGGATAGGTAGGTATAGAGAGTAGAGAGAGATATATATAGAGATAAAAGGAGAGGGATGAGAGATAGAAAAATGTAGAGAGGGAAGGAGGGAGGGAGATAGATATTGGAGAGGGAAGGAGAGAGAGATGGACATGTAGAGACATAGTTCTTGAGCTCAAGGAAGATATTGTTAGATAAAGGGATGGATATAGTGAGAGAGAGAGAGGTCTAGAGAATAAGAGATGAAAATGAGTGAGATAGAGAGAGAAAGATGAAATTTGACCTCCTAAGTACTAAAATTTGACCTCCCGATTACTGAAATTTGACATGCTGATTACTAAAATTTGACTAAGTCTAAAATTTTTAAGATCTTCCAAAAACTAGAATTTGCATTATAACTCTTAGAGATCTGAAACCACTCTCAAACATCCTACCTATATATACATGAAATATAACTTAAAGTATAAGAAAGTAAATGTCCATATGTAAATTTCAACTTATACTTAAATGTTTATTTCATGTATATAGTTTCCCTAACAGAGAAAGCGAAAAATATAGTTCTGTGCAAAGCAAGCCATTTGGCACTCACCAAATGACTCATCACATTTGGTGCACGCCAAATGGCTTGCTTTGGACGTGTTAATTACCAAAATTTGCCAAATTCTCATATTTTCATCTATGCTCCCCATCTCATTTACACGTATTTCAAATCAAGTTTATAAAAAAATAATGATAGCGTTAACCTCTCTCTTAGCTATCTAAATATATATAAAAAATCTTTTTGATTTAGTTAAGGTTTTGATCCATGGCTTCTATTGTAAATGCCTTCGTTTTTGGTCAAAAACCAACATGTGCTAGGTTTAGGATAGATTTTCACACGTTCATCAGAACGTGAAACAAATTACGTTTTTTGAAACTAGACTCCATTCTACACATGATGAAAAAAAAATCAATTTTCAATTAGTTTGCAAAAAAATTGGGGGGGAGCATGCTCAAATTTCAGCTTTTCAGGATGTGTCCACTTTAAAAATTCATAAAATATTATATATTCATTAAAAAAATTATCTGAAAGAAGGAGGATAAACTACATGGTGTTAGCTAATTTCTCACTATTGGAATTTTTGAAATTCTAAAAAAAAGTTAACCAAAAAGGGGGGAGCCCTCAAGCGCTATGCTATTTTTTTTGATAAAAACAGGACCTGTTTTGGCCCCCCCATTTTTGAGACCCTTAATCTTCATTAATTTCAAAAACAATAGTAGCTTAGAAACTAGACTCAGAGCACTTCAACTTTTGTTCTTGCCGCATCTTGAAATTTTGAGCGTAACTATCTTCATTTTCTCGTGCAAATTTGATTTTGCTGATTTCAGAAAAAAGAAAAAAAAGTGGCATCTTAAGAGCCAAATTGTGTCACAGATTGGTGCACTAACCCTAACATTTCACTAAGTTTGTGAACCATTGAACTTAGTGATCTTGACTTACTCCTTGAAATTTTGAAACTCTACCAAAGGAGTAATTCAAGATCGCTAATTTCACTGGTTCGTAAACTTAGTGAAACATCACTAAGTTTATAAATGTTGCAAGGTTCACGAGTTCATGAAAATTGTTAAATTACGATGAAAGGAAGGAGTTAAGGTTTCCAAGTTCATGGTCTCAAAATTTACTAGTTCATGAACTCTATGAAAGTGTGACAAAGAGGGAAGAAATAAGATCAAATATCATAAAGTTTGCAAGTTCATGAACTCTATGAAATTTGGATCCCTATAAATTGGGATAGTGTTGTCATTAGGTACACCCACCTAGGTTTTGTAGAAATTGAAGTGTATGAGAGTCATATATATCTCATTAATTGGCCAAACATCTTAATTGTTTTGATCATAGGGATTCACAACCCCTTTTAAATAATTAACAATACATTGGAGAACAAACAAACCAATAGAACAATTTTGGTAAGTCTGTGAACTCACAAACTAAGCAAAACTTAAAATTTTGCAAGTTCTATGTTTACTTCTTCAATCATTTTCACTTGTGCTAACTTGGTGAGCCATATCACACTTTCATACTTTTTTTAAGCTTAAGAACCATGTCAAAATTTCATAGAGTTCATGAACTTGAAAACTTAATGATATTTGATCTCATTTTTTCACTCTTTGTCGCACTTTCATAGAGTTCATGAACTAGTGAATTTTGAGACATGTCATGAACTTGGAAACCTTAACTCCTTCCTTTCATCGTAATTTAACAATGCTCGTGAACTCATGAACCTTGCAACATTTATAAACTTAGTGGTGTTTCATTAAATTTGAGAGCCATTGAACTTAGCAATCTTGACTTACTCCTTTGTTAGAGTTTCAAAATTGCAAGGAGTAAGTCAAGATCACTAAGTTCAATGGTTCAAAAACTTAGTGAAATGCCACTAAGTTTATAAATGTTGCAAGGTTCATGAGTTCATGAACATTGTTAAACTAAGATGAAAGGAAGAAGGAGTTAAAGTTTTCAAGTTCATGATGTCTCAAAATTTACTAGTTCAAGAACTTTATGAAAGTGCGAAAAAGAGGGAAGAAATGAGATCAAATATCACAAATTTTTCAAGTTCATGAACTCTATGAAATTTTGACATGGTTCTTAAGTTTGCAAAAATTATGAAAGTGTGATATGGTTCACCAAGTTAGCATAAGTAAAAATGATTGGAGAAGTAAACATATAACTTGCAAAATTTTAAGTTTTGCAAGTAGTTTGTGAGTTCACAAACTTACCAAAAGTGTGTTATTGGTTTGTTGGTTCTCCAAACTATTGTTAATTATTTCTAAGGGGGATCCCTATGATCAAAATAATTAAGATGTTTAGCCAATGAATGAGAGATATATGACTCTCTCATACTTGTTCCAAATTGCATATCCACTCCCAAAACCATAATCCATTACATAACAAAAAAAATCTAGGTCTTTTGGTGTCAAACTTTCAACCATTCCTTATTTGAGTAACTTTTTCACCCAATCCTGAAAGTTTAAAGTTTTGTGGATTTGCTTTATACAACTTACCATAATCAAAATTTTAGCCATTCCCTTGACTCAAAAAAAAGTTAAGCCCCATCTCCATTCCTCGATCTCAAAAAAATGTTAAGGAGCAAGTCAAGATCACTAAGTTAAATGGCTCATGAACTTGGAAAATATCACTAAGGCTATAAATATCTCAAGGGTTGTGGGTTTACAAACCTTATGAAATTGCAATGAAAGGGAGGAGTTAAGGTTTCCAAGTTCATGATGTCACAAATTTTGCTAGTTCATGAACTCTATGAAAGTGTGGAAAAGAGGGAAAAAATGAGTTCAAATGTAACAAATTTTGTGAGTTCTTCAAACCCTTGATGTATTTACATGAGTCATTTATTTGCCTTTTTCACTATGATAAACCCATTATCCTATAAATATGCAGTGTTTTCATTAGGTACACCCACCTAGGTTTTGTATAACTTGAAGTGTATGAGAGAGTCATATATCTCTCATTCATTGGCCAAACATCTTAATTTTCATATGGATTCACAACCCCTTAGAAATAATTAACAATAGGTTGGAGAACCAACAAACAAATAACACACTTTTGGTAAGTTTGTGAACTCACAAACTAAGCAAAACTTAAAATTTTGGAAGTTTTATGTTTACTTCTTCAATCATTTTCACTTATGCTATCTTGGTGAACTATATCACACTTTCATACCTTTTTCAAACTTAAGAACCATGTAAAAATTTCGTAGAGTTCATGAACTTGCAAACTTTATGATATTTGATCTCATTTCTTCCCTCTTTGTTGAACTTTCATAGAGTTCATGAACTAGTAAATTTTGAGACATCATGAACTTGCAAACCTTAACTCCTTCCTTTCATCGTAATTTAACAATGTTCACAAACTCATGAAACTTGCAACATTTATAAACTTAGTGAAATTTCACTAAGTTTGTGAAACATTGAACTTAGCAATCTTGACTTACTCCTTGAAATTTTGAAACTCTAACACGAGAGTAAGTCAAGATCGCTAAGTTCGATATTTTGGAAACTTAGTGAAACACCACTAATTTTATAAATGTTGCAAGGTTCACGAGTTCGTGAACATTGTTAAATTATGATGAAAGGAAGGAGTTAAGATTTCCAAGTTCATAATGTCTCAAAATTTACTAGTTCATGAACTCTATGAAAGTACAACAAAGAGGGAAGAAATGAGATTAAATATCATAAATTTTGCAAGTTCATGAACTCTATGAAATTTTTACATGGTTCTTAAGTTTGCAAAAAGTATGAAAGTGTGATATGGCTCACCAAGTTAGCATAAGTGCAAATGATTGAAGAAGTAAACATAGAATTTGCAATTTTTAAAATTTTTTCTTAGTTTTTTAGTTCACAAACTTACCAAAAGTGTGTTATTGGTTTGTTGTTTTGGCCTTGTCGTTGCACCAAAATATCAACTTGTTAATGCCCGATACAAGCTAGAGTTAAGATCCACGGGAGGCGATTAAACCATGTCACGAATCCCAAGCATCGAGCTAAACAACCAAGGGGACCAAGGGCACACACCTTGCAACAATCCCCCCCAATGCAAGTGAGGGATTTGAACCCATGACCAGCTTTGATACCAATTATTGCAAAGAGGGTCGCCATTGCACCAAAAGATCGACCTGTTAATGCCCAATACAACCGTTGGATTTATACAAGATCAAGATCCACAAGAGGTAGTTAAACCATGTCACAAAGCTTGAGCATTGCGCTAAAAAACCAAGGAGACCAAGGGTACACACCTTGCAACAATCCCTCCAAATGCAAGTGAGGTATTTGAACCTGTGACCAGATCTCATACCAATCATTGGCCTTGTCATTGCACCAAAAGATCGACCTATTAATGTCCGATACAAGCCAGAGTTAAGATCCACTAGAGACGGTTAAACCATGTCACAAATCTCGAGAGTTGCACTAAAAAACCAAGGGGACCAAGGGAACACACCTTGCAACATGTTGTTTCTCCAACCTATTGTTAATTATTTCTAAGGGGTTGTGCATCCATATGATCAAAATAATTAAGATGTTTGGACAATTAATGAGAGATATATGACCCTCTCATACACTTCAAGTTCTGCAAAACCTAGGTGGGTGTACCTAATGAAAAAAATACATATTTATAATATAATGGGTTTATCATAGTGAAAAGGGTAGATAAATGGTTCATTCAAATACATCAAGGGTTTTAAGAACTCACAAAATTTGTGACATTTGAATTCGTTTCTTCCCTCTTTTCCACACTTTCATAGATTTCATGAAATAGAAAACTTTGTGACATCATGAACTTTGAAACCTTAACTCCTTCCTTTCATCACAATTTCATATGGTTTGTAAACCCAAAACCCTTGAGATATGTACAGCCTTATTGATATTTTCCAAGTTCATGAACCATTTAACTTAGCTATCTTGACTTGATCATTTGTTTTTTCGAGATCGATGAATTGAGATGGGGCTTAACTTGGTATTGAGTCAAGAGAATGGCTAAAATTTTGATTTGGGTAAGTTGTATAAAACAAATCAACAAAACTTTAAACTTTCAAGGTTGGGTGAAAAAGTTACTCAAATAAGGAATGGTTGAATGTTTGACTCCAAAAAACTTAGATTTTTTTTTAGATGCAATGAATCAGGGTTTAGGGAGTGGAGATGCAATGGAACAAGTATCAAGGTATGGTATGGATGATGAAATATGAAATTCCAATGGATTGATTAAGTCAACATGACATCATTAGTACTTTTAACATTATCTCAATATTACCAAGTCTACTGACTATACCTCTAAGCATTAATGGTTTGTGGAGTTGAGTGCAAGGAATAGAAAATAATCTAAGAGAACTGTTAAAATATTGGCGTAAAGATGGCATATTAATCATCAAGTTCTATAATAATAACAAAAGTATGGGTTGACCATCAATTTTTTCTTTGAATCCACACCAATCTGCATAAAGAATGATTTTTGAACACTATTGGATCTTATCTAGTAGTTTCTGGGGAAAATCAGGTCATTAATGAAGTTGTGGGTTATTCAGGAGGGTAGGTCTAGGGATATATATAAAAATTGTTCCATTTTCACTTGGTGCTTTGTGTTTTAAAATAACTTAAAGAGGTAACGACTTTATTTTGCGTTAGCTTTACATTCTTGCATCATCCCCTGTGTATGCTCTATGACCTTTTTGAGAGCACACAATCCATTTCAAAATTTTGGTAAGTTCATTAACTTGCAAACATGCCAACATTTGAACTCTTCTCCTCTTCTATCTTTTTTCTTTCTTTCTCTTTCTCTTTCACATTTTGTAAACTCGTGAATTTAATGAAATTTGAACTCATTTCTTCCATCTTTGTTACACTTTCACTGAGTTCGTAAACTAGTAAATTTTGTGACATCATGAACTTGGAAACCTTAACTCCTTCCTTTCATCACAATTTTATATGGTTCATGAACTCATTAACCTTGTGGAATTTATAGCTTTAGTGATGTTTCACCAAGTTTGTGAACCCTAATCCTGCAAATGCACAAACATAGCAAACAAACATAATGTTAGATCAAATGCAAGTGAGAATAAAGATTCCCCATGAAATCCATTTACAAAATTAAGATAGAAATGAAAAACAAAGAACAATGCATTAAACCAAATTAAATCTATCTAAACTAAGCAAACTCTTGATCCCATGGGGGAGTTGGTGCCAATGAGATGTTGCAATTATCCCTTTCCCAACTCCTTAGTTGCAAATGTTGATGATTTGATGAGTGATCCACCTTGATGAAGATTCAATCAAGCTTCATGATAAAAATCTGCATAACCTAGCTAAGAATGTGAAGAAATGGATGAAACTAGATATGCTTGAGAAAGAAGTTGAGTATAGTAAGTTTACTCAAATTGTGGATGTTTGAATGAGAGGAAGAGTCTCTCACTTATAGATTCCCAAATTGGAAGAATGAGGGATTTAATCGAATGTGGGATAAAAAACCAACCAATGAGAAGAGGCCACTTGTCCACCTGTGATTGGAGGAGGAATGAGCACATTTTGGTCAATGTGCATGATAAATGCCATTGGATTCAAATTTGAATTTTGAATGTAACATGTGAGAGGGAAAGAGAAATGGAGTTAATGTCACTTGGCTCAATGCACAAGGACATGTAAGAGGCATTGAATGCCTTGTTGGAAGGACCAAGCCCATTTGAATTTTGAATTCAAATTGAGGGAATATTCCCTTTTGATGCTTTGTGAGGGAAAATAGATGAATTAATAAATCAAAGTAATTGATTTATTGTGCAAGTTGCATTCTCTAGAGAATTTTAGTGAGAAGGATTAACTTAATCAATGTTTTGATTAATTTAAAGGAGAATTAGGTGATGTGACAATTTAGACTTAGATTTATGAATTGATTTAAGTAAGAAATTGAGAGGAAATGATTCATTAAATAAATGATTTGATTTATTTAATAAAGAAGGAATGTGTTAGATTAAATCAAATAAGGTTTAATTTATTTAATTTAATAGGAGGACTTTAGAGAATTTAATTAAATAAATTATTTAATTAAACAGAAAGGTAAGGTTAATTAAATTAAACTGATTAATTTAATCAAAGGAGGCGATAGACTTAATCAGATAAATAATGATTAAGAGACAGAATGTATGATTCAGAAAGAAATGATGTTAATAAATAGGATCAAGTGTGTTGAATGACATTTGTACATTTTCAATGTCTATAGAACTTAGCAATCTTCACTTGCTCCTTTGTCAAAGTTTCAAAATTTTAAACCTTGTCACTGTTGTCAAACTTATAATCTCAAGCATGCCTTCCTTGAAATTCTGACATCCCACCCCTTCCCACTAAGTCCCTTAATATACTTTCAAAGTTTCCCATACCCCGATACCTTCATTTAATAAGCTTAGTCTTGATGACATCATCTTGACATCATGTGATGTCGATAGTCTTGGTGACATCATATTCACATCATCAATCCATTAGACTTCCAAATTTCCTCATCCATCCCATCCCTTAGGACTAATTTTTTTGCATCTCTACTCTCTAAATTCAGATCCTTTGCATCCCAAAACATTTAAAGTTTTTTGAAGTCAAACTTTTGGCTATTACTTATTTAAGTACTTTTTTCCACCCAACCTAGAAAATTTGAAACTTTGTTGATTTTCTTTCTAAAACTTATCAGAATTAGACTTTCAACTATTTCCTTGACTTAGTACCAAGTTAAGCCCCATCCCAATTCCTCGATATTTTGAAACTCTAATAAAGGAGTAAGTCAAGATCGCTAAGTTCAATGGCTCACAAACTTAGTGAAATGTTAGTAAGTTTATAAATGTTGCAAGGTTCATGAGATTATGAACATTGTTAAATTACAATGAAAGGAAGATGGAGTTAAGGTTTCCAAGTTCATGATGTCTCAAAATTTACTAGTTCATGAACTTTATGAAAGTGGTGCAAAGAGAGGAGAAATGAAGATCAAATGCCATAAAGTTTGCAATTTCATGAACTCTATGTAATTTTGACATGGTTCTTAAGTTTTCATAAAGTATGAAAGTGTGATATGGTTCACCAAGTTAGAATAAGTGAAAATGATTGAAGAAGTAAATATAGAACTTGTAAATTGTTTAAGTTTTTCTTAGTTTGTGAGTTCATAAACTTACCAAAAGTGTGTTATTGGTTTCTTGGTTCTCCAACCTATTGTTAATTATTTCTAAGGGGTTGTGAATCCCTATGATCAAAACAATTAAGATGTTTGGCCAATGCATGAGAGATATATGACTCTCTCATACACTTAAAGTTTTACAAAACCTAGGTGGGTGTACCTAATGACAACACTAGATATTTATAGGATAATGGGTTTATCATAGTGAAAAGGGCAGATAAATTGTTCATGCAAATATATCAAGGGTTTGAAGATAATTTTATAGTATTAGCTTACTTGTACCTTTAATGAGCAAGCATGAATAAATTACCTAAACTACTAATATAAAACACTAAAGTGTAGTTTTCTATTCTAAGTTTGTAAATGGAAAGGGATACTATAAAATATTAGTACCTACTTCCTTGGGATAATAGAGTTTGAAACTTATACCAATATGATATTATACCAACATTCAATCTCCGAGGTTTAAAAAAACTTTATTACTATCTTACAGTAATATAAATCCTCATTATTGACTTACTAAATGAGATTCTACTTACTAATCCTTCATATACATTGCACACCCCAATCATTGTTAAAAATGGATTATAACCCTCCTTGAAGATGAACTAATTAAATCAATAGCTCCTACAACAAATATGCAAGTAGATATTTTTTCCTTTCATTAAAAACTTACTTCTCTCAAAGAACATAAAATATATTGAAGGGGATAATCAAATGTATAAGCATGTATTCATATCATCACTATAAAGAAAATTTAATACAATATACACATAGGAAAATAACAACAAACTTTATTATCTTTATATAAAATTTAGAACCTTCAATAGAGTTTTCTCTTACAATGCTTATCTCTCCAACAAATCCTAACCCCTTAATATGCCCAAATGAACCTATACTTACAAAACTCTTTTCTAGTGACCAAATTTGGATGGGAAAATAACTCTTGAGTGGATGTAATCAATACAAGGTCCATGAAATCTACTTAAACAACATGATCATCGATCTTAATTGTTGCAATCCATTTGAGAATGAGATAAGAACCATCGTTTTACAAAATAATGTCCCTTTGAATCTTATATGATCATCTATAAATGTCAAAGAAGACATCCTTTGTATCCCTACCATACCTCTAAGCATGAATGGTTTGTGGAGTTGAGTTCAAGGACTATAAAATAATCCAAGAGAACTGTTAAAAGAGTGGCCTAAAGATGGCATATTAATCATCAAGTTCTACAATAATAACAAAAGTATGGGTTGAGAATTGAATTTTTATTTGAATCCACACCAATCTGCATAAAGAATGATTTTTGGACACTATTGGATTGATACCGAATTTTTCACTTCAGCTCACTTTGGAAAAGCTGGAATTATTAGCTTCATTCAAAGTGAAAGGTACATTTATATTATGTTGATAATTCATTTTCAGTGAAGGATTTTGAATAAGTTTGATTTTAGTTTCAGATTGCCATGAGTTATAGTAAGTTGCCAGTTAATGCTTTGTAGCTTACAATGAGATATAAGAGAGGTATAACATTACAAGTTCTTGATTTTATTTTATTTTTCCAATGTTACATTCATTTCATAATGATGTATTCATATTATGAATAAAGCATACATAGAATTGCACAAGAATGCAGAATTGCTACATTTTTATTCATTAAAAATGAAAAGAAATCAAGTATCCCACACAAGCCATGGGAGTAGTCAAAATAACCTATTAAAAGGTAATGAATTATACAACTGAAGATTTAAAGAATGAAATCATGTAATAAAGGACATATCCATCATTCCCTGTTCTTTTGAAGTCTTCAAAGGTCTTCATTGTTATTGCTTTGTCCTTGCTTCCGATCTAGAATGAACCCGCATCGTTGGAAAACAATCCTATTAGAGCTTTAGGTATGAACTGTACTACATGCCCTATCAACATAAATATAATTCACTGCCTACAATAGATTGATTCTGCTAAATAAACCTCATGAGTACAAACAAGAGCTGAAATATAACATCACATAAAATATTCTAACTTCATTGTTTTAATGCTAACATGTTTGTTCAAAGTGAAAGGCACAGGTACATTTTCATTACTGACTCATCAGGATTCACATTTTAGTATGTGGGAAAAAATTGGGCTCCCAGAAGGGTCAAGCCCAACATACTTCAAAAGTACATTATCATTTGAGTGATTGTGAACAGACATGCATATTTCAAGTTCACAATCAAAACAACAATTGAAACAATCAGAAAAGTCAAATAAAAGCTATTTCCATGTATTTGATCAAAGAATAAAGGTTACGTCATTATGATCTCAGCATCAAAACAATGATGATTAGCAGTGGTACAAAGGTCTCTCAAACAAATAGATTATACCACAGGCTAAAGATAAATCAATGCTTCTGTGTAAATTTAACTGTTGAATTCTTCTTATCCTTATTACCAATGTTTCATATACACAAAGAAAAATGGATATAAATAGAGCAACATTATTTCCAAATAAGAACTTGTTGTAGCAAATATCCATTACAGTGATAAGGGAAATTGATAAAGACTTGTCACTTATTTTATACAGAATGGAAAAAATATAAGGTACAATTACACCCATGAAGGATGTTGAAGCAAGTGTTCATCTCCCAATGACATCAAACAAAGCAGATTCTTATGTAAAGGTCTTTAGAGGAAAGGTACAAAAGAGAAAATCTTGCAGAAGATAAATCAATGTATAGAGAGCAGATAGTGCTTACGTGGAAATCAATGGATAAGGTCTTAATGATGGGTGATGGTATAATTTTATATGAATACAACAGGGAAGTGGTACCCCTTCAAGACAAAGATCAAGACATTGATGGAGTTTACAAAAGAGTCTTTTATAAACATGCTAATCACAACAAGCATGGTTATGAACTTCCAAAATCCAAGCTACAGATTGTTCACAACCAAGCTAGGGTTTCCTTTTGTGTACCCATAAAGGAAAGGAGCTACAACCATAGAGCTTAAAAAAGGGAGAAAATTTGAAATCCTCAACAAGAATCAATAATGGAGGGTCTTTTTGTGCTTTAATGGAGCCATGATTTGCACCAAGGTTTTGTTTCAAACGAGATATGGAGAGAAGCATCGAGAATATAAGAAAAATCAAGTCTCTAATTACTTACTGTGATTATCACGTGAAAAAAAAATAGCTTATTTTTCATGAAAGATACATAGATAATGAAGCCACAACATAAGAAACAAAGCCAGGAAATACAGGGGTTCAAAAACCCCAATCTTTTGTAGGATAAAGGTGAAAATAAAATGAAAGGGGTTGCGACCTATTAAGTGAAGGTATAAACAATCTCCATCTCCTTCATAAATTTACACAGTGGAAAAACACCCAAAATGGCCTAACACAAACAAAAATAGCCATGACCTACATAGGTTTACTTGAAAGAATGGAAAAATATGTGAAACCCAGAACTTTAAAGAAAAACTAGTGCATCTACAGTAGCGCCCTGTAAGAAATATGTGAAGCTTGTGGCTTGAAAACACAAGAGAATGCTTCAAAAATGGACAAGAATGCTTAGTTTGGTAACAAGAAGGGGATTACCTTGTTTTCCTTAAGAATCCTTTATGAAGCTCACATAATCAAGCAAAATGCCAGAAAGACAAGCTCAAAAACCCTCATGGTGGTGCAACATCTTGTTTTCTCCAAAAAATCAAAGTGTGATAAATGAATAAATGATTTTTAGGGTTCAGGTGTTTTACCCAATATCCCAATTCAACTTGAGGTTATTTTGATCTTTGTTTTGAATAAAATCATGTCACATTATTGTGTTGAGGTCTTGACTAGAGGTCAATTGACCAATCAAATAGAGGGGCCCGTGAATTTGAAGATAAGATTGTGAAGTCAAAATTCACTATCATTTGTGTTTGAAGTGGAAAAGCATTTCACTATGTAATTAAATATTAAAGATAATACTACTTTAATATTTACTATGTCATGCAAATAAAGGGGAGTTTTTCACATGTAAATATTAAAATAATCATAAATTGATTATTTTTTAATATTCAATAAAATAGTTCTTCTTCAAGAACATATAAAAATGCAAGTGAAACTAAGGATCTAGTCATGCGAAATGGAGAAAATGGTGGAGTTTTCTTTCAATTCCACATTAGTTTTCGAGTGTTTTGGATCATGCACATCAGGTGAAGTGAGTCAGATTATGCGAGGATAGTGAAGTAAATGGTGGTTTTTTTCAGTCAGATTTTTAGATTCACTTCATTTATTATTTCCTTTCCATCATGTGCATGGAC
This sequence comes from Sequoiadendron giganteum, assembly GCA_007115665.2. NCBI lineage: Eukaryota > Viridiplantae > Streptophyta > Pinopsida > Cupressales > Cupressaceae > Sequoiadendron > Sequoiadendron giganteum. The sequence continues at coordinate 585,324,906 of CM021108.1, forward strand.
AAAAGGAGTTTCCCACACATAGAGTTCAGTCAACTTTAGTTGCGGGCCCATTTTTTGAGGCTTTTTGCTTTTTCTCGTGAGAAGACACTTGAGGGATATTTTTCAACTTTAGTTCACTTTTAGTTCCACCTCATGGATGCTTTATGCATGCCTTTATTGTATATATTGGAAAGAGTTATTCTTTTTCCTTTAGTTCTTATTTTTCATCTCTTTTTGCACACCTTTTGCAGAGAGACATGAGATTTGTAACTCAGCTTTTTATATCAATATAATTTATAGTTTTTATAGATTTACAAGTTGCTTTATTTATGCAAAGTCTTTCCTTCGTATTGTTCATTGAGATAGAGTTCACCTTTTCAATTTTAGGTGTTTTGTATGTTTAAATGATCTGATGCAAGTTTGATGTGTTTCATTACCAAAACCTTCAAATTTTTTTCTTTTTTTTTGCATACATATACACAATTTCTATTTGTCACAGGTCATTAATTGTGTTTAAAACTTGTTCCTTTTTCTTATTCGTGAAAACTTAGTTTTCCTTAGAAGAAAGGGGATAAATACAACCTTTTGATGAATTATTCTTGTGTTCAGAGAGTTCAAATTGCCCTGTGTTAACAAAATTTTCTTAAGATATAGGTTGTGAATCATCTGCAAGTTCTACCATCATTAGGTGCATCACCATCAAGTTTTACATTTTTTAGTAGTTTCATGCAAACCTTTCTAACTCTTTTCCCAAAATAGGTTTTATAGCATCTAATTGATTATAAAAAAGGAACCAACCTAGAATCTAGAGGTCTAATTCCATATAGGGTACCCACAACCTGGAATTAGTCCAATGTTACAAGGGATTGTAGATCTTTACAACCTTGCATGCGGGTGCAAGTCCCTGTGATAACAATTTTTGGCACACCCAGTGGGACTTTGAAGATCACTTTAGAGAAATAATTCAAGAATTTCAAGCTGCTATTCTGGTATATACAAAAATTTTTTTTAACCTTTTAGAGGTTACAATTATACCTGGCAACTCCGAGTATAATCCATTGGTTTCAACAGACAAAGTGCTGAGCATGTTTTCAACTCCATTTCATGAAATTCTTGCCTATCCGCATCCTTGTAAGCTTTATCAAGCCAGTTATGCTGCTACTTTTATCCCAAATAGCCATGCAACAATGAATAACCAACATGATTATTATGCTTACCACCCACACACCCTTGCTCAACCTCCATATCAATCTACATATGCTCAGATTTAGCTCCAAGAGGTTGATGATATGAAGAATAGCATGAATGACACCAAGGAAATATTGTCAGACATCGTAAAGTAGATAAAAGATTCTAGGAGGCAACAAGAGCTTGAGATGTAGCAACATGAGTTAGACTATTAGGCCTACCTTCATGAGCAGGAGTTGGAGACACAAAGAATACATTATGAATAAAAACTTGCTGCGAAGGAAGATCAAATTAGAATATTGATTGCCCAAGCACTAAAACATCACCCAACAGAGGAAGAGGTTTCTAAGGTTTCTTCACAATCCCCAAGTAAGTCTTCTAGATTTGACATTCCAAGTTTTAGGGGTAATAGTCATGCCAATGTTAAAGATCAGCCCCTACAGAAGCCCATGAATGAACAAAATTAGTAAAACTAGTCTATTAATCCTCAGTTTCACTCATATCAAGAGCCTGAGCCAAGTTATCGAAGTACCAAACAGTTATGACAACCTTCTTGGACCAAGCATCCTGACTTCAAAATGTCTAATCTAGTTCAAGAGGCTCCTAGTATGACAACAATCCAAAATCAGGGAGAAGATGAGGTTTTAGAGTATAAGCAAAATACAGGAGAAAATCTTCCCATTCCAAGTTTCAAAGATCCTCTTTTATTGCAAAGTAAAGTGCATGTAACAAATCAAGCTATGGATCTTCATGAGAAGTCATCTCAAGAGAAGCAAGAAAAAGTTTATGAAATTGATATGCTTGCACCTGATGAACAAGATGACAAAGAAGACTTGCAACATGAGGTGAATGAACATGATCAATCAGGACATGTGGAAAAAGGTATCAAAGGTAATGATTTCATGTTCTTATTCGATGAATCACCTTCCTTTATTGAGCAGGATGTTGAGGAAAAGATCAAACAATTTGATGAGTTGTTGACTGAAGAATATCAATGTCATAATCAAGTCTTGGAGCAGCTGAAGGATGAGAAGGAACATCGGAAAAGGGAAGTTCATGAGGTAGAAAGCACTCCTCTTTTATCAAAAGACTGATAAGAGCAGGTTGAACATGTTTATCTAGCTGATTTGTTTGATGAATTACCTAAATTTGTTGATGAGAATGAAGACAATACATGCTTACTAATGTCAGCACCTACCTTTGAGCAGCAAGGTGATGAGACTCATCTGAATCCAATTCAAGATTATGAATTAAATGAGAACATTTTCTCAAATATCATAGAATATTTTTACTCTAACATTGATGAAAGTTTGGTGCCATGTGAACCAACAACATGTGATCAATCTATTCAGGTCAAAGAGGCTATTAAGAAAGAAGAGGAAAATGATTTTCAACCTATGAAAGAGTACAATATGAACTTATTTGATGAACTTCCCCACTTTGTAGACAAGGAGTTGTATTCTATCATGGGCGAGGAACATAGGGAACAATAGTTTGAGGACTTATTTTCAATAATCCAACATGGATATCAGCTCCTTGATGAAAAAGATTCAACCATTGAACACATTAATAGTTTCTTTTTAGAGACTATTATAGATGATGCAAAGAAACAAGATTCCCTTTTTGAGGAGTTGAAAGAAGGGATAGCTGATCCTCCTATAAACAATAATAGGAAAATCATTCAAGAAGATCAACAACCTACATATCACCTCCAATCAACACCTTTTCAAGAAAAGGCTGAAGTTTTCAGAGATCAACAAAGGAGCAACTCAACTTCATTTAATGTTCTTCAAAATCATGAAAAAAAGGCTGAGAAGGTAGAGCATCAACATGAGGTTGAAAATTATAAATTGGATGTCAGCACAAGGGGATGTCCTATCAGACACCTAGCACAATTGGCGGGCAATCAAAAAGAGTTACCAGTTGAAGTATTTGCTTGGGAGCACAAGATTGAGCATCAAAAGGAATCAATGAAGGTTGCTCAACCTATTCAAAATAGTTGCGTGCATCACTTGTCTAATGCAGAAAGGGAGGTGGTTTTCATGATTGCACAAGTGTTTTTTTGAGCACACAACATTTACTTTTCTTTCATCACCATTGGATAATTTGCAAGCAAGTAGCACAACCTAAGTTGATGAGAAAAGGGAGTTTTTTCAACCAACCAATGAATGGTTATGTTTAAGCACTAATGTTGTTGGTCAGTGTAGGGTAGGATAATTCTTAAAATAATAAGTGCTCAATGCATAGTAATTTCCTTCCAGTTTTGTTTTCATAAGTGCAGATGTTGCACAGTTTTTTGACTCTGTCTTAAGCAGAGTTATGCTAGTTTCTTTCAGTTTGGTTTTCTGTTGAGTTACAATTTTTTTTCAGAATTAACGGGCATAATTGACTCCATGCACAAAAAATTATCAAGGCAACTGATCTCATATGCTTAGTAGGCAAGCATTCGACATCTAGGTCGCTAGAAATGTTACCAAAATTTTCACTTCATCTCATTTTGGCAAAGCTAGAATTATTTGCTTCATTAAAAGTGAAAGGTACATTTATATTATGCTGATAATTCATTTTTCAGTGAAGGATATTGAATAAGTTTGATTTCAGTTTTAGATTGCAATGAGTTACAGTAAGTTGCCAATTAATGCTTTGCAACTTACAATGAGATATAAGAGAGGTATAACAGTACAAGTTATTGATTTTCTTTTATTTTTCCAATGTTACATTCATTTAATAATGATGTATTCATATTACCAAGAAAGCGTACATAGAATTGTACAAGATTGCAAAATTGCTACTTTTTTATTCATTGGAAATGAAACAGAAGTCAAGTATCCCACACAAGCCTTGTGAGTAGCCAAAACAACCTATTAAAAGGTAATGAATTATACAACTGAATATTAAAAGAAGGAAAGCATGTAATAAAGGACATATCCATCATTTCCTATTCTTTTGAAGTCTTCAGAGGTCTTCATTGTTGTTGCTTTGTCCTCGCTTCTGATCTGGAATGAACCTGCATCATTAGAAAACAGTCTTGTTAGAGCTCCGGGTATTAACTATACTACATGCCCTATCAACATAAATATAATTCACTACCTACAATAGATTGATTTTGCTGAATAAACCTCATGAGTACACATAAGAGCTGAAATAGAATATCACATAAAATATTCGAACATTGTTTTAATGCTAACATGTTTGTTGAAAGTGAAAGGTACATGTACATTTTCATTATTGAATCATCAGGATTCACATTTTAGTATGTGGAAAAAAATTGGGCTCCCACAAGGGTCGAGCCCATCATACTTCAAAAGTACATTATCATTTGAGTGATTGTGAATGGACATTCATATTTCAAGTTCACAATCAAAACAACAATTGAAATAGTCAGAAAAGTCAAATAAAAGTCATTTCCATGTGTTTGAGCAAAGAATAAAGGTTATAGTCATTATGATCTCAACATCAAAACAATGATGATTAGCAGTGGTATAGAGGTCTCTCAAACAAATAGATTATATGTTTGCACTTTTTTATGCTTTCTCATTTATTTATGTGTTGATTTCGATAATTTGAATGCATTTGTGTTTGTATATATTTTACATTTATTTTTTGGTTTTCATTTATTTGGTTCCTTTGTGTCTTTGTCTATTTTTATTTTTCTTTTCCATTATATTATTGTTCTATTTCATATTTTTTGAATTCCTTTTTAATTTTAAAATTCCAATTTGCTTTCTTATTTTTGTAGTGCTATTTATTTCTTTTTCGTTTTCTATTGTTTCTCCATCCTTTAGCCTCCTTTTGCTTTTAATTTCTTTTATTATTTTCTCTATTGGCTTTTCCTTCTTAGTCTTCGTACCCCTTCTCTCCCCCCCTCCCTCTTATTATGTTCTTTTTAGGTAGCACTGGGTCTGCAATTTTTCATTTTTCTCCTTTAGCTTTGCTCTTATCCTGATGATGGATCATAGAGTGTGATAAAAAACGTTGATGGAAAAAATCTCACACAATCTAAGCTAGAAATCATACAAAGAGCATTATGGATTGTGGAAACTTGATATCATTAACATATTATACCACCGGCTAAAGATACATCAATGCTTCTATGTAAATTTAATTATTGAATTCTTCTTATCCTTATTAACAATGTTTCATAAACATAGAGAAAAATAGATATAAATAGAGCAACATTATTTCCAAATAAGAAATTTCTATAACAAACATCCATTACAGTGATAAGGGAAATTGACAAAGACCTGTCAATTATTTTCTATAGAATGGAAAAAATATAAGGTATAATTACACCCATGAAGGATGTTGAAGCAAGTGTTCATCTCCCAATGCCATCAAACAAAAAAAATTCCTATGTAAAGGTCTTTAGAGGAAAGGTACAACAAAGAAAATCTTACAGAAGATAAATCAATGCATAGAGAGGAGATAGTGCTTACATGGAAATCAATGGATAGGGTTTTAATGATGGGTGATGGTATAATTTTATATGAATACAACAAGGAAGTGGTACCCCTTCAAGACAAAGATCAAGACACCAATGGAGTTTGTAGAAGAGTATTTCATAAACATGATAATCAAATCAAGTATGGTTGTGAACTTCCAAAATCCAAGCTGCAAATTGTTCACAACCAAGTTAGGGTTTCCTTTTGTGTACCCAGAAAGGAATGGAGCTATGACCACAGAGTTTAAAAAAGGGAATTTTTTTGAAACCCTCAACATGAATCAATAATGGAGGGTCTTTCTGTGCTTTAATGGAGCCATGATTTGCACCAAGGTTTAGTCTCAAATGAGATATGGAGAGAAGCATCGAGAATATAAGAAAAATCAAGTCGCCAGTTACTTACTGTGATTATCATGTGCAAAAAAAATTGCTTCTTTTTCACGAAAGATACACAGATAATGAAGCCACAACATAAGCAACAAAGCCAAGAAATATAGGGGTTCCAAAACCCCAATCTTTTGCAGGATAAAGGTGAAAGTAAAATGAAAGGGGCAGCAGATTGTTAAGTGAAGGTATAAATAATCTCCATCTCCTTCAAAAACTTCCACAAAAGAAAAACACCTAAAATGGCCTAACACAGACAAAAATAGACATGAATTGCATAGGTTTACTTGAAAGAATGGAAAAATATGCGAAACCCATAACTTTAAAGAAAAACTAGTGCATCTACAGTCACGACTTGCAAGAAAGATGTGAAGCCCATGGCCTGAAAGCACAAGAGAATGCTTCAAAAATGGACAATAATGCTTGGTTTTGTAACAAGAAGGGGCTTACCTTGTTTTCTTGAAGAATCCTTTATGAAGCTCACAAAATCGAGCAAAATGCTAGAAAGACAAGCTCAAAAACCCTCATGGCGGCACAACATCTTGTTTTCTCCAAAAATTCAAAGTGTGATAAGTGAAGAAATTATTTTAGGGTTTGAGTGTTTTACCCAATATCCCAATTCGAATTGAGGTTATTTTGATCTTTGTTTTGAATAAAATCATGTCACATTATTGTGTTGAGGTCTTGACTAGAGGTCGATTGACCTAATCAAATAGAGGGGGCCCGTGAGTTTGAAGATAAGATTGTGAAGTCGGAATTCACTATCATCTGTGTTTGAAGTGGAAAAGCATTTCACTATGTAATTAAATATTAAAGATAATACTACTTTAATATTTACTATGTCATGCAAATAAAGGGGAGTTTTTCACATGTAAATATTAAAATAATCATAAATTGATTATTTTTTAATATTTAATCAAATAGTTCTTCTTCAAGAACATATAAAAATGCAAGTAAAGTGAAACTGAGGATCTATTCGTGGAAAATAGAGCAAATGGTGGAGTTTTCTTTCAGGTCCACATCAATTTTTGAGTGTTTTTGATCATGCATCACATCAGGTGAAGTGAGTCAGATTATGCGATGACAGTGAAGTAAACAATGGTTATTTTCAATCAAATTTTTAGTTTCACTTCAATTATTGTTTCCTTTCCATCATGCGCATGGACAAAAGGAGTTTCCCACACATAGAGTTCAATAAACTTCAGTTGAGGGCCCATTTTTTGAGGCTTTTTTCTTTTGCTCGTGAGAAGACACTTCGGGGATATTTTTCAACTTTAGTTCACTTTTAGTTCCACCTCGTGGATGCTTTATGCATGCCTTTATTGTATATATTGGAAAGAGTTATTCATTTTCCTTTAGTTCTTATTTTTCATCTCTTTTTGCATACCTTTTGTAGAGAGACAAAGGATTTGTAACTCAAATTTTGATATCAATATAGTTTACAGTTTTTACAGGTTTACAAGTTGCTTTATTTATTATAGTCTTTCCTTCATATTGTTCATTGAGATAGAGTTCACCTTTGCAATTTCAGGTGTTTTGTATGTTTGAATGATCTGATGCAAGTTTGATGTGTTTCATTACTGAAACCTTCAAAATTTTGTCTTGTTTTTGCATACATATACACAATTCTTGTTTGTCATAGGTCATTATTTGTGCTTAAAACTTGTTCCTTTTTCTTATTTGTGAAAACTTAGTTTTCCTTAGAAGAAAGGGGATAAATACAACCTTTTAATGAATTATTCATGTGTTCCAAGAGTTTGACTTGCCTTGTGTTAACAATTTTTTTTGAAGATATAGGTTGTGAATCATCTGCAAGTTCTACCATCATTAGGTGCATCACCATCAAGTTTTACATTTTTCAGTAGTTTCATGAAAACCTTTCTTACTCTTTTCCCAAAATAAGTTTTATAGCATCTAATTGATTATAAAAAATGAACCGACCTAGAATCTAGAGGTCTAATTCCATATAGGGTACCCACAACCTGGAATTAGTCCAATATTACATGGTGTATACATCTAAAAATGGTCACGGTTATTCAAACTACTAATTAATTAAATATGGATTATTTAATTAATATTCTAAAGTCATCTACATATAAATAAATTCAATTATTTATTTATATTGTTCATTCTTCCAAATTCTTCTAATTTAATTAATTAAATAAGTCTATTTAATTATTACCACACTCCTCTTATTTAACTAAATAAATTTTATAATTTATTTATTTAAATATCACTCCATTTCTAATAGTTTGAATATTTACATTTGAATTATGGAATATTCTTCTAAACCATTTAACTTCTCATTTAATTAAATATGATAAATGTTTAATTACCTTAAGTTCTCACTTAATTAAATATGGTAAGTATTTAATTAACTCACTTTTCTTTCACTCTTCTCACGTAATTTAAATAGTAATTATTTAAATTATGGAAACTTCCATTTGCACATGTCACACATAATTAAATAAATTTATTTATTTAATTAACAATTATCCTCAACTTTCAACCAATTTTCATAAATAAGGAAATAAATGCCATGTTTATTTCTGTTTTTGAATGAAGAAGGTTTTGTGGGTTGAAAACATTCTTCCACTTTCTTCTCAACCTTCCATATTCCTCTCAACCTCTCAATCTCATACCGTTCATTCTAGCAAGTTTGAATCTCGACCGTTGATCTCCGCCAACCGGATTTTTGCCTCCAAAAAATCTATAAATACAACCTCTTGGTAAGTAGATTTCATCCTAGATTTCATACGTAGTTACTATAGTCGCATTCGAACCAACATATTAGCATAATCAACATTTTAGCATTTCAATTCCATAGCTTAAAGCATATAGGGATACACATGCACTTTTAATTAATCTCATTCTCTCAAGTTGCTATTCTACAAGCTACTGCTTAAAACAACTGAGAGCTAGCATCTTAAAACGAATCCTTGGAGATAGAGGACAATGGAACGAATTTGAAGAAGTTGCCTGTGTTTAGAGTTTGCATTTTGTCTTTCTTTAATTTAGTTTCTTCAATCTAATGTTTCTTTGGTGTATTAGTTTGATTTACTTTTGATATACATATTCTAATGTACACATTTTTGGTGCTCACCGTGGGGCATCCCCCCATTTTAATCTTTTCTGGAAGATTTTTTTTTTTATAGGTGACGACTGGAAATATCGTTTTGGCGCATATGAGTCTCGGTTGAGCACATAGATGGACTGTTTCAACGCATAGACAGGCTGTTTCACTGCATAGATAGACTGTTTCGGTGCATACACAGTATCTTTTGACGCGTGCAGGGACTATTTCGGCGCATACAGGAATTATTTCAGTGCATACATGAACTATTTTGGCGCATACACGGGATATTTCGGTGCATCGGTGAACTGTTTTAGTGCATACGGAGGTTGTAAAAAAAAATTGTATTTTTTTTTTTAAAATTCTGATTCCGACGCTATTCGCAGACATAATTTTTCAGTCGGGTTTAAGTAAAATGAAGCAATCCTAGGATAGAAACTTAAAGTCTGGAATTTATCAATCCTAGGATAGTCACCAAACATCAATTTCTTTTTTGGTTAAAATAAATCCCATGCTTATTGTGAAGCAACATCTTCACTTATTATAAAAAATTTTCAATTTTGGGATTTAAAATTAAACCATTTTTGTTTGCTTTGATTGTGGGTAATAGGTTTATGCTCTCCCCTTAACTGGGTGATCAGAACGCCAGACTTAGCTTTTCCTTTTATGCAATTTCATGCTTTATTGCATCCTTAGAAGGCCTACTCTTGTGGGAAAAAATACTCACCCAAGAGGAACGACCTAAGTGGGAACACCTAAAGCCAAGGTTTCCAACCCACTTTAATCAAAAGCAAGTTGTTGATGAAAATCCAACTTGACAGTAGTGCACAGGATAACCATCCCCAAAACCTTTGTTCTAAAGGTTGGGAGGTCTCTCGAGGGAGTCTATCTATTGCCACATTGAACGAATATCCTTACTAAAAACCATAGTGTAGAAGCCAACTGTGTCAGTATCCAAACATTGTTTCAAACACAGTGCAAGTGGAGGGAAGAATCTGCCCCCAAGACACTCACCATATAATTGCCATAGATTGTTTGCTCAGGGGATTCGGTATCCACTTTCGTCACCTTGAGTACACACTTGGAAAAGACAAAAACACGGGTGCCCTCTAGAGGGTGACATGGCTGTGTGAGTCGACATGATTTTAAGATGTGGGCTGTGGATGTTATGATGACCTACTTGACAAATTAAGAGTGAGTTTGATTGAAGTGCTTATTTTGTTCAAAACTTGTGAAAATTTCAAGAACATACACTCTTTGTTTAGCTTCTAGGATTAACAAAAAACTGTCTGCTACTGTATGTTGTGTTTTTCACATTTAAATCAGATTAAGATCATCCAAAATTATCAAATTGTCCAAACATGTCTATCTCAAAAGTTTAAATGGATGTTTTAGTGCATCCTTGGTCTGTTTCGGCACATCTGTGCTCTGTTTTGGCATCTATGTCCTATTTCGGCACATCCATGGACTGTTTCGACGCATCCATTGATTGTTCTGGCGCATAGGTAGTATGTTTTGGCGCATTCCTACATCCGAGACTAGACATTTCTTTACCGCTATTAAGAAATAAGTCTTCTCAGTTTAGTCTTTTTCATGCTTAGAGTTTGGAAGTCTACAACTTTTGTTAAAAAGTCTCTAGAAAAGAAGATAAAAAAGCCAAAGAAATCTCTTGGTTATAAGAAGTTATTGAGGAAAAGGAAATTTCTCTACCAAAGTCGAAAGGTCTTGCTTGAACATAGGACCTTTATTCATCGATATCATGTCTATGTTAGAGGTTTCACTGACGATTATGCTGTAGAACCTTTATACTCACGAGCCTTCTTTCAAAGAAGAGCCCTTTCACAAAGGCACAATTGCAGCCACCGTATTCATTCTTATTATATTCCCCAACCTGCAATTACGTACGCTACTCGTCCTAATCAAATTCTACAATAGAGAACTCAAGCACATTAGGCATTTATCCAAATCCATCTTTTTTTACAAAACTATAATCAAAATCTCACAAAGTACAAAATCAGCTTTATTTTTGATTTTTGGTTTAATTCCCACAAACAGGATTTTCATCCTTTCAATCAGGGAATCACAAGCTAAAAAATTAAAAATATTTTAAAGTCATAGAATCCTCATTCTATCCTGACTTTCATACCCATCAAAAATTGCACTATTTCCACTCTTTTGATTAAAGTTAGTAGAATTTGGGCAAAGCTTATGCCTGTTGTCACGAGATCTCAAAAGCACATAAAAAAAGATGAAAGAGAAAGTACAGTAAGCAAAATGGGTGATAATATTGATAGGGAAGAGAATCCCTTGCATTTTGAAGAGATAACGGAAGAAAAGCTCCAAGAAGCAGAGCAGGATCCCCAATTTCATACTTTTATGGAAAGGATTTTAGAACGAAACAAGGAAAGATATTTCCTTTCACTAGCTAATCAAGGAGCTAAGTTACCTACTGATTTCGACATGGAAGGGATTAAAGAAGATCTTGAAGCTCCTCCTAATGATTTTAGTGCCCTTACTCAACAAATAAAAGAATTACAAGGGAAAATAAAAGAAATGCAAGGAGGTGCAACAAAGAAGTATCTTTTGGATGACATATGTCCTTATCCATTTGATAGGAGACTTTGTATGATTCCTTTTCCAAAACATTATGAAATCCCTAAATTTGATAGGTATAATGGGAAAACTGACCCCATTGAACATGTGAGGGATTTCCAAAATATGAGCTTAGAATTTGCTCATGAAGATACCTACTTAATGCCATTGTTTCCACGAAGTCTGGGTGGACAATCCATGGAGTGGCTTTCAAAAATCACTCCCCCCATCAAAACCTTTGAGGAGTGAATAAATAAATTCATATCACAATACTCCTACAACATCCAACACCAGATAACCATGCTGGATCTTTGTAAGGTGAAACAAAAAGTAGGGGAATCTTTCACTACATTTTTGCAAAGATGGAGAAGGGTGTTTGCTAGATACTCTCGTCCTGTTCCTGAAATAGAAAAGATGGAGATCTTTATCGATAGTCTGAATCAAGAGATGAGTTATAGACTAAACCTTCACTATCCTCAATCATTTGAAAAATTGATTGAAAATGCAATTACTATTGAAGGTGCTTTGGTCAAGCGTGGGGTTCTGAAAATCGATAAGGAAGATTCAAATTCGTAAAACAACAACAACAACAATGGGAACAACAATGACAAGTCACAATTTTGGACTCGAAATAAAAATGTTGTGAATGATGGGGTGGTAGATGCTAACAATGTGAAGGTGAAGCCTACTGTCCTTAATGTGTCAAGTGTTCAACGTAGCAATAATGCTGGAAATTCTAGTACCCAAGGTAATGTTTCTAATCAAGGGAATGTGACTAATAATCATGGAAATAATTTTGGCAATAATCAGAACTCAAATATGCCTAGATCTTCATATTTTTTGAATCGAAGGAGTTTTACTCCCTTGGGCCAATCTTTGGAATCTATTCTCAAAGAATTATTGAATCAAAATGCTATTACATTGCCACCACAAAGAGACTATGAGCCTCGAGTTAAAGAACCATCATGGAATGACTCACACTTTTGTGATTATCACAGGTGTAAATGTCATAAGACAAAAAATTGCCAAGGGTTAAAGAATATTGTTCAGGATCTGATTGATAACCGCACCATCATGGTTGAGGGACATAATGTCAATGATGACCATCAAGCATTCAAGGACCCTCTCCCTAATTATCAAAAAGGGGAATCTTCGGGTGACAAGGGCAAGAATGTTAATTATGTCCATGACGTCATTATCAATCATGTTTATATTGATGATTAGCAAATCAATGCTATCTGAATCAAAGGTAAGCAAGAATATCGAGAGGTAAATGCTACGACAAGGGGACAAGCCAAAATCATTATCAAAGGAAGCTCATCTAAAGTGGCAATTCCCCCTCCAAATCAATACGATTTGGTTGATCAACTACGAAAGACACCATCCCAAATTTCTATATTGGAGCTCTTAAAATTATCACTTGCACATAAGGATGTTCTAGAAAAGGCACTTGTTGATACAACTATATCCCCTGATTTGGATATCAATAAATTTCAAGCCATGGTGGGACACTTGTCCCCATCCGCATGTTTATCCTTTACTGAAAAGGATGACTCATCCATAACCCATCCACATAATTCATCACTATACTTAGAGGTTATGGTTCACAAAGCTTGCATTAGATGTGTCCTAATAGATGGAGGAGCTGGATTAAATATTTTTACTTTGAAGCTAGTCCTAGCTTTGGGATATTCGGAAGAATCTATAGATCCACGAAGGAAGATTACAATCAAGGCATATGATGATGAGGAGAGGACTTCCAAGGGCCTCATCATGCTACCAATCAGAGTGGGACCTGTTGTGAAGAATACCTTTTGTTAGGTTCTAGATCGGGATCTAACTTATAACATACTCTTGGGTCGTCCATGGATCCATGACCTGCAAGCTGTTCCATCTACTTATCATCAATGCTTAAAATTCCCATATGATGGACAAGAAGTAACAATACCTGCTGATCACATTAGTAGTCAAACTTTCTCTAACCTGAGAGCAACTCAAAACACACTCGTTCCACATAATAGATAAGCCTTGGCCATCTCTACCTCAAAGAACAATGACCAAGCAAGAGAAATGATAACTAATTTTGGCGCCAAGCTAAAATTGAAAGATAATGGAGTAGGAGAGTATTCTTTATCTCTTTCTGATTTACCCCTATCTCCAAGATCGTATTGTCAACCATCGACATCTGTACAACAGGCTACAACAACTTTGGCCTCAACTTTAGTTCCCATTACCAAGTTTAATGGAGTGTTTATCAAAGAAAATGAAATGGAAGATAGAGCTATCCTTGATTGGCTCTATAAAGATGAAGAAGAATTGGTACAACCTGTCAAATTGCCCACAAAACAATATGGAAAAGGATATGCTATCATGCAACAAATGGGCTATGAAGGAAATGGCCCTATAGGTAAAAGAAAAGAGGGTATCATTGAACCTATCAAACTGAAAACAATGCACCGAAGCGATAAGATTGGGTTGGGATATGGTGAAGATACAAAGGAAAAAGTGATACAAAAGATGTCTAAAGAAGAATTAACTAAAGAAATCCTAAGAATTCATGCCAACAATTCTGACATGGACTCAAATGAATATGAATGGGACAACTTCTCTGATGATACCTTTACCTCAGAGAAAAGGGTGGATGTCATACACAAATTTACACCTACAATCTTACAAGGGGATAGCTCAAGGCCTTCGCTTGATTGTGTCATACAAAGTGACCATGACTCGAGTGAAACTGATTCGGTTCAAAGTGAGGAAGATATTTCATAGGAGGATGCCATCCTAGACCTCCCCTATAACAACATTAATGATAATATCATGACTCTAACGGCCAGTGACCTCACTCATCCCAATGATCCATTTCCTTTGGTCCATCCTAAACTTATTGATTGGGAACAAGTCACACCTATTGATGTCCGAACCTTTCCTAATGACGAAACCATTATAAACTTCCTTTGTTCATCCCAACCAGAAACAAGTTCCACCAGGGAATCACAAGATCAGAGTTTTCGACAGGAAAGTGCCAAGTTTGTCAGCTATGAAATAAATAGCATAAAAGAAAGATCTAATGGTGAAAACCTAACAAAGGCAGTATTAGCTCAAGAAAAGAGAAAAATAAAAAGCCTATCTAATGGTGAAAACCTTTCAAAAGCACCATAGGATGGGAAAATTGACACTCTCCCAGAACATTACCAGGAAAGGTCTTCTATCTTAATTGAACCAACAGAGGCACTTAATATAGGTACTGCAGAAAAGCCCAAAGTCTTGCAATTGGCTGCATCTCTAATAGAAGAGGAAATTCTTGGATTTACAGAATTTTTGAAGAACAATCAAATTAGTTTTGCATGGTCTTACGTGGATATTCCTGGATTAGATCCATATCTCATCATGCACCATTTGTCTATTATGCCGGGAGCAAAACCTGTAAAACATAAACTAAAAAAAATGCATCCACATCTTGCATTGTTGGTTAAAGAGGAATTAAAGAATCTTTTGGATGTTGGATTCATTCGGTCTATTGACTATGCAGAATGGATCTCCAATATCGTGCCTGTTTCAAAGCCAGATGGAAGGATTAGAATTTGTATAAATTTCAGAGATTTGAACAAAGAATGTCCTAAAGATGATTTTCCTTTGCCTAACATAGATATGATTTTTGATTTGACAGCTAGGCATGCAATGTACTCATTAATGGATGGATTTTTCAGATACAACCAAATAAAAATTGCACCAAAGGATTATGATAAAACAACCTTCACATGCCCTTGGGGTACCTATTGCTAGAACGTAATGCCATTTGGGTTGAAAAATGCAGGAGCTACATACCAACGCGCAATGACGATGATTTTTCATGATATGATGCATACTTTCATGGAAGATTATGTTGATGATCTCCTCGCCAAATCTAATACTCGAGAAGGACACAAATATTTTATCTAAAATTTTCAAACGAATGGAACAATTTAAAGTGAGACTTAACCCAAAGAAATGTGTCTTTGGGGTCAAATTTGGAAAGCTGCTAGGTTACATTGTGTTAGAAAAAGGGATTGAGGTAGATCCAACTAAGGTACAAGCAATTCTTGATATGCCACCACCAAGGAACATCAGTCAATTGCACTTATTATAGGGATGATTGCAATCTATCCAAAGATTCATAGTGCAATTGACGGATAAAAGCTTACCTTTTACTCATCTCCTACACTAGAATGTCCCATTTAAGTGGGAGGACAAGTGCAGAGCAACATTTAATCAGATTAAGCAATACCTAATGAATCCACTAGTGCAAGGTACACCACTTATACTATATATTTCTGCTACGGAAGTGTCTTTAGGGGCATTATTGGCACAGCAAGACAACTCAAGAAAGGAATGAGCCATTTATTATATCAGTCGAACATTGACAAGTCATGAGCTGAATTACACATTCATTGAAAAAGCTTGCTTAGCGGTGGTGTTCACTTCTCAAAAGTTACGACACTACATGTTAGCACATATAATAAAGCTTGTAGCTAAGATTGATCCACTTAAATATCTTCTTAGTAAAGCCACCCTAACTGGCAGGTTGGCTAAATGGGTCATGATCCTGAGCAAATTTGACATTCATTATGTGGATCGCAAAGCTATAAAGGGACATGTAATTGCAGATTAGTTAGCGAAAGCACCAATGCCAGTGGAACACCCAATACACATTGATTTTCTTGATGCCGATGTATTCACAACAGTTATCAAGAAGTCATGGGCGCTCTACTTTGATGGTTCCTACACTCAACATGGTTCAGGAGCAGGGATTCTTTTATTACACCCCAAGGGCATGCAATTCCAAAGTCTTACCGACTAATGTTTCCTTGCACAAACAACATAGCTGAGTATGAGGCATTACTAATTGGCATGAAAATTGCAGTGGATTGGAAAATCACAGAACTTCAAGTTTTTGGTGATTCACAACTTGTTATAGATCAAATCAATGATGAATATCACACTAAGGATGACAAGTTGGTACCTTACAAAAATATGGTGGATGATTTCAAAAAATACTTTGTAGATATCAAGTTCATACAAATTCCATGTATTGATAATAAAGTAGCCGATGCAATGGCTACAATAGCATCTTCACTCCAGTTGATAGAAAATCAAACACGGTACGATTTCCTGGTGGAACAATTGTTTTCTCCCGCCCATGACAATCCAGAAACAGACCATTTGCCACTTAACCAATTCTAATTCCTCCTTATATGGCCAAATTTACACTTACCTAAAGGATGATGTTTTACCTATAGATTTGTCTAGAAATCAAAAAAGAAATTTCATCTGTTAATCCTCCTGTTACACTTTAATTGCTAATGTCTTATATCGGTGTGGTCTGGATGGTACCCTCCTTAGATGTCTCAAACGCGATGAATCCGAAAAGGCCTTACAAGAGGTACATGGTGGAATTTGTGGGACACACTCAAGTGGACTAACCTTAGCAAAGAAACTTGTTCGATTGGGTTACTACTGGCCAACCATGGAGAAGGAATCGTTCATCTTTGTGAAGAAATGTGCAAAATGTCAGATTCATGGGAATCTCATTCAGGCTCTTGCTCAGGAATTACAACCTTTCACCACAACATGGCCTTTCGCTCAGTGGGGGTTAGACTTGGTTGGCAAGATACACCCATCATCTTCAAATGGACATAAATTTATCATTACAGCCACAGAGTATTTCACTAAGTGGATTGAAGCTATTCCTTTGACAATTGTTACTGGCAAACAAATCTCTTCATTCATCTTAAATTATATCATTTGCAGATATGGTATTCCCAACTCCATTATCACAGACAATGGTAGACCTTTTAAAAATCAGGATGTTGATGAGCTATGTGAAAGATTTCACATCCAACACAGGTTCTCTACGCCTTACTATCCATAAGGGAATGGTCAAGCCGAAGCTTCAAATAAAACAATTCTAAAGATTTTGAAGAAAACAGTGAATGAAGCAGGTCGTGATTGGCATGTCCGATTGAATCCAACATTATGGGCATATAGGACAAGCATTCGCTCACCAACAAATGCTACTCCTTATACTTTGGTTTATGGAGTAGAAGCTATTCTACCACTAGAGGTTGAGATTACTTCACTTCAAGTATCACCTAAGGGGCTAATCAATGATGAAGACTATAGAGTATCATGGTTGCAAGAGCTAAAACTGCTTGATGAACGACGTCAAACTGCAGTAAATCATTTGAAGGGATATCAACAAATTATGGCCCACAACTACAATCACAGAGTCAAACCACAAAATTTTCAAGTGGGTAATTTGGTTCTCAAGGAAAACCCCCGAAATCAACAGGATCGGGAAAAGAAAGGCAAGTTTGAACGTAATTGGTTGGGTCCATTTGTTATCATTGCAGCATATGGATCAGGGGCATATCAGTTATCAATAGTAGAAGGGGACCTGTTTGAAGATCCAACCAACAACATTCATCTGAAGAAGTTTTATGCCTGAAAATATCAAAAACAATATAAAAAGTCCTAAAAAATACAAAAAAAATCAAAAGAGCAAAAATACAAAAAAAATTAAAAGAGGAAAAATAAAAATAAAAATAAAAAGAGCAAAAATACAAAAAAAAAATCAAAAAGAGAAAAAAATCGTTGCCTTGATGAAAACCTGGAAAATAGGCGTCTTGGTAACAAGAAAAAAATCATAAAATCAGGAAAAAAGTGCAATAAAAACAAATGGTGAAAACCTGGCAAACAGGCATTGTTTGTGATTTAGTTTGGTTCTCTGATCTATTGGGATTCATTCTGCATATCCATCTTTCATCAGCATTACATGCCTCGCCTTTGCATTCACATCACATCATCCTCATGAAACAAACAAGGATCTCATCATGGCTTGATGATTTGGGGTTATCCTCGGCAGTAGTTGTGTTTAGTAAGAGTCAAAGTATGCAGTCACTAGGGGACAGTTCGCTTCTTGGAGCTTTTCTAGCAGATAATCGCTAGCATGTGTCAAGAATCAGAATATCAAAAACAACAAACCTTGTCCAATCAAACTGAGTCTATACAACTGTTTGACAGAAACAAACTGGATGATCTTAATCTGAATAAAATGAATGATGAACTTAAAGCAAAAAGTTGCAATTGTTGTTTTGATATTTGATGACATCATGTCTTTGGAGTGATTCAAGGATGTATTGAACTAGAATCATAAGGAAGAAGTCTGATTTTTATTGGTTTGCTATCTGTAAGCTAATCATTAGTATTGTGCAAATTGGTCGTGGGACATGCTCTACAATATATCATTGATGACATTTCAGAATTTCAATAAGAAAATGGTTAACTTTTGTTTGTTTACGCAAGCAATACTCAGGTCATCTTGGTTCACTAATACCTTGATGCTTGTATTAACTTGCTACATCAAACATCATGGAAGCAGTACTTAGGTCATCATTGGTGCTAACATACCCTTTGATGCTTGTACTAACTTCCAACATATCAAAAGGCTCAATGATGAAAATCAAGCACAACATGAAATGGAAACAAGGAGAATGATTCATCACTACATTATAGGATTGCATGATTCATATAGATGTGCATTGTTGGAGGCTATATCAAGAAGATTTTTGGAGGTTGGAATTTTTTTTATATATCTTTTACAAACAACGATTGAGTACACTTGGACATTTGTTACCATTCATTCATTCCATTACTATCCTTTTCATCTCATATGCATAATCATTTTCATTCATTAATGATTAATATCATCTTTTCATCTTTCATATCATCATAATTCATCATTACATATGCATGGTCATTATTTTATTCATCTCATAAACATTAACATTTACATTTGCATATATTTATTTTCACACATATAGGTTACTATTTTCAATCATTTAGGTTATCATATTCATTTCCATTCCATCAATATCATATTATGTTCTATCATATCACACGCATCTCAATTATAGAATATCTCATTTCATTATCATTCATATCATTTCACCATCATTTATTATCATTATTCACACATTTACATTTTACATCATCATTTCATCAAATCTATATCAGCTGCATAAGTCATTTATTTTTCATCTTATATTACATCATCACTTCATAACATTAACATTTTCACTTGCATACACATCATATCACATACATAAATTGGTTGCATTCATTCCATTCAGATCACCAATCATAGCATTATCATTTCATCATTATCCATGTAATATCGTTCATTAAATAAACATATCATAAATCCAATTATCTCATCTCATCACAATTTTCCATTTATTACCATTCATCATTACATCATATCATTTTCATCATATTACAATCATTTCATTACATCTCACATCCCGCATAAAATAAAAGAAATCATTAACATCATCATTTGCATCATCATACATCAAGAAAATCATACATGACATAGCATATAGAAATAAACATTGCATCCATCACATAAACATAAATCATCCATAACATGTGCATAATCAACTCACCACTGCATATCATAGATCTCATCAAAACAAATGTCCAACGATACAAGGATATCAAATGTTTCAAAAAGATATATCAAATACAATGGAAAGAATGTGTCACAAAAAAAATCTCATCACTGAGGGGCATCTGGCCGGGGCACATGGCTACTACTGCCTCCGGAGGTAGTAGGTCTCAATGGATCTCTGCTCCCAGAAGCTCTAATCTCTTGTCTGACTGTCTAACCCACACTCCTGGTAGCACTCCTAGAATGACTACGTGAATGAGTTCGAGACCGGGTACCCGACTGTGTGAAGGAAATCCTCCTCTCGGGAGGTACAACCTCAAAATATCTCATCCTGTAATACTCAACCTCCTGAGCAATCTCTAGTCCCTCTGTGACAACCTCTCCTATAGAGGTGCTCTTGACTGATCTAAGTAATCTCTCGGTTACCCCTCGGCCTGTACGCATCTCTCCCAGAAGCTGTCTCTCTCTGCCATGAGCTGAGCCATCTGTGGGTCAGGAGGTGGTGGCTGTGCAACCTGTGCCTGTAGCTGGCTGATCATCCCCTGAGCCTATGCTAATTGACTCTGAAGAGTTTGAATCTTTGCTTGCAACACATCAATTTGTCCCTGTGAGGGAGCCCTGATAATAATCCGTGGAGTTGACGTGTTGGCCTCACCCACTGCTCTTGAGGTTTGTGGCCTCGTACTAAAGGGAACATCAAAGAAGTATCTCTGTCCTCCACCCCACCACCTCCATCATCCTCACTATCATCACTGCTGTCATCCTGACTGCTAGAGTCATCCCCCTCATCTCCCTCCTCATCCACATCCATAACCCCTGCATCCTCTACCTCTGCCTGTACCTGTCCTCGCCCTCACTGTATAATCGGTCCTCCCAATAATGGAGCAGGCTCATTTGGACTAGTAAACCGTGGGAAGGGATGTGTGTAAAAATAGGCTACATAATCATCCATCATCCCTGCATCTGTAGCCTCTAGATGCATAGCCCACTAAGCTAGCTGTAACTCAAAATACTCTGTCTGGTTGCCTCAATGGTCACAATGGGATCCCACTCTGGTACATACTCCCAACGTCTGGCATAATGTGCCACACCCTACGACATCATCTAAACGAACCCAAGCTGCCTCAAGACTCTCATCACCAAAAACCACTCAATAATAAAAGTTGTCCGCCCAATGAAATATCTAGATCTAGTGACATACGACAACTCAATATCATCCGTCTCCCATGGATCACAATCTACATACAGTCTCTAGATAATCGTATCCAAATCATCCAACACACATCGCCAATACTCCAACTTGCCTAGCCTCGGCTGGACAAGCAACCCTATGCATGTATAAACATATGGAAATCCAAGAGGTCGGTCTCTCCGAACAATGGGGCGTGTGATAGCAAAATGCTCCCAAGAAAAAATCTGCAGAAGAGTAACTCCGCAGGAGAGACTCTTCCCATCTATGTATATGACCTAATGAAGATCATGGTATAGATGGGCAAGCATACATGACCCCCATGCGTATCTGGTCCCATGCAGAAGCATATCCTCAAGAATCCTACCCCAACCAACTGATAATCCCTTTGACCTATGATTAGGACAAAGGAAACCACCAATCATACCTGCTAGAACTGATGGAAGAGGGGCATATCTCTGTACCATATCCTTCTAGGCAATCTCATACCCACTGGTATGAGGATCCTAGAAAACCCGTCTCAACGCATCGGTCCCTCCGATCTCCTTGTGATCGTAGATCACAAGCTCTCTGACTACAGGAATACCCAAAATCCTGTATACATCCTCTAGTGTCACTGTGATCTGACCTGTCAGCAAATGAAAAGTGTTGTGCTCACTATGCCACCTCTTGGCCAATGCAGTCAACAATGCCCTATTGACCCGATACTGCGGGATAGTCAACAGGGACCTCAAGCCACACTGGTCTATAACTCTAAATCCTCATGTGGTAGTCAAGGAATCATCTCCCATGTGCGGGGAAATATCTCTCTAATGTGGAGGAGGTTAAAATCCTCCTTTACAACATCATCAAACAAATCAATCAGCACAGGATATATCAATCAATCAATACATCAAGCAAGTTCAAAAAAATCTATCTATCATTACTATTTGTTTTTCATATAGCATGAAAGCAAATCTATCTATCATTACTATTTGTTTTTCATATCGCATGGAAGCAAATTTATCAGACTTATTTGTTCTTCAAAGCACGAAGACAAATTTATCACAACGTACTAATCTATTCTTGATGTTATTCAAAAGCATAAAATCAGTTGTCTAATCTAGCAACACTCATCAAGCACTAAGCAATGTTTCTTCAAAATCTCAAATTTGGAAAAAATCCCCAGATGCGCCAAAATAGGCCATCAATGCGCTAAACCACGTATGCGCAACTTCACGCCATGGATGCGCAAAAACAGAGCTCCTATGCGCTAATTCATCTAAGTGCGAATCTATCTAATCTATGCGCCACAACAGACTTCCTATGCGCTAATTCATCTATGCGTGAATCTATCAATTGGATGCGCTAAAACAGTCACCAAAATGCGCTAAATGACCCTATGCGCCAATCTAGCAATCTACGCGGGCATGACTCCCCTATGCACATCTTAAACTACCAAATGCACAACTATTTTACACCTATGTGTTACCCATATGCACAAATTTATCTACCCTATGCGCGACACTACAACTTGTATGCACGAAAACAGGACTTAAAAAATCTAAAAATTGCAAAAAAAGCGGAAAAATCAGCAAAAAGAAATTACAAGGAGGCTCAGGTTGACTTACTAGAGGTCCATATGCAGGTGGTCTCTGATACCGGTGGGCCCGCTCGAATCTGTGGTGCTCATAAGGGATCGACATCGCGAATATCTCTCTCAGAGCTCTGAAAATTCCTAAAGGTTACTGTTCAAATGACAATGAATTTTCACCTTTTTCACCTTTTAAGGGGGTAAAAGTGTGAAAATATTCAAATTTTTGCTAAAGCGAAGCACTCTTTCGAGAGCTAAATCACGATATCTCTTCCGAAAATCATGCCGATTCTTTTATCATGCAATTTATCTCTCGAGGGGGCATATAGCATCAGTAATTTCTAAAATTTCTAGGGCAAATTTTTTTGAAGCAATGCGTAAAACACATCACTTCAAAGAGGGGAAAACTGTACACATCTAAAAATGGTCACGATTATTCAAACTACTAATTAATTAAATATGGATTATTTAATTAATATTCTAAAGTCATCTACATATAAATGAATTTAATTATTTATTTATATTGTTCATTCTTCCAAATTCTTCTAATTTAATTAATTAAATAAGTCTATTTAATTATTGCCACGCTCCTCTTATTTAACTAAATAAATTTTATAATTTATTTATTTAAATATCACTCCATTTCTAATAGTTTGAATATTTAAATTTGAATTTTGGAATATTCTTCTAAACCATTTAACTTCTCGTTTAATTAAATATGATAAATGTTTAATTACCTTCACTTCTCACTTAATTAAATATGGTAAGTATTTAATTAACTCACTTTTCTTTCACTCTTCTCACGTAATTTAAATAGTAATTATTTAAATTATGGAAACTTCCATTTGCACATGTCACACATAATTAAATAAATTTATTATCCTCAACTTTCAACCAATTTTTATAAATAAGGAAATAAATGCCATGTTTATTTCCATTTTTGAATGAAGAAGGTTTTGTGGGTTGAAAACATTCTTCCACTTTCTTCTCAACCTTCCATATTCCTCTCAACCTCTCAATCTCATACCGTTCATTCTAGCAAGTTTGAATCTTGACCGTTGATCTCCGCCAATCGGATTCTTGCCTCCAAAAAATCTATAAATACAGCCTCTTGGTAAGTAGATTTCATCCTAGATTTCATACGTAGTTACTATAGTCGCATTCGAACCAGCATATTAGCATAATCAACATTTTAGCATTTCAATTCCATAGCTTAAAGAATATAGGGATACACATGCACTTTTAATTAATCTCATTCTCTCAAGCTACCATTCTACAAGCTGCTACTTAAAACAACTGAGAGCTAGCATCTTAAAATGAATCCTTGGAGATAGAGGACAATGGAATGAATTTGAAGAAGCTGCCTGTGTTTAGAGTTTGCATTTTGTCTTTCTTTAATTTAGTTTCTTCAATCTAATGTTTCCTTGGTGTATTAGTTTGATTTACTTTTGATATACATATTCTAACGTACACACATGGGATTGCAGAGCTTTATAGCCTTGCATGTGGGTGCAAATCTCTATGATAACATGGATATTATCTAGTAGTTGTAGTGGTATCAGGTCATTAATGAAGCTTTGGGTTATTTCAAAGGATAGGTGGGGATAGATATAAAAATTGTTCCATTTTCACTTGGTGCTTTGTATTTGAAAATAACTTAAAGAGGTAACAACTTTATTTTGATTTAGCTTTACATTCTTGCATCATCCCTTGTGTATGATTTATGACATTTTTGAGAGCATACAAACCATTTCAGCATTTTAGAATGTTCATTAACTTGTAAGCATGCCAACATTTGAACTCTTCTTTGCTTTTATCTTTTATCTTTCTTTCTCTTTCTCTATGACATTTTTAATTTTTAGTGAAATAAAGAACCAATGTCACACTTTTGATAAGTTTGTGAACTGACAAACTTAGTAAAACTTAAAACTTTGAAAGTTATTTGTTTTCTTCTTCAATCATTCACACTTATGTTGAGTTGGTGAACAATACCACAATTTTTCACTTTTTACAAACTTAAGAACCATGCCAAACTTTCACAAAGTTTGTTAACTTGCAAACTTTGTGATATTTGAACTCATTTCTTCCCTCTTTTCCACACTTTCATAGATTTCATGAACTAGAAAATTTTGTGATATGATGAACTTGGAAACCTTAACTCCTTCCTTTCATCACAATTTCATGGGGTTTGTAAATCCACAACGCTTGAGATATTTATAGCCTTAGTGATATTTTCCAAGTTCACGAACCATTTAACTTAGCGATCTTGACTTGCTCCTTTGTTTTTTCGATATCAAGGAATTGAGATAGGGCTTAACTTGGTATTGAGTTAAGGGAATGGCTAAATTTTTTATTTTGGTAAGTTGTGTAAAGAAAATCAACAAAAATTTAAACTTTCAAGGTTGGGTGAAAACGTTACTCAAATAAGGAATGGTTGAAAGTTTAACTCCAAAAGATAGAATTTTTTGGGATGCAATAGATCAGGGTTTAGGGAGTGGAAATCCAATGGATTGGAGAAGTAGGATTATGGATTGGAAGGTAGTTTGGAGAGTAACCAGGTTGTGGATTTGAACTAGGGATGAAGGTGATATTATTTTTATGGAAAGATGGAGGTTGGGATATGGCTAGGGGTGAAGATGGAGATATGATATTGGATGAGAGGGATATGTGGGTGATAGATAAGAGAGAGATGTGGATAAGAGATAGGATGGAGATGTGGATGGGGAATAGGATGGAAATTTGGATGGGGGATCTAATGGATTTCCCTTGTCAAAGGTAGCATAAGGATTGCTAGTGGGTGTATATGGAACCATGATTGGATAGCTTGGATGAGTGATTGGATTTTGGAAGATGCTTGGGGAAAGCTTGCTAGAAATGATAGCATCAAAGGGATCCATTTCAATGGAATGAACTAGAGGAAAATGTGAGAATATTTGTTTCAATTTCAGAAGATATTAGATATGGATGTACTAAATCTCAGGTTGGGATTTAGATTAAGTTCAAAATTATAATTTGATTTAAGCTTAGATTAGAATGATTTTGGAAAATATGGTGGGATGATATCCTAAGTTCAAGAATGTGGCTAAATTGATGGGGTAATTTTTGGATGGATGGTTGATAGTGTCCTCTCAACTATGGTTGATATCCTATGTCAAAGCTCAATTGGATGGATTTGCTACTTGAGATATGCCAAGTTCTCAAGAAAGAGAAGATATCGATATAAACTATACCTTTAAATTGAGGTGAAATAGTTTAGACGAGGGATTACTAACTTGGGATAAGCTAAGTTCCCAAGAAAGTGTTGTGATGGATGAATGATTTAGGATTTAGGATCTTGATTAAGTATATGTGGTTGGATTTTGGATTGGGGATTAATCAGATGTCGATAATATGGGTTTCATTGACTCCTTGTTGAAAAGGGGGTGAAATTTGGATAGATGGATGGTGGTCGATGAGATGAAAGTGATGGTTATGGGCTAGATATGGAGATGGAAATTATTGGATTATGATTTTGGACTCAGGACACTAGCGAACTATGATAGAAAGGATTGGATCTCTAGGTTTTATATGGAGAATGGATCCACCCAAGAATAGTACAGATTCACTTATGGATAAGGTGGAGCTGCCTATCTAGGATGATTGAGTGAAAATGGATCTGCATATGAATAAATTGTATCCACCTATCTAGGAATATTAGGGAAAGTATATTCACATATAGATAGAGTGTATCTACCTATGAAAAAAGTGGGTCCACCTATTTAAGGATGATTGGACAGAGATTGGGGATGAGTGCCTAGATGGATCCACCCAAGAACAAAGTATGACTTGCCCAAGGATGATTGGACAAATATGGTAAAATGACCAAGTACTATAAGTAGATAGACACAATATAGATGATGTCATGATGGACTAAAGATATGCACTAGTAAGCACAAGAAGACACACCAAAAATCACAAGCCTAGATTAGTCAAGTAGTTATGATAACTTAGTGTAGGTCCACCAATGGTGAGGTTAATATCTCAAGATTAGCATGAGGTACCGCTTGATCAAGAATTGGTAGGTAGGGATCTAGTGGCACAAGCCCAATAAGATAACATGCTCAACTTTTCTCTTTCTCTAGAGGTCTTCAGACCTTCCCTAAAGAGCTCCTACCTCTACTTGGGGAGATACATGGTGAGTAGATTCAGACATGATATTGTACCCTACACCACACTAAGCAATGACTGAAAAATCTTAAGCTAGGCTGAAACAGGTGATCTAATGCATCCTCTAAATACCAAGAGGGTATGTGAGGCACATATATGAATACTATTTTATCACAAGTGTGGGTCAAGAAAATATTTTAAGCCATTTGGACCAACCCTGCACTCCTAACTCAGAATCCCCTGAGTATCAAAGCTTCACTAAACATGATGTGATTAGATTGGGGTACAAATTTAATTCTCCCCCCTTTATATACCTCATCAGTCCATGTGGTTGAGGTCATCCCTTGGGGTGATGAAATCCCTAAGAAAGTCTCCTAAAGAGAAGGTAATG
Organism: Sequoiadendron giganteum; assembly: GCA_007115665.2. Lineage (NCBI taxonomy): Eukaryota > Viridiplantae > Streptophyta > Pinopsida > Cupressales > Cupressaceae > Sequoiadendron > Sequoiadendron giganteum. The sequence continues at coordinate 585,352,353 of CM021108.1, forward strand.
CTAGGCATTTCTTATATCTAGGCTCGCACATAGCGCAAGGAGAGAGCATACATGCAAACTAGCACACCTAGGTAACACAAATGACTTGGATCAATTTTTGATTTCTGATCCCCAAGCTCATCGAATGGTGCAAGGGGAAATCATGCATCAAAAAATTATCCCAAAAATGACAAACGGTGTTAATTGACCCTTTAGAAATTGAATTTTGAATAAATTAGTGATAAAAAAAGATATCTTTCATCGTGAACCTGCAAAAGATATGTTAGTAGTTTGATCTTGGTCTTTGGAAAGCAATATCAAGATGCACAAGAAGATGATTAGATAGAAAAAGTGATCAAAGAGAAATGCATGTTAACCCAACTACCCCAATGATAGGAGGTGCGAAGGCCCCAAATATTTTTTTTGGAAAGGAAAATGATCAGGTGGAATAATTTTTTCTTACTGAAAATGGATTTTTTTATACCTTATGTTGTTGCTGATATTCAGAGTGGAATCACCCAAGAATAGATTGGATATGCCCCTATAGCTTACAAAGCCACCCGTCTGCGAACTTGCCTCTACAAATGAAGCTACCTATGTAGGTGTGAATTTTCTTGTTTGCGTATAGATATGTTTGTCTACGTGTTCGCCTATCTGGGTGTAGATTTTCCTTTGAAGGGTTTAATTGATCTGCTTCTCTAGGTGTAGATCTAACTATCTATGAATTTGACTTTCTGGGTGCAGATTTGCCTCTGTAGGAGTTGGTGGATCTACCTATGAAGCGTATCTCCATCTATAGCTACTGGATATCTGAAGGGCTAGAATCCAAATCATATCTAACTTTAAAGAAGGTGAAGCCACCCTTAAAGATGGCATATCCACCTATGTAGCAGATCTACCCTTGAAGGAAAAACCTGCAACTACGAAAAACTCAAAAAATTTGCAAAAAATGTTAGCAGACCCGTGATGTGGGTCCCATTAGGCATGCCAAAAATGTGTGTAGTGATTTTATGTTAAAAAATGAAAGGAAATTGTAATAATAACCCAAAAAACACAAAAAATAAAATAACACTCAAGATAAGGTGAAATAATTCTCAAACCAACATAAGGATGAGATGTTGAGCCTCTTATTGAGTAGATTTGCCCATGATTGTCAATTTGGATGTGTTCTCATGAAATTTTGGTAGAATAACGACACTCCAATGAAAATGAGTGAGAGAGAGTTGGATAAAATGGTAAGGTTGGATATATGGGATTGGACGAAATGGACGGAGGGCTAGGATTTGATCTTGGGATCAAGGATTGAAATGAAGGTGATCTCTCAACTTATGAGATTGTGCCAAGTGGAACAATGAGATGAGTTGAGAGGGATAAGGGTACTATAATGGGACACGACCCATGTGATATGGTACCAAGCCCATGTACTTGATGTGATAGGGGGTTGACCCACTTAATCAAGGATTAAGTGTGTGCAAATTCTTAGTGGATATATTAGGTGGGGATTAGGATTAGGATTAGAGGATAAGTTGCAAAAGTTGGAGGATGGGACATGTGAGAGGGTAAATTAAATAAATAGAAATTATTTATTTAATTTATGGGATAGAAGGGGTAAGGTAGGATAGATGTAGGTAGATAATTAAATTAAATTATTTACCTTAAGCTAGGACATATGAAAATAGAGGAAAATAAAGAATATTAATTAAATAATAGAATATTATTTAATCAATATGAATTATGGGAAATTAGATGTGTGGATATTAAATATATCCCACGCTCCCTTCAGATTGCTTTGTTTTTTCGCTTAGCTTTTGATCGCACCCCATGATTTTGAAATCATCGTGCCACCCTCTCAGTGGACTCAACCCGATGCTTCCACTTGTCATACAATCACTCATTGAAGGGGAGCTTCCCTTCCCTTCTCCATTGGACCCCAATCGCATGCCATGTCACCTCCTCTTGAGCGCACTTTTGGGCGGGCCCCACAGTGGTTCTGATACGTTGAGGCTTCTTCCACATGTCCTTAGAATGAGCATTTCATTCACATAAAGGATGAGATGAAGTTCGGGCCCTGATATCCTGTCACGCGTCCTAATTAACTCTACAAGGCTGCGACACGTGCTCGCTCGAGCCTTAGCTATTTTTAAAAGCGAGGACCACCACCATCATTCATAGGGGATGCACTGGCTCATGGGTGAATACAATGAGTCATTGCTGCGAACATCATCACCCATGATCAAAAATATTTTTTGTTACGGGCTTTCAAGTGGTGGAAGCCTCTGGCTATATACTACTTCTCTCAACCTAGAAGGGGTCAAAAAATATATACAAAAGGATTAGGAAGACACTGAGACTCTTATTTTGTTAGATAATTGTAAATACTCACAGATTGTGCCCTTGTATTTTGGCCTCTTTGTTTCTTAACCATTTGAAAAACATTATACTATGATGTTACCGAATAGATTATTTGCAACTTCAATGATTTGAACAAAATACTGATTTAAGACCATGTATTTTGACTCTTATTTTTCAGTAAGTTTCCATACAAATTATTTTATGTTATGAAATGAACTATTCAGGTCTTTCTCTTTGATGATTGTTATTTTTTGACATAGCAGATTGCTAAACGGGCCATTAAATCACATCCAAAAGATAGATTTATTGTGCCTTACATCTAAATCTTGGCGCATCGCCTTAGTTAGATATTTTATTTTTATATTTGCTTCCTTTTCTCATTGAAAACCCTAGTTATAGAAGAAGCTGACTTCTTTAAAATCCAGATGTTACTTAGTTCAATGCAATAGGTCCCCCCTTTAACTAAGTTTCCCATAAAGGTTGTTACCTTGTCAATTTTTGGCATCAACAATTTCTTTTTTTTTGGCATGCCCGGTGGGACCCATTAAATATGCTTAAGTCTTAGGCAGGTATATGAGCCATCACCCTGTCACAAGATCCCAAATGGAAAACAACCCTAGTTTTTGGTATCACCATTAGGAACGATACCAACTAGAACCTATCATGTGAAATTTCTAACTCCTCCACCAACCATGTTACCTAACCGAAATTATGTAGCATGGGACGTCGACAGTCCCCTTGTAGCCCCAGTTGCACCTGCCGTTTGGGCTCCCATTCTGATCTCTGCCCTCAAATCTATTCCTAAGTTTACCAGAGATGGCTCAAGAACACCATCCAAACATTTTCAAGATGTGGCAGACGTATGTTTGGTACATGGGGTTACAGATTAGAACATAGTGCTAAGATTGCTCGCAACTTCTTTCAGAGGAAAAACATTAGATTGGTATCACTCTGTCGGCTAACACTATCTATACTTGGGATCAACTCAAAGATCTTTTTTACGAAATATTCTCGAATGACAGAGATAGGTCTTCCTAATATCATCAGCTAGAGATCATCAAGCGGGCTCCATATAAGGCACTGATTGACTTCAACACCCAATTCCACATAACTTGGAAAATAATTCAAGGTACAATTTTCCTGCCACTTGACTTGGCATTATGTTCTACCTAAAGTCCATCAACGCCGACATATCAATGTTGATCCAGTCACTTGGCAGAATCACTCTGCTAGATGCATATAACATCACAATTAAAGAAAAGAACAATCTAATTGATGCAGGAAAGCTGCCACCTCGATCCATCATGCCTATATTCCCTGAGCTACCAGTTCCCACCCAGGTAACACCACCTACTACTACAACTATTCCTCCTCAATCCATGTACACATACGTGAGCGTACCACAAAGATCTGCTTCCACATCTAGTGCCCCGAAGGACGAAATGAGTGAAATAAAGGAAATGTTGCGAGTTATGGCCAATGAGATAATTATTATCAAGTGCAACAAGGTTGCTCCTCCAAAACGGACCTATCAAAATTATCAGGGCGAGAGGCCCTCTTACCAAAAGAACCAGTTCCAAGGAGGTGCTTGCACAAATTTGCAGGCGCAAACAATGAATCAAAAAGTACCGGTACCCACTCCGTTGTAGAATGCCAACCTAAGCTTGAGCAAAGAGCTAACTGCTGGGAAAAAAAATTTAGTTGATGACAACAACCCCTGGTGTTTCCCTTGTGATGATTCACATATACCCTAAAACTTCCCATGTGCTAATCTACAATAGAAGGTGGTGGAGCAGTGCAACCAAGGCACAACTTCAAACAATAAGAGTTATGTATATGCCTCTCCGCAAATGGAAAAAATGGTACTCACCACTCAAATGAAAGGGATGTCTTTGGAATAGGAAAATGACATAGCTCCCAACCATGCCCTCTTTTCATGGATGGTAGGAGAGGAAGCGGTGTTCATAGTCAAGACACCCACTTCAAAAACCTCGTAGGTATAGTCTAATTACAACACTCACTCCAAGAGGAGATTCATGAATGAATCGGTCGACCTGCAATTAGTCAGCCCACAGCCTAAAAGTGTTTCCGACTAGAACCCCAGTACCTCTGTTGTGGTGTCACAATATCCACCGTGAAGGGAAATTGTAGTAACAAGAGCTAAGGAGCAGAAACCTCCAAACCCGCCACCATTCAATGTAGTGGAACAATTGAAAAAAACATCTGCTAATGTGTCCCTATGGGATATCTTAGCTATTCCAGAGTAGAAGACATTGCTACAGAGGGCTCTCTGAGAGGATTTGATCACTAAACCAAAGGAACAATCACCTTAAGGGAAGACTATTGATCAAATGCCTTTGGAAAAGTTTCTCACGAATACCGAAGAGGAAACCTCTATTGATAACAAAGAAGAAGAATCCTCAGACCAAGTCGGCAAAGATAAACGAAAATCGAAGTTGTTTTTCCTAACCCTTATTGTGGGCAAGAAATTATTGCATAACTCCATGATTGACTCTAGTGCCAACACCACAATCATGCTCAAGCAAATAGCTAAAGCCCTAGGACCGAGCTATGAACCTTTGAATAAAGGGGTTATGCAATAAGATGGAAATATGGTTAGTACTATGGGAATCATTAAGGGCCTTCCATTAAATATTTTTGCTTGTCCTAGTATCACGATTAAGTAGGATACCGTGATCATTGATGTTCCTCCCATATTTGGCCTATGTTTGTCCAAGGAACTCACTACTAAACTAGGTGGATACCTTTCCTTAGATTGGTCGCACCTAATTGTAAGGACCAAGTATGGATCCAAAATGAATCTGGTGTCTGAACCTTTGCATTCAGAACATGTTGCAAACAAAGCTAAGATAGTCTTTGAGCCCACTCACACTTCCATCACCAAGGAAGAGATGTACTGCACTAAGCTTCTAGAAGATGAAGAGATCACTAAAGATCAAACTGATCAAGAGGAGGTCCTCCTAAGTGAGTTCATCGATAAAGAACCCTTTAGAAATTATCATGCCGTTGGACTTGGGACTTATGTCATTTATGATGAAGACCAAGCCATCCCGAAGGTGACAAAAGAGCTCGAAGGAATTTTGACACCAAAGCTATGGACACTATACTTTGATGGTGCTAGATGCAAGGTCAATGCGGGGGCTAGGATATGCATGACTTCCCTGAGTAATGAAAAGACAACCAAATCCTTTCAATTCTAGTTTTCCTATTCCAATAACGGAGATAAATATGAAGGCCTCGTGCTAGGTCTAAGCGTAGCGAAATGAATGGGCGTCAAGCAAATAATGGTGTTTGGAGATTTTGAGCCAATCGTCAAACAAATTTGAGGTATTAGTGTAGCGAAAGATATCTGTTTGAGATCCTACAGACACAAAGTTTGAGAACTTATTAAGAGCTTTGAAGTTTTTGATATCCAAATTGTTCCCCGAGAGAAAAATGTTGATGTGGACCGCTGGACGTAATTGGATCCCAATTCAAATCGACCTCTAACCTACTGCATATCAAACACTCTATAAAAATTATAGTCCAACTAGTGATTCTAGATAGTAGTTAGAGTTGTCAAGAATTTGACAGCGACGACCAGATCGCTTCGTTTGGCTCACAATCAGGAGAATTTTTTGACCAACTCCAATCAACGGTCGCTGAAACTAACGACAAACAAGACATTCAACTAAGGTCCCATAAGCTTCCGAAAGATTTGGAAACTCTCAAAAACCCTTTTGATTCAGGCAATGTGAGAAATAATAAGAGGAAGTTTGTAGCAAATAGAGGCGATCGACTATGCGGATTTTCAGATCAGGGACAAAAGCAAGCTCAAAGTCAGAAAGGATGTCCTGCATCAAGATAAAGAAAGACTCATCAACCTTTTGGGAAAAGGTGAAGGGATGGTTTCCTAGCCATATGATGACCTCAGGGGATATGATCCCTACATCATCTAGCATACAATAGAGCTGACAGAGGAGGCCAAACCAGTTCACCAAAAACAAAGGCTAGTGAACCCCAAAATCGAAGCACCAATGGCGAAGGGGTTAACAAAGCTAATTTGGTTGTGGATTATCTTCTCAACCAGACATAGCATGTGGGTATCCAACATGATCCCAGTTTGAAAGAAGAATGAAGGTATTCGCCTATGTATCGACTTCCACAACCTAAACCGAGCATCACTAAAGGATCATTACCCACTGCTCTCCATGGGATCATTCATACAAAATGTAGCAGGTTCAAATGTGTTTTCTCTGTTGGATGGATTTTTGAACCAAGGCCTAAATTGTGGGGACCTAATGTTAAAATTTAATGAGCGGACAATGAGACCTGGTCAACATGAGAAATCTGACAGCTCGTGGGAGGATCCGTTAAGGACAATTCAGTACACACGATATAATGTGTTTGAACTGGAAAGCATGGAAAGAAAAGCGCTAGGGATTTTTGTTAATGGAATTCACCTTAAAATTTCTATGGAGCTCAATTAAACAATTCTACTGTGTAAATATGTAATTATTGTAGTTATTTCCCTTTATGTTATTTTGTTTGTTCGGTTGATCTTCTTAATCCATGATGCAGTGGAGGTTTACACCATGATGCAACGAAAATTTACATTATGATGTAGTGAATTAGACATATCCCAAAAAGGACAAGAGATATTTAACAAAGCAATTTTTTTAAATATAAGCTATATCTTCATTATATTTATATACTTTGATAAATACAATATCAAAATGGCTCAGAGGCCACACCTTTAAAAGTATATAATTATATATATATTTTTTGCATATTTTCATATGACTATTATAGGGCCTTTTCAGGCTATATACAAAAGGGCTAACAAGTTTCAATTTTAAAAGGCATAAAAAGAGAGGAGATCTTCAATCATGGGAGTAAGCAACAACAACGACAGTGTCCGAAATCATTTCATCCTCAAAAGCAACAACTAGGCTAGTGACACCATCAAGAGAAGCAATGGTGAGTGGTGGGGGGAACACTAGGTTCTTGAAGTCAGTATACTAGTCAACGTCATAGAATGGCACCACGTTGTATATTCGAAAGAGGAAGTAACAAGCATAGGTGACCCTTTGGAAATGTACTTCCTATGACTAAAGGTGAAAACTTCTCAAGAATGACAACCACAAAATGATCGCATCTTCTTCAATAAACTTGCAGAGGTTGCTTGCGGTCGAGATACCTCCACCAAATGTAGCATTCGCCACCACCTCCTCAAGGCCATTTAGACACTTCTTTGGGAAAATTTATTTTACCAGACGAAGGATAAGTGGCTTGGGAATCTGGATGTCAAGCATCGACGCTAGAAAGTGAGAACACACATCAGTTTTAACTCTGTATTTATGTTCATATTGAAGGAAGTCACATCCCAAGATCCATTTCATGGCTATGATGGCCAAAGAATGCTTATTTTTGGTCATCCTCTTGAGGCACCTAGTCGAAATCTCACCTAGAAAGGCCGTTTGAGATTTGTGGGAGGTCAGCCTAATTGGGGTGTTCATAGCATCAAAGTCTATACAAATACTATGCAGACTACAAATACCAAATGCTAAACCAATCACCTAATGCTAATTTTGCTAAAAATTACCAAGTGTGATTTCACTACTACTTAGGTGCCTATTTATAGAAGCGACAAGGATAAGCGTGGTAATTTGCATACCATAAACATGAGGTTAACCGAGTACCACCTTGAACACTATACCAAGGCTTGCTTGAGGCTATCACCCAGTTACCTCTGCATGTACGATTTGTTGCATACAAAATCAAGGAAGGCTAATTAATTAGCACAAGCTGGTGGTAGTCTCCAACGGTAGTCTTTTTTGGCTAGACACTGAGGTGTCATCCTCTACATGTTTCTCAAACTCCTAAAAATAATACAAATCTATTTGACGCTTATCACATACTTTGGCATAATCATTCCATTTGGGATATTAATTACCACGACATACGATGCCTAGTTTGCCTTCAAATCATCGGCTCAATTTCCAAGGAAAATCATGCCATGGGTTGTAGGTACCTGGGGTCATTATGATTTCTTGTCATTTCAAAATGACAAGTAATTCGCTTCGCACAAGTAAAGAGCTGGTAGTACATGCCGAATTTAATTGGAAAAAAGTAGTCATCTACCACTCGAAGGAAGAAAGAAAAAAAGGCTAAGTATCACATGAAATTGTGATAAAAAGGAAAAAGGAGAGCTCTTGAATACATAGTTAGTGCAAAGATTTTGAAGTGCAGGAATCACCAAGGAACATGTGAGAAATTGCAAAAGTTTGAACATAAATGGAATCCGTTGCCCCTGAAGTAGCTCAAAACATGCAAATAAATGAGCCAAGTGAAACATCTCAAAGCTTGGTTGATGCGATGCTCAAAACACCCATGGTTAATATTTTTGAAGATGAGTCCTACACTATGCCTAGAATCCCAAAAAATCCAGACTGGTTTCACACGCGTTCATCTCAGAAGGGGACTCTCAGGGACACAAGTTTGATAAAGGAGGAGTGGGATAAAATTTATGACCCCGTCCTCAAGACCAACCCTAAGGGGCTAAGAGAAGCTACTTTCACTAGAATGAGGAAAGCCTTCGAAAATCAACTACCATACAAGCAATGGCTCTATGGGCTTCCACAATATATGGTCCCTTATGTGCACCACTGCCTAGAAATAATCCGCGAAAGAATTTGGTGCTTGAATCCGATGACTGGCGCCATTGAGGGAAGAAAGTTGAGAGTCGTGATATCTATAGAGGCTCGCAGGGACATGTTGTGCATTCGAGGGAATAGCACCAAGACACTGCCAATGGATTCGTTCAACCAAAAAAAGGGCTCAAAATTCTGGAGAGGTAGAAGGAATGCCATTGAATTTTATAATACAAGGACTGAAAGGCCCCAGAATTGCCAACAACTGTTAAAAAATCTGAATCATCATGTAGAATTCAAACTTGCAAACATGCAAGACGCCTTCTCCATGATGGCTTTTGTGTTTGGCTTCGATGACAACATGACCGTGCACAAATCTTAGTTAGGGATGGGTTTTCAGCTAAGGAGGCAGCATGACCCTTTCTGGTATGATTTCGCAGATATGATTGTTAAAGATATGTGGAAGCAGATTATTGAGTTCAAATTGTTGGTAATTTCAAATATCCTTCTCTTCTTGCCCATATGTTTCTACATCAGAACTCCGATTTCTTCAAGGAGAAAATAGAGTTATCAATATTTGATGAGAGGAAGCATCAAAATCCAGTTTCGGTATGGACTCACATCCTCTCTTCCACCTATGATTATTATGCATTTTCAAAGAAATTCTTGATTTCAATTTTGTGCCACTTGAGCGAGGATGGTGACTACTATCGCCTGTCAGTTGACCAAACCGGCTGGACGCAAACCCTATTCCCCAAGTGTGATTGGTTCCTCAGGGAGGATTTCACATGCATCAGAGTGCATGGATTTTAATAAGAGCCAATCCGACTCCCAACATCCGTCATCAATCAGGTTTTGGCCCTTGAAGTGTTCTGACAATTGGCCATTATGGACTGGACCTTTTTCTCTGACCCAAAGAAGAAGAAGACTGGGTTTTTGAATGCTTGTTGAGCTACAAAATAATGGTCATGGTAAAGATTAAATCGATTGAGCTGCTTGAAGAAAATTTGGCTCATCTTGGGCTGGTGTTTATTTGTGATAGGTGGGACTACAACCCTGAGGATGATTTGGGTGACACATTCATTAAAGTAAAGCAAAACCCTCGGCCTTATTGGGATGCGCGACGAAACCCTCTGAAGGATATCAACAGGCTTTGGGTGGACTTGGCATGCATGCCAACAGATAATCGGAGGCCATCATGGCTCGAGTTCTATCTCCCTTAGGGGAAGGTAGACAAAAATTTCCGCATGAGTGCTACCCTCTGAAATAGTTTGATAAGGGAACAGGGCTGGAAGTCAGAAAAGATCAATGATTTTTGGATTTATCACCAGGAGATCAAGTGCCCCCTTGCCCCATTCTAGGACCCATCGATCTTCAACACCAATGATTGGTTTGATAATTTGTGGAATAGGGAGCATGTGGACTCCGACGCGAGTGATGCAGAAGAGGCCAACCCTGAAGAGGCCACACAATCATTTGACAAGGGGAAGCAAAAACAAAAAGTGAGAGCACAACCTAATGCAGTTGTTAGGAGTTTGTGGATAAATATTTCATGATTAGGGTCTTTGTAGTCCTGAAATTGGGCTGTATCAGAGCCTAGAGGAACGCTGCAATCGACAGAAGTAGTGGATATGGAATAGTCCCCACCAAGTAAGAGACAACACATTGATGCTGCTTCAAGAGAAAGTTCACAAGAGGTTTTGTATGGGCCAAGAGTCGAAGACGAAATCCGCCACTCAGGTATCTTTCTCTCCCCCTCTTCTTGGCTCCCGGTCTCTTGTTTCTTCCACTACCTCTGCAAAACCCATTGGTCCAAGTATTAGCTCGTCTTTCTCCATCCCTGATGCAATGACTTTGGGAGGTTTCTCCTAGTTTTCCCATATCGAACTATGCAACCAAAAAGTGTAGTCTTTAGCACTTTTTCACTCATTTTGGCCTTTTCCATTAGATTTCGGCCTTGTTTTCCCTTGATTAAGTCTTGTAAGCTTGCAATTCAACAATAGCATAATGATATTTTACCAAGGTATTGTGAAGTATTGTAACACAGTTCCCCACTTTTCTAAGACCCTTTCAACACAATTCACTTAAACAACATCCTCTTACATCTTTCTAAGCCTTGTGACAAGGTGTTGTAAAGTGTTGTAAGGCATTTTCACACTTTCCTAGGCTTATCATCCATTAATTAACCCTTTTATTATACTAATTTGTCCCCTTAATGTAATTTTAGTTCTGACTTAAGTGTGTTTTAGGAGCCAAACCTGATAAAATTCATTAAACATTATTTAATTCCCGACCACCACTTGAAATTTCCCAGGTGGACTAGATCGCCACCTTGGGCGACCTAGTCCCTTTTGGCATAAATTTCAAATTTAAAACAAAACCTAATAGGAATCTTTCCTCCTAAACCCTAGTGTGGGCCTATCATGTTGCATTTCAGGAAAATTAGGGTTTATCTTGTATAAATAAGGGTTTTCACCTTCATTTCCCTCCCCTAAGATAATTTTGCATTCACAAGCGCTCTTGCACTCCTATCTTCACAAGCAAGAAATAAAGTACAAGGCATCACAAGCTACTGCCATTGGAGCTATTCTTGCATATTGCAAACCATTAACAACAAAGGATTTGGTGAACATTTACATTGTTTATCATTCAAGCATCTTTCCTTTGGTCTTATCTCATTTGGGTTTGAGTTACCATCAAAGGGGTATGACTTAAGCAAACCCTTATTCCCTAACCCCAACATTCTCTTGGTCTTTGCATGTGTTTTTAGGTTTATATTCATATTTGGTGAAGTACAAAGTGTTGGAGGAAGTACAAACATTCCATTCAAGTCACATCAAGGCATCAAACCCTAGAAGGAGCAAAAAGATAAGTTGTAGGTCATTTTCGAGAGTTTTAGACACAAACTATAACAAAGGAGGAAAGTACCAATCGGGACCCACAAAATAAGACCTTGATTCCTCAGAAAGCATCAAGGGGACTAGGTCGCCACTATTGGTGACCTTGTCTCTCTGCTAAGCTTGGAAAATGGTTTTTGTATTTCTGGGTACCCTTTTCCCCGAAACCCAGTCTAGAAGAATTCCCCAATAGGAGGACTAGGTCGCCAAACTTGGTGTAAGTCTCTCTATACCGATTTCAATAAAATTCTAGAATATTCTGGGGCCACTCATCTACAACATCTCATTTCTAGGTGCACAATCTTTGAACTCTCTAGTTTACTTTCTATTTTGCATACATTTAGGTCATTTAGATTAGCTTGCATTGGTTTACATTTACTTTGTTTACATTTCATACATTAGATTAATATCATTTCTTTTTCAGTTTTCAACCACACAACACACACATATCACAACCTTCATCAATCAACCCTCCCTTTGAATGCAACTGCCAAAACCCCCATAACCACCAAGTGGAAAGAGTGCCATTCCCACACACCAAGAGCTCCTAGTGTGAAAAACCCTAAGGGCCTAGTAGAGGGAATCCTCTTGCCCTAGGTACAATGTTATATTTGTGGTGGTTCATTTTGGTGAACCCGACCATAGACCACTTGTTACCTTTTTGGTTTTGCATTTCATCTTAGGAGCTAGCTTGCATTGCATTGTTTGCATCCTAGGGTTAGTAGAAAAAGTGCATTAGTGAAAGTTTAGCGAGAATTTCACATTGTATCACATTTTTAGTAAGAAAATACAGAAAAATTGCATTTCCAGTGTTTGTTTGTATCAACAAATTAGAAAAAGCATGAAAAGTAGTTAAAAATTCTGAATTTTTTCAAAAATAACACTACTGGGACTAAGTCGCCACATTGGGTGACCTAGTCCTCTTGCATACTTTACATCATAGTTTTTGTCATTTTCAACCATTGTCTACATTTTTGGTTTCCGTAATTGTCTTTTTGTTTTCATTTCCAGATTGGCCCTTTTCATCCATTTCTTGTCATTACTTAACCCTCATCATGGCCATGTATTTCAAGAAGTTATGGACATCCCTCAAATCCTTAATGGATATGTCAAGCTACACCTTTTCCACTAATCCTAATGACCTTGAACCCACTCCTATTCAACCAAATCCTAATGAATGTCCTCCTACCAAAGTAGACATCATTGGAGATGATGATGCTAGCATGTATCAGTTCCTTAATGATTGCCTTGACAACCTTGAAGCAAATTCTTCTTTTTACCCCTTTATCAACTAGCCCGTGATATCTAACATATCACCTCTTGACACATTTTCTTACCTTCATCCAAAAATACACAATGGATCTAGACTACCTACTCGAGGTGAACCTAGTCCCTCCTCAACCCTTTTACCATAACCTGGTCACACACCCTCCCATTAATCTTCAAAAAACTTATGGAAAAGGGTTTACCATTTTAAGAAAACAAGGTGGTGATCTCATGAACGAACATGAGATTCATAAATTCTATGAACAATTGTCACCTGATGAACATACAATAGGCATTGGTTATCAAGATCCCCCTTGTGCTAGGGTGTATCCCAGAGAATGCCTTAGGCTCCGTAACGATGGCACAATTATCTTTGATTCCCCTCCCAACTTGGATGTTATCCTTCCTAAGGAAAAGTCACCATCCCCTCATAGCAACAATGTTAAACCTTTGGTCATTTCAAGATCTCCTACTCCCATACCCTCTTTTGAAGTTGGAGAATCCAGTTGCGGCAAGAGGCCATATAAATTACAAAAACTTAAGTTTCCTCTCCATCCACCACCTAAATTTGAGAAACAATTATACATCCTCCTAAAAAAAGGACTCATCACCTTACCTCATCGTAATAAGTTGGTAATCCATCATAAAGATTCTAATGCGCCACATTGTGCTTATCATCATTTTCTTAGCCTTAGAAGCTATGAATGTTACCATCTGTGCGAGATACTGAGTAAGTATCACTTCATTAGTTTTGAGTGCTACCCTATTGACCCTTAACCTACTATCGTGTCCCCATTCATGTAATAGTTGTAGACCATGCACTCAGTGGGGGCAAGAGGTTTCTAGCCTTGTCCTGGTAATGCACCTGTCTTTGTCCCATAGCTTCATTGTCCAACTCCCACTTTTCCCCACCGAGATGGGAAGGTGGATGAATTGCTTCATGGTTGACTTAAAATTGCCTTACTAGTCATGTGTTTGCTTATGAGTCATGTATTCCTTGTCTTGTTTTGATGTTTTCTTACTCATTGTGACATTCTTCTATATGTATCTACCTTCTTCTATGTTTCGTGCATGCCTTTTCACTTTTCACTTTTCCTTTTCTTTTGCTTTTCATTTGGGGATGATGCAAGGCATTGAGACCACAATTTCTCCTTCATGCTGACCCAAATGAACCTCTTTTCCTTTTTGTTTCCTTTTTTCCTTTCACTTGGGGATGATGCAAGGCATTGAGACCACAATGTCTCTTTCATGTTGACCCAAATGAACCTCTTTTCCTTTTTGTTTCCTTTTTTCCTTTCATTTGAGGATGATGCAAGACATTGAGACCACAATGTCTCCTTCATGTTGACCCAAATGAACCTATTTTCCTTTTTGTTTCCTTTTTTCATTTTATTTGAGAATGATGCAAGGCATTGAGACTACAATGTCTCCTTCATGTTGACTCAAAAGCAAGCTCTTTTTTTTTCATTTGTCTTTTTCTTTTTGCTTTTTATTATCCTTTTGGGGATAATGAAAAGTGTCGATACATCCTATGTCTATTACATGTTGACCCAAATTGACTCTCCTTTTTCATTTGTTTTCGCTCTCTTTGTGTCCTTCTTCCAGTTCTATGTATTTGGGGGAATGATGATAGTTCCACGCTTTCTAATTTTTTTTTGCAGCAACAAACATACTGACCCAAAATCCATAGATCCCTTATGTGTTTGGTATTTTGGGGGCAACCCCCTTTTCTCTTTCTTTTCTCTTCTTCTTTCGTATGACGTATCTTTTCAAGTACGACTCTCATAGATCACCTGACATTAGGATTTTCAAGTACGACTCTCATGTCCCTTTTGCATTTTTCCTTTCTCTACTTTAAAGCAATTGCTCACAAAACAGTGTGTAGCAATTCCTTTAAAGTAGGGGCATACATTGGCACTATTTTATTTTTACATTTGTTTATCCTTGGTTCCTAGTGCAGCCTTATCACTTCGCATGATGCGTTTTCTCACTTTGTGGATGAAATTTGGTGTAATGTCCTTCATAAGTGTGACTTATCTTAGCATATCAAATTCCTCTTAGTGGCCTGATGCGATGCACTGCATCCCCTAAGTTGTGAATCTTCTATCCTTTGATTGGTCTTGTCTTGGAGAAATTAAATGCAATGTTCCCTAAGTCAAAGACCTCATATGAACTATACAAGACTCCTTGGAACACTCTTTTTGCATTTTACATTTTTTTTGCATTTTGTATTTTACACTTTTGCATTCGTGCATACATGGCGACCTTGCATAAAACAACTTGCATGCCTGTGGTGCCATCTTGAACTTGTTCATGGGATCTAAGCATCCAGGGATTTTATTGTCTCATGAACCACAACCTTGTCTTTTGTGGAACCTTATCAAAGTTATAAGGAGGTATAAATTTGGTATGGTTGAGCGAGAAGCCCAACTAATAACATGCCTTTCCCCATAGCCACCTTTTTGTGTGTGCGTGCATACCAATCGTGTGTATGTATCTCACCACCTTTTGGAATTATCACCTGACAGACAACCAAAAGTCTTGTCGGTCCAAAGTGAGTACATCCTTTTCTCTCGGACAAACAACCTAGATCTGATCCACAACTAGTTGGACAAATGGTCGAAGCTTGATTTGACCTTTTTACATCACTCCTTGTGTGATCTTTTGTACTTATGATTGGTTTTGCCATGGGATCTTGATCCTGGGGGCTTGATCATCCCTCTTGATCATAGCCATCTCACCTTACTAGCATGAATACATTAGATCCTGCTTGACACGCATGATTTGACTACTTTAGTGTGAGTTTGAAGTAAGTTCATACCCTCACTAAAGTGGGGTCTAAATGTGTCACCAAAAAGTGTAGAGTCTTTTGCACTTTTTCACTCATTTTGGCATTTTCCATTGGATTTTGGCCTTGTTTTCCTTTGATCCAGTCTTGTAAGCTTGCAATTCAACAATAGCATAATGGTGTTTTACTAAGGTGTTGTGAAGTTTTGTAATGCATTTCTCCACTTTTCTAAGACCCTTTCAACACAATTCACCTAAACAACACCCTCTTACATCTTTCTAAGCCTTGTGACAAGGTGTTGTAAAGTGTTGTAAGGCATTTTCACACTTTCCTAGGCTTATCATCCATTAATTAACCCTTTTCTTATGCTAATTTATCCCCTTAATGTACTTTTAGTCCCAATTTAAGTGTGTTTCGAGAGGAAAACCTAATAAAATTCATTAAATAATATTTAATTCTCGACCACCACTTGAAATTTCCCAAGTGGACTAGGTTGCCACCTTGGACGACCTAGTTCCTTTTGACATAAATTTCAAAATTAAAACAAAACCTAACAAGAATCTTGCCTCCTAAACCCTAGTGTGGGCCTATCATGTTGCATTTCGGGAAAATTAGGGTTTATCTTGTATAAACAAGGTTTATCACCTTCATTCCCCCCGCTAAAATCATTTTTCATTCACAAGCACTCTTGCACTCCTATCTTCACAAGTAAGAAATCAAGCACAAGGCATCATAAGCTACTTCCATTGGAGTTGTTCTTACATGTTGCGGAACATCAAAAACAAAGGACTTGGTGAGAATTTACATTGTTTATCACTCAAGTATCTTTCCTTTGGTCTTATCTCATTTGGGTTTGAATTACCATCAAAGGGGTTTGACTTAGGCAAACCCGTATTCCCTAAACTCAACATTCTCTCAGTCTTTGCATGTGTTTATAGTTTTGTATTCAGATTTGGTGAAGTACAAAGTGTTGGAGGAAGTACAAATATTCCACTCAAGTCACATCAAGGCATCAAACCTTAAAAGGAGCATAAAGACAAGTTGCTGGCCATTTTCAGGAGTTTTAGACATGGACTATTACAAAGGAGGAAAGTACCAACCGAGACCCACAAAATCAAACCCTGAATCCTCATAAATCTTCAAGAGTACTAGGTCACCATTATTGGAAACCTTGTCCCTGTGGTAAGCCTAAAAAAGGGTTTTTGCATTTCTAGGTACCCTTTTTCCCGAAACCCAATCTGATAGAATTCCCCGACACGAGGACTAGATTTCCCAACTTGGCGTAAGTATCCCTCTACCGATTTCAGACAATTTCCAAAATATTTCAGGGCCACTCATCTGCAACATTTCATTTCTAGGTGCACAAGCTCTGAACTCTCTAGTTTACTTTATGTTTTGCATACATTTAGGTCATTTAGATTAGCTTGCATTAGTTTACATTTACTTTTTTTACATTTTATACATTAGATTACTATCATTTTATTTTTCGTTTTCAACCACACAAAACACACATATCACAACCTTCATCAATCAACTCTCCCTTTGAATATAATTGCCAAAAATTCCATAACCACCAAGCAGAAAGAGTGCCATTCCCACACACCAAGAGCTCCTAGGGTGAAAAACCCTAAGGGCCTAGTAGAGGGAATCCTCTTGCCCTAGGTCCAGTGTTATATTTTTGGTGGTTCATGAACATATGGCTTTCACTTACCCAAGAGTGACTTCATCTTTCATTGGAGCCCCATCAACCTCCTCATTTGCCTCCTTGTCCACATCTATGGCTACTGTAGACATGGAAAATTGACCGAAACACTTGATCCTAACTACTAACATCATTTCATCCTGAATTGCCTTCTTAGATTGTCATCACTTTTCATCCCTTAATTAAATAAATCATTATTTATTTGATTAAGTCATTCTTCCTTGTTGATTAAATTAATCAATTTAATTTAATTAACCTTAAGTCTCTGTTCATTTAAATAATCCATTTTATTTAAATTGAATCTCTAAAGTCCTCTCATTAAATTGAATAAATTAAACCTTATTTAATTTAATCTAGCATTATCCCCTTTAGTTAAATAAATCAAATCATTTATTTTATTAAACCTTTCTTCTCAATTTTGATTTAAATCAATTCATAAATTTAAATCAAAATTCTCACATCCCCTAATCTCCCATTAAATTAATTAACCTTTGATTAATTTAATCCTAATCCATGTCACATCATCTAGAGAATGCAACTTGCACAATAAATCATTTATTTTGATTTATTAAAATACCTATTTTCTCTCAACATGGAATAAAGAAAGGAATGTTCTTCCAAATTTGAAAATCCCTCCAAGTGGATTTGTACATCTAACAAGACATTCATTCCTCTTACATGTCCTTGTGCATTGAGCCAAGTGGCATTTAATTCATTCTTTTTCCCTCTTACATGTCATTTCATAAATTTGAATTTCCACCTAATATCATTTATTTTGCACAATCACCAAAATGTGCTCAAGCTTGCTCCATTCACATTTTGACAAGTGGCACTTGGCCATTGGATGTTGAATGATCCCACATTGCTCAATCTTGATTGTTCTTCCAATTTTGAAATCTATAAATAAGAGACTCTTCTCCTCAATCTTCATCGATAATTTGAGTAAGTTTATTATAATCAATTTCATCCTCAAGCATATCCATTTTCATCTATTTTTATCAAGTTCTTAGCTAGGTTATGCAAGAATTCAACGAAAGTGGATCAAATCTTCATCAAATCATCACAAAGCTTACAAAAGAGTTGGGAAAGGGCCATTTCCTACACACAAATTGGCACCAACTCCCTCTTGGGATTAAGATTTTGCATGCTTAAATAGGATTTCTATTGCTTTTCATGTTTTGTTCTTCATTTTCTTTCTAGTTTGAGCATTGTGAATGAATTTCATGGGGAATCCTTGTTCCTACTTGCATATGAACCTAACTATGTGTTTGTTTATTATTTTTGTGCAGGTATAGGAGTGGGTTTCTGATTTTGGCGCTAGAAGGAGGGAAAATCTCAAGCTCTAATCATGTTTTTTCGAAAAATTCTGTGCATTTTTGTAGGTTCCAAAAAACTCAGTCGCTAACTGTCAAGTGACACCAAACTACACCAGTATCAGTCCAACGACGCTATATTGCACCGCTTAAATTTACAAACTCCACCGCTGGAGTCTTCCCACCTGAAAAATTCAAATTCCAAATTGACCTATGAAATTTTAAAATTCTAAACTTCACTGCTGGTTAAACAGAGCCACAATCACAGTCTCTATTTTACTGCAGAGCGCCACTCTCAGTCATCAGTGACACTATATTGTGCCACTGACCTTTCTAAACAGTGCCACACTTGCGAACTGCATGACTAAAGTTGGATAAAAAGAAGAATTTTAATTATTTTGACATGTTCTTTTTTCCATTTTGATTATGTGGACCTCTAACAGGTTTTCAGTCTCTGTTTTTGCAATATTAACCAATTTTTGTGATGCAGAGACTTTCAGAGGTCGTAACATATGACTTAGACGTGGGTTTTGGCTTAAATTTTATAGGCAATTTTATTATGAGGTGGCATGTTAATTCCCAATTGACCTTGCATAAGGTGGTGGCCATTTTGACACATTTTCAAGGCTTGAAACTTTCATCTTGGCCCTCGAAATGGCAATTTAGTGTTTATCTCTAGTTTTTAAAAAGTTTTTGTTAATAACTTGAAACTCATGTTTCAAATTTAGGATGTTAGTTGGAAATTAATCCTATCTTAGTTTTAAGAAGTTTTTGGGAAAAAATAGGACTCTTAAAGTTATGCATGTGAAATTACCAAAAATGGCAAAATCTGACAATTGTTGAAATATGCTAAAAAGGGAAGTTTCTTGATCAAAGGTGAAGGAAGGAAAATGAAGGCCAAGGGTTCTTTATGACATCATTTTATTATTGTATTAAGTGTTTTTAAACAATTTGGGAGAATCTATAATCCCTTTCTAAGGATTTGATTACCTTAATGCTTTTAGGACACTAAATATTTTTGGGCTCTAAAAAGAACACTACAAAAGTTTTTTAATTTTTGTAACAAAGCTTTAAAAAGAACTTTAGATCAACTTACTATATTTGGTTTGAGGTTAAAAATTGAACAAAACAGCTTTCATCTTTCTTTTTGGTGCTCTAAAAAGAATCAAATCATTGCTTTGAGGACTTAAAATGAACATGTGCATCTTTGTCTTGTAATCACTTACCCAAAATAATATCTTCAAAAGGACGTATGCACTTATCTCACATTTTATAGCGATCTTGAGAATCAAAAGTATTTTTGGATATCTTAAGTTGTGTAAGTGATTTCCTTCACATTTCTTTTGGGATTAAAAATTGAACCAATCTTGCGAGTGTGAGTGTGACATATTGTGAGTGTTCTCCCTTTGTTTTTCAACGAAGGTTGATCGAACTATGAGATATGCTTACTCACTTTTGTTTATCTTAGAGGGCCTACCTAGTGGGAAAAATTAATCACCCTAGGGAATGACCCAACTGGGAACATGCTAAAGCCAAGCGACTTCCAATGGGTATATAAGTGTGGATTCTCGAGGAAAGTTCGAGAATCATGAAGATTATTCCGACGAGAAGGGAAACAATGGCATCTCGTCGAATGGATGGTCCCTCACGAATGTAATGGACGCATTAAAACCCATTGTTTAGCAAAGGCCAAAACCCTTTCTATTTGTTGGTGCGAAAGGTCATGTCCTTTGAAGCCAGCCCACGTAACATGCGGTTCTATTGTAGAGATGAAAAGTATGTTATGGGAGATTCATGGGTACTGATGCTTGGATGACCTGAGAAGTGTGTATTGTAGAGGGAAGCCAATGTGGTCAAGTATCTAGTCATCTGCACTGAATATACACAGCTGAAGTGAAATCCAAGTGGGAATCCAAAAAAATATTGTCTTTACACCCTAGGATTGTGCATGTGCTTGGAATCAAAAACACTTTGCTTGGGTCTCAAAACAGTTGAAAACATAAATTCACAAATCATCCAAATTTCAAACCCTTTAGGAGGGGCAAATACCTTTTGACAAAATCCAAGTGTTGTTTCTTTCCCTAGTTATCCTTAGAGATTTCTAAACATTTGGATTTACATCATAATTTTCCCATACTAAAGTCAACAAATAGGGAAATTTTGCCTTGATTTCCTTGATTCCCGCATAACGGACTTTGTGGGATGATAAGAAGTTAGGACATTAGAAATTTAGTTTGAAAATCTAATCAAGAGAGTGTTTGTGGTAAAAAGAACTCATTAAGCAAAGTTAAATCAATTGAACCCCACACATGTGCTTGTCATCTTTTGGTCATATGGTTTTCCATGCAAACTTTGGTCTTTTGGTTTGAAATACTCTTAGGAAAAAGCATGTTCTTCACTACCTTGGTCTTGTAAACAAATTAATCTTAGGTTCATCTAGGATCAAAGTAATCACTCTCACCCATCTCTTAACCATAAAAATCATCTCACAAACAAAATCTTGGAAACTTTGAAAACATCATCATGCTAAAGTTCTAGGAAAAATCAAAATCATCTTGTTTGACTTAACACACTTAGTCAAATTATCCTTGTGAGCGAATTTACCTCTTGATAAAATATGAAATCTTGGGGTCTAGGAGTTCATTATCCAAATCACTTTGTTTGACTTAACACATTTAGTCAAATTATCCTCTTGTGTACGAGTTTACCCTAGGATAACACAACTTCCTAGAGTTTACAAGTTAATTATCCAAATCAATTAAAATCAAATCAAATCAAGCCCTAAAGTTTAACATCTCCCTCAAAGTTCTTCAAGAGATTTTTTATCATCCATATCATCCATCTTTGATCCTTAATCTATCCTAGTTCTTCTCTTTTGTACCTGAAGTTAGATCAATTTATCTCTATTTTATGGTGCAAACAAGATCTCAACACAAGAAGAACATGGAAATCACTAAGGAAACATCAACTTCAAGTGACCTAAGTCAGACTGCCCCCGAAATGAATCCTTTCAGATCAAACAATCCCCCAAGCAACTTCTCTCTACCATCACAAAATACTCAAGAGGAGGGTCAAGTAGAGGACATCACCAACAATGTCTTAGGGATGACACAAGATGAAATCCTAGCGATGGTGAAAAATTCCAAAAATTATCGAATTGTCAATGCTATGATGAAATTATATCTCTCCCAATACATGCTTGAGTTGGAAAAAGAAGGGGCTAAACTCCCCTTTGACTATGACATAAGCACAATTATGGAAATACCTCTTGGGATCATGCCTCCAATCCCACCCATACCTCCATGTCAAAACATCACTCAAAGCATCACAATGGTAAACACCATTCTTGATCCACCACCACCACTGCCAAAACACAACATGGAAAATTCATTAAGCATCATGTTGTAAGCTGCTCGACAAGCTACCCAACAAAAATCACTCTAGAACCAACAAGCTACACAACTATCTGCTCAAAAATAACAAGCGCAATTAGCGACACAACAAGCACAATAGGCACAATAGGCTACTCAAGCCCAAGATTTAGTACATCAACAAGCTGCCCAAGCTGCACAAGCCGCCCAAGCTGCACAAGCCACCCAAGCTACACAAGTAGCTCAAGCCACCCAAGCTACGCAAGTAGCTCAAGTCACTCAAGCTCCTTAAATTACACAAGCACATGCTCAAGCTCGAGGCCAATATCAAGCCCAACAAGTGCAAGCGCAAGCACAATATGAAGAAAAAATGCAAATAGACTAGCAAGAAGCATATCAAAAAGCCTTGCAAAATATCAAGCACAACAAGAAGCAGCTCAACAACAAGCCCAACAATAAGCCCAACAACAAGCATTGTTGGCTAAATGAAAAATGTAGGCATTACTTGATCATTAAAGCTTGCAACAAACTCCCACCAACATTTCACCTCAAAATCAATGCACTCTTCCATTGGTTGAACCATGTCATCAAAGCATTGAGTTGTCTCCCCAACCACATCAAGAACAATATATCCAATGTCAAGAGGTTGGATATCAACAACATCAACAACAAACCCAATCACCCCATCTTGAATGTCAATCACAACTACCCATCAATGAGAACCTTGAAGATGTTTCCATCTCCTTCGACGATCAAGTCAACATATATAAAGTCACTTTTCAATCATGATCAAAACCCACCAATGATACCCAACAATGATCCAATTCAAGAAACGTCAACATAATTTGATCTTATGGTTGAAAACATTGACAATCTCTCTACCATAACTACTAAGGACAATGATCAAAATCAACCCATCAATAAGCACCTTGGAGATGTTTCCACCTCACCCAAAGATCAAATCAACATACATCAAGAGCCATTTTTTTAGTCATGATCAGGACCCCTCCTACAAAGATCTATTTCAAGACGTGTTGATGCTATTTAATCCTATTGACATAATCCACTATCCTTTGACCAATGATCATGTTGAAAATGTCTCTACATCACCTAATGAGTTAGAGGACATATCTCAAGAATTTATTCCAAAGCATGATCAACATCTTTCACCAAGGTCTAGCAATGATCCTTTCCAAAAAATATGGACATCCTTTGACCTCATGACATTTGAGAAACTTCCTATGCCTAATGAAGATATTCAAGAACCCTTTATAAGCAATCCATTCTTTGAAATTGACCCATGTCAAGAACATGATCCAAAGCATGTCGAAAGCGATTCTGAAATCATTTGAGATCAAGAATTTGTATCTCCAAGCTACTACAATGATATAATGGACACTCTGCTATCTATACAAGATAATCACATCCACATAGCACATACTCCTCCATCTACCCATGAGATGATTCCGGTGGATGGACACATAGATGATCTTCATTCAGAACAAGATTCCTTTACTCCTAACATTATTACACAAAAAGAGCAAGATATTGATGCCTATAGTAAAACTTAGTTGCCAACATCAAGATCAGATATATCCCAAATTCAGATTGAGGACATCATGTATGAAGATATCCAACATCATGATATTTCAAAGTCGGTAGAGCAGAAAATTGAAATAACATCATCTACAATAGTCATTTATCAGAGAATTCTTGCTAAATAGGATCTCTCAAAATAGGAAAAATCAAAGCATAAAGGTACTACTTTCATCATATTAGGGGCAACTTTGTCTCAAGAAAAAGTCAAAATAGGGAGCATGAAGGATCCTTATGATGAAATGAATGCCAATATTACAACCAACCACGTCATTAATCTTCATCCAGCCATCACCTCATCCACAAATTGGGACCAACATCAAAAGAAAGATTTAAATAAAAGCATGAAGAATGTTATCAAGGAAAAATAAGTAGAGAAGCATAATGGACAAATAAAATACATGTGGATACCAAAAAATACAAAGAAAGATTATCCCTATCAAACTCCATTAGTCAAAGAAACTATAGAGCAAAATAAAAAAGGGGCAAGTATCTATCAAAGATGTCCACAAAGGAAAAAATAGGCTTCTCAAGCAACATACAAATTATATCGAGTTGTTGGTCCTAATTCCATGCACACTTCCATATCCACCCATCATTGCTCATCTTTCCAAGTTTGGAGAGTCAAAGGTTCCAAACTATCAACCAATCCATATTTTATCCCTAAAAACACTCCACCATCCATGCCTCCACACATGATATCCAATTCTCACATTGAACATGTGTTGGCAATGACCCTTCATGATAAGGATTCAAAAGGCACTCTATTGCGATGTGTGCACAAAGACAAAGTTAACTTTGGTATCAACAAAGCAGAAAAAAATTCTCAAAAGGTGCATTCAAGTGCATGTATCTTGGCAAAGAAGCTTTTTCAAGTAGGATACCGATGGCACACTATGATAGAAACATATACATCGGCACCACTAGGCGATTCAATATGAGCTTAAAATATTTTAGCAAAAAAAAAATAAAATAATAATAAAAGAAAAAATCCAAAAAAAATAGAAAAAAGATTGAAAACAGTAAAGAAAAAAATTGTCCTCTAGTGAAAACCACTTCAGTGGTGCTTTGGATAGGTACCATGATGAAAACTTGGCAAACATGCATCATGTGTAGAATTGAGCATCTACGTGCGCCAGTTCAGATGAAAGCATCTTATCACATGCATAATAAAGCCAACATTCCCTCCATCTTATCCATAATAAATCCATTCATCTATGAACCATTTGTCCCATCCATTTTCATATATCTGCATCCATCTTCCAAATTATCTTGATCTTGGCCAAGTTTGGTGCATAATTCACACTTGCTTATGGTAGACATCTTGACATGGGTCATTTTCATTGATCCTATCCTACCCAATGTTATCTGGGCCTTGAAGCATTATCCAAATGAGCATTCCTCTATTCGAACACCTTATCTTGTCACAATATAATCCTTGGAATTATTTTCATGCTTACCATATCTATCCATTCATATACCTACCCAAGCCTCCACCCCCAACCTTTCAAATTGCTAGAAACTGGGGGAAGATATTTACATCTTGCTTCGGGAATAAATCTTGATCTATGTCCTCCAACTTATACATAGTGATCTGGACATTGGTAGACATAAAATCAAATTGGTCAAATCATTTGTGAGCCAAAATCCAAATCACTAACCCATAAAATATTTTGATGAGATAATATTCCTTATCAAGCTTTATTTTTCATTAAACATCAATCTAAACAATCAATATCAGTTCCATCTATCTTACACTTCAACGTCACATCAAATCATTCAAAATAATTTTGTTCCAAATCAAGCTTGAAAATCTCGATCAATCAAATCTAGTCAATCCCTCATCATCTTGGGATATCCTTCCTAATCCTTGTGTTGTTTAACACTATCATTGCATTATTGTGTATCCTCAACAATATTATCATCATGAATTCATCATCATCCTTGTGTTGCTTAACACTAGCCTTGCATTGTTGTGTATCCTCAACAATGTTATCATCACAAACCCATCAATCTGATCAATCAAACCTAGCTTGGTTTTCAACAAAATCCCAAAATAGATCACTGATATCATCACATATCCATATCCAAATCGTCAAAATCTATCAAAAAAACCCAAAAACATCCAAATCATATCAAAAGTCCAAAAAAAAATAAAAATCAAGTCAGTAGAGTCATCATTGATCTGAACTACACTTTATTTGAGCTTGAATGTAGGCAAGGTTGATCTTTGATCATCCCCTGAGACATTTTTTAGTTTAGTCCTATAGGCGTCCGTCGTAATAGCAATGACAATCTGTTTGCCCATCAATCTCATCGGTAACCAAGTGGATCACCAGTCGAAGTACATGGTCTTTGTATGTATAATGTAGGAAACGCTAATCTATTGATTAGCTCCTAAGACCCCTAGGATAGGTCTTTAAGTTAGTCTCTTGGTCAAATCTTGAAAATACCAAAAAAAATGAAAAATCTCAAAATCCCCAAAACAACCTCAAAACATTCAAAAAACATCAAAAACATCCAAATATTTGGGAAAACCCAAAATGATGCATCCATCTCATCTCGCTTTCACCCGCAATAATCATCACTCATAATAAATCATCATCACCTTCATCCTTTGGTAAGTCAGTTAGAAGCAAGTCTAGTAGGTTCAAAAGTGAACACCCAATCGTGAAAGTCTCAAGTCTAGGTCAATAAGTTAGCAAGTTGATCAACTCGCAGTATCAATAGCTTATCATCCAATCAAAATCTCATTATCACCTGATCACAACATGTCCTAGGATGCATCCACCCCACTATTTACATCAATATTGGGCATCACCTTAGTTTAGTCTTGGCTAGCAGTATAAAGAACACTAGCTTGTTTATTTACTTTATCTTGGTCTTTTTTGACTTAACTTATTTTATGCTCATTCCAAAGACCTCTCGAGGATGCCTAATCAAAACAAGTTTAGAGAGAAAGGAATGGGGCAATGATCATTATCTTTTTTATTTACTGTTCTTGTTGTATGTTCTTGTAAAATAACTTGGAAAATACTTGCTTTGTTAGGTGCATCCTAGCAAGGTTTCCATATGTCAGGTGTGAACAAGAATACTCCTATCTATTTGTTGAGTCAAATTCCATCACAATAGGTGGAACACCATCTTGGTTCTTTACACCTTGATTCATCGTACCTACGTGTGTTATCAAACATAAAGTAATTGGCCCTTTTAAAATCCCAACTCCTGGTAAGAAAATCATCATCATTATCACCATTCATAACGTAAGATTAGTGGATTATCCTTTCATCTTCTTATTCTTCTTATTCTTCTATATTAACTAACATTTCTATCTAAAGTTGCTAGGAGATCTCAAAATATACATGAGGCTACCCATGGCCAATGACTGTCTATACATCATCAAAATTGTCTACGTCAAATATATGATCTTTCTAAAGAATTATATTTCATCCTTTGATCAATAGAACCAATCCTCTCACATTTTATCGTGATCTTGATCGAAAAATTGAACATTTCCATTCGATCTCTTGAGGGGGCAGTATACTAGCATAATCCTTCTCGCTGGGGCAGCAGTGGGGCATCTAAAATCAATTTTTTTTTGAACTTTGATCACAACAGTTTATTCTTTGAACCAACACAACAAGTGCATTGCTTCAAAGAGGGGAGAAATGTAGACATGGAAAATTGACCAACACACTTGATCCTAACTACTAACATCATTTCATCCCGAATCACCTTCTTAGCTTGACATGAATTTTCATCCCTTAATTAAATAAATCATTATTTACTTGATTAAGTCATTCTTCCTTGTTGATTAAATTAATCAATTTAATTTAATTAACTCTAAGTCTTCGTTCATTTAAATAATCCATTTTATTTAAATTGAATATCTAAAGTCCTTCTATTAAATTGAATAAATTAAACCTTATTTAATTTAATCTAGCATTATCCCCTTTAGTTAAATAAATCAAATAATTTATTTAATTAAACCTTTCTTCTCAATTTTGATTTAAATCAATTCATAAATTTAAGTCAAAATTATCACATCCCCTAATCTCCCATTAAATTAATTAAATTTTGATTAATTTAATCTTAATCCATGTCACATACTCTAGAGAATGCAACTTTCACAACTAATCATCTATTTTGATTTATTAAAATACCCATTTTCTCTCAACATGGAATAAAAAAAGGAATATTCTTCCAAATTTGAAAATATTTCCAAGTAGATTTGTACATCCAACAAGACATTCATTACTCTTACATGTCCTTGTGCATTGAGCCAAGTGGCATTTAATTCATTATTTTTCCCTCTCACATGTCATTTCACAAATTTGAATTTCCACTTAATATCATTTATTGTGCACAATCACCAAAATGTGCTCAAGCTTCCTCCATTCACATCTTGACAAGTGGCACTTGGCCATTGGATGTTGAATGATCCCACATTGCTCAATTTTTCTCATTCTTCCAATTTTGAAATCTATAAATAAGATACTCTTCTCCTCAATCTTCATCCACAATTTGAGTAAGTTTATTATACTCAATTTCATCTTCAAGCATATCCATTTTCATCTATTTTTATCAAGTTCTTAGCTAGGTTATGCAAGAATTCAATGAAAGTGGATCAAATCTTCATCAAATCATCACAAAGCTTACAAAAGAGTTGGGGAAAGGCCATTTCCTACACACAAATTGACACCAACTCCCCCTTGGGATTAAGAGTTTGCATGCTTAAATAGGATTTCTATTGCTTTTCATGTTTTGTTCTTCATTTTCTTTCTATTTTGAGCATTGTGAATGGATTTCATGGAGAATCCTTGTTCCTACTTGCATATGAACCTAACTATGTATTTGTTTATTATGTGTGTGTAGGTATAGGATTAAGGGTTCACAACTACAACCCCCTTGGCATCCGTAACTGCCATCCCTTTTGTCTCTGCTGAGTCAACTCTGACCCAACCTTTGCGGAAAATGAAGCCTGTTGCATCTCCATTGCCACTACCATTCCCCATGATTCCTCCCACGTATTCATCACCTAGGATTTGGAATATTCCTCCCTTCTATCCACTCGGGATTGCCCTTCCAAAGAAGAAAACATCCAAGGTCACCTGCCTTTCATTCCCTTTCTTTGTGCCTCCCAGTGCCCCCTTTGCAGGTGAACACATTAGATCACTAACTCAATTCTTGTAATAGAGTGATACAACGAAGCAAGCCAGAGCTCTCTGAATACATAAGGAAAAAGAAAAGGATGCTAGGAGGCCAGTGGAGCCCAGGGTTCAAACAATTTATAATGGGGCTCAACACTCATTGCATTTCACAACCATGCATCCCAATGTTACCAAATTATGGGGAGAAATGCAACCCAATGACTATGATGTCCATGCCATCGGACTGGACTTACATGTTGCCTAACCATAGGATAAAATTGAGCAAATGGAGGAGATGGAACGGGTGGTGACCATTGACTTTCTCAAGTCTGGTCACAAGTTGAAGAAGGCAGAGGATGAGCTCAAGGCCATTAAAGAAAGGATAGAAGTCCTGTTGGCCAAGGACAAAGCATGGGAGATCGAAAGGGTGCACTTTGCATAAAACACACAAGTTGAACATGATGGTCTACAAAGGGAGCTCGAGAGGTTCCAATGACAGGAGTTGGATCAAGTGGCTGAGTTGTAGCAAAGGAATCAAGAATTACAAGACTAGTTGACCCAATCGGAAGGGGAAGTTCAACAAAAGAATGAAGAGTTACAGTGACTGCACACTCTATTGGAGCAAGCAGTACATTTGAAAGAGATAGATCTAGCAAGAGAGTAGGATTAGTTTAAATAGGACCTCTAAAAGATCTGGCTTTCCCTAGAGGAAGAGTCTGCAACCCAAGGCCAAACTGAGGAAAAATGGCTTGCTAAACAAAGGGCCTTGCAGGAGCAACTCTCCACAGCAGCAATTTTTTTTTTGAGGTTGACACAAGAGATTGGGACAAAGGATGCATAGATTAATCTCTTGAAGAAGATCATTCAAACTCTTTTGCCATGGTCAGACCTTCGGTTAGTAGCCCAACAACTGTATGGTTCCTATTGGGAAAGAGTCAAGGCTTTATGTCTGACTCTCTAACCCACACTTCAGTTTATGGTGGAGGTGACAAAGTTATGTAGGGAGGTTCGTGATGCAATGAAACAATTCCCTCAATTCATAAGAGAAAAGGTTCTCGAAGTGGAAAAGATGCTTGGCAGGCTATGCACTGTGCCAAGTGAGGATCTGGTATGAGCAGGTGTTAAAAATCGTAGGTCAGCCGTTAAGATTGCAAAAGAGTTTTTCTGCTGCCTTGAAGCCACGCTTCATGCTTAGCATTGCCTGTTGACGTAGAATTTTGTATGTAGCAGCAGTCTTATGAGAAACTTAGCTATTGGGGGACATTGTGCGCTAGCTAAGTGACCTCCGAGAATTTATCGAAGCCGACTCTTCATTTAGTGGGGAGAAAAGGGTTAGAAAGATAGCGAGAATGTAAAAACTACACTACAAGTGATGCGCCAAGATCATAGATGAATTTCAACAGAGCATAGTGCAAAATGCAAAGGCCCGAACCACCAAAATGCTGTTAATTAAGTTATTTTTCTCAAAAGAATTTATCACGTAAAAATATCCTCTAATTTGCATAATATAATTAAGCATAACTTTATCTAACATAGAGGAGTCGAAGAAACATGATCTGTATTTGTTGAGCTATGAAAGGTTACAGAAATTGAAGAACAAGCATTCATACAAAAAGAAGATAACAACACAGACCAATAGTTCTAACAAATGCTTGAAAAAAGAAAGGCTGAATTTATTTGGCATAGTCTGAAATATTTGAATTAAATGAAACTATTACAAAAGGATTTCTTCCTAGTGCTTAGGAGTTTTTTGCAAACTTAATCAAAAACCTAAATAAAAGAAACATGGCCATATTTATTGGCTAGTCCATTGCCTGAAGCTGCATCACGAGAAGAGAAAACCACGCGCAGAGACCGCCGACCGAGAACATTTTGAGCTGCCACAACAACCATCGACCGGCCAGCAGCATGCCAGCGAAGCCATGACATAGAACGAAAAACCACATAACAACAAGAGAGAACATGAGATAGTAGGGGAGTAGAAAAGATCCAGCAGAAATTCCAAGGTAACTGGCGTAGAAACAATCACAACGTGTCACTCAGACAGAGCCCGACAGAAAGTCTTAAAGATGCCCAATAGAAAACCTTGAGAGGGAGCCATGTGGAGTACTCTGAGAAAAATAAAGTACAAGGCGGGCCCTGCTCGGAAAATAGCCAGAGAGAGCCATGCAACATGCAGATGGAGACTGTCGAAAAGTGAAACGAAAGAAAAGTGAAAAGCTTCGCGAGAAAGCCACATGGAGCGCTCCGAGGGTAGTGAGTATTTGTAATCTAAGGTGCATCTACAAAGGTAAATATAAAACCGCAAAGGATTTCACAGTTTTTGTTGAACAATTTGGCAACTCACAGGGGCATTTCGCTTGCGGAATGAAGAACCCTAGAATCTTTGGTTCAACATCCAAAATGCTCACAACCTCGAGAGGGCGGCCTGCAGATTGGTCCATACTTCATTCGACGGTGCGGAGAGAGCTCGCAGATGCTTGTGAGCCAGCCTGAGATCGATAATTTCCTTGAAGGGCAATCTGCCTGATACTTTTGTTTCCAATTCCAAATGGAAGAAGAGTTGTGCCAGCTGATGCACGATTCCCTCTATTTCTTTGGCGGTCAAAGATTGATCAAAAGTCTGGAAGACAGAAAGGTCCTGTTTCTTCTCTTCGATGATTGCAACAATATGCTCCACACCTGCTATCGCCTGATCCACAATGAAGGGTGAAGGGAGGCCTCTCAAAGTCAAGCGAGAAAACTTCGCCCGCATATCGCTAGTAACTTGGTTTAACTGAGCTCTGTATTTTGCTACTTGTTGAATGGCCTCGTGCATGGAGATGAGGCTACCTGCACCCATAGACGTCGTCATTCGGTCATTGATTCCCACACCACTCAACACCTCATTTGAAGTAGTATACAACTTACCCAATAAAATTCTAGCCTCCTGAACCTGCTGTATTGATTCACTCATTGTTCCGCAAAGGTAGGCCGCTTGTGCCATAGATTTTAAGGTGGGCTGAAGAGTAAGGCACAAAGCCTCCACCTTGTCACACTATGATGCATACAACTCTTTGGAAATTTCCAATGAGCTCATCCGGGGCACAAGGGGTTAGGTCCTTAGGGTAGCCAATTCTGCCTCTCTATTGCTCAAACTTGCCTCTAGCTCTGACAAGCTTCTGTCCAATGTAGACATCTACTCTCTTAGAGTGAAAAATTCCTTTTCTTTTTCTGCCAGGGCCAATTTGGCCTGCCTAGTCTTTTGAATTTCCAATTCCAGATTGACACTCATTTCAGTAATTTCGGCAGTGGTGTTCTGTTGGAGCTCCTTCATTCCCTCAGTTAGTAGGTCAAACTCAGCATGGAGTTTCTCCTCATTCACTCAACTCTGCTCAACCTCTTGCTAGAGAGTTGGAATGATCTCTACGCTCAAATCCTACAATTCCTTGATCTTAATTTCGAAGGCACTCCTCTCCTTCTCTAGGTGACTTATTTCTTTCTCTTGGGCTTTAAAATTGTTTACCCAGATGTCGACCTTGCCTTTGAGCTTCGCTATCTGGTCATCCTTCTTCTTCACCTACCAATTGATCTTGAGAAAATCAATGGTCACTATTTTTTGGGTCTCCTCCATCAGCTCAACTTTATCTCGCGGGCGGGCCTGCTGCAAGTCTAACCCGATAGTATTCACAGAATAATCACTTGACAACATTTTGCCTACCACCTTGATCACATTAGGAGTGATTTTTGCAAACATCAAAGAATTCTAACTTTCATCGAATATAGTGTTCAACTGGGGCTCTGCCTACCTAGTTACGTCTTTCTGTCTTCTTTTGTTGATATGATTGGCACAAGCACTCTTATTTGCATCAACCTGCAAGAAATATTCTTGGATAGGGATACCCAGGCCACTAGCAAAAGGATACTCCTAAGGGATGGCCAAAGGGAAAGACAACGTACTCAATGTATCAGAAGTCTTGTTGGGTCATGCTATAATAGTCGGGGAGAATGGTAGAATGAATTGGCCACTTAGAGGAGATGGAAATGAGGTGTAAGGGAAAAATGGAGATACGCGAACCGTAGGTTGGGCCTCTGAGATAAAAATTGTTGGCCCACGAGCCCAATACTTACACCAATTGCATTCTGGGTAAGGTATGGAAAACGGAGGATAAAGGTGTGAAACTAGGAGGGACAAAACTGGACTGTTCGAAAAATCCAATGGTAGAGAAAACTGGCGTAGATGAAAAAATAGGGGCCAAAGAGGAAGAAGCAAGAGACATAGAAGAGAGAGAAGAGGAAATAAATGTTACCTAAGGCTCAAGCGGAGCTGCAGATGTTTCAACCGCTTCCTCCATTAATTTCTCTTCCTCCTCACCAGCTTCTCTGGTTCGTTGTCACTTTTCCTCCGAAAAATCATCAAGGTCAAGAATGACCCGCCTCCATCCACTGGTAGTCCTTGCCCACTTTCGTGTTGATTTAGAAGAATTGACTGGATCCGATGTTTGTGCATGCAACCCTTCTTCCTGTGCAGGCTGCTTACCAGTATCTTTCTCGTGCATTGGACTCTTGGCAATGACAGGGGGATTCTGAGTTACCTCCTCCTCAAATTTCGTGGCAACCTCTTCTCTTCTGTAGTGCTGCATGGATGTTGAGTGATTCAGAGACCTT
The DNA here is from genome assembly GCA_007115665.2 of Sequoiadendron giganteum. Classification (NCBI taxonomy): domain Eukaryota; kingdom Viridiplantae; phylum Streptophyta; class Pinopsida; order Cupressales; family Cupressaceae; genus Sequoiadendron; species Sequoiadendron giganteum. The sequence goes on from CM021108.1 coordinate 585,386,067, forward strand.
TCAACATCCAGATGTTCATTCTCCCAGATATCATCAAATCTTTCATCGAGGACTACCTCGTCATGAAGCTTGCCAGTTGCCAGAGTCTCCTGTCGGTATACCCAGAAGGCTTGAATCTTCTCAAGCATCCAACCGAGCTTACTCAATTGGGTGACCAGGGAGGAGTTGATCTTCTGCTTTGGGTTGGCCTTCCCCATGATGTGATAAAAATTCAGCCATGGCAGTTGACCATCCACTGTAGGCAAATACTCAAGGCCTACATATCTACTTAAACTCCCGATCTCAACATTCCTCCAAAGGTCCCATAATGGTCGAGGCGAATGTGGGATTTTGATGCTGACCCCAGATAAATTATTGCCAGGGTTGTAATGCTAGGGATCCTCTATCAGTACCAACTCGACATGACCCAACTTTGAAATTAGAAACACTGAGGTATCAATCTTTGAAGTCCTCTTCTTAATCAGTGACACAGATCCAAACATGATTGGTAGCAACAAATAGGAGGTTAAGTGTTTTCCCCCCCAGTAATCATCATCAAGGGTACATAGCTGCCTCATTGCCTCCAGGGCCAACACTCTGTCAATAAGTAAACGAGGAAGTTAGAAGGGCTCCCAGATGAAACCTGGTATGCAGAGTATGGTGAAATCCATGCCAAAGAACCAGTCAGAGGGTGGAACCAGCTTCCCCAACCAAGACTTCTATCGGAGTGATATGCGTTCGGTCATGTTGATGCCAGCTCTATCCAAAGCCCTTAGAGTTGGGGCTATGAATGAATCCAAAAATGCATAATAATCAAAGGTTTTTGACATGACAAGGGTCCATGTCGAAACTGTTTTCCTTAGGCCACCCTTGTAAAAAAAAGACAGGGACATGGATGCCGAAAAGTAATCCAGATTTTGGTGGAAAATCAAGTAAGCCAGGAAAGATGAATACCTGAACTTAGAGCCGACCCTAAATTCCTACAGCTGCTACCAAATTCCATCACTGATAACTCTTGCAAAGTCTAGGAGTGCAGCTTCATGATTCCTCTTCAGCATAAAACTGAGGCACATTTGAAACTCAAGAATGTGCTTGTCCGAATCTAGACCACACATCAGCGTCAACATAGAAGCGATAGAGGAAGACCCACCTTTTAGAGCCTTCAAATTGAAAGGGAATTTGGGCGGCGTTGAACTACTCATTGGCTGATTGATCTCGGAGTGATAAAATTGTGGCTCCATTTGGAGCTCTCCCCACTTTTGCTGCATTCTTTTCACTTCAAAAATTTCAACCTCACGGGTCAAGGGAAGTGGGATGCACAACATATTTTGAATAGCCTCAAGGCTAATGACTACCTTGAAATCTTTGCCGTTGATTAGCCTAGTGTGCAGGTCGAAACGTGCTGCACATGCTGCCACAATTTTTGGGAAAGGGTGTACCAAAGGAACCATGTACTATGCAAGCCCACAGAACCATAGACGTTTGTTAAATTGGTTTGCCATATGCCTCATTTTTTCGCATGCGACCTCCCTAAGACTCTTAGGATTGTGAGATAACTCAGGATCAAAGACATTATGCCAATCGTCCACAACCACTGCCTGATCTCTATGAGGGATTGCATTCAATAACCTCTGGTCCATCGGATGAGTGAAAGACTAACAAGGCTTTGTGGGTATGCCTAGAGTGGCATAAGACTCCTGGTCATAGCGCTATAGGCAGGGTGCTTTCTTCATTTTCTCGCTTAGACTTGTTGGAGCCAGGATCTATGATGGGTTCTTTGTAATTTCGGCCATTTTTGATATTCACAAGAACTTTTTTGCAAACCTTCGCTAATGACTTAGCTTTTCTAATAATTTCTTTCCTCTTGTGAATGCCTTAGTTGTTTAATCTTTGGTAACTTTTTGCAATAAATATATTTCTGTATGCCTTAACCTGCCTTTTCGATCCTCGAGAAAAGTGACCGAGAAAGGGTACGTGCCAGCCATTTATACCAAGCTGCTATTATGCGTCGCTAGCTTTTATCTATGTGAAAGGATTGCCAACCAGCCAAATTGCTTGAGCATTTAATAGATAGCCTCTTGTGTGTGACAGAGCCTAATTTTTCTTGAAAGACGAACCAAGGCAACCCTACGAACACCCCCTCGTAGGCTATTTGCATTAACTAATTTCATCGTACGTACAGGGCACATCGCCCAACAACCTTTTCTCTAAGATTTCACCTTGATTCAGATGGGACGACGACACTTTGTGTTGAAACCTGGCCTATCTTCGAATGAATGTGGCAACTCAATAGAGCAAGTTGCAAATTGTACTTGCACCTTCCCATCATCTCGCACGCTGCAACACTAAAAAACTGAGACAATGTGACACACTTTGGCTCAGTCATAATTATGGCTTTCCTCGGCTGGCGAACCTTAGCCAGTCTGTAAATAAGACCTTTTGCAACATTGCAAATTACAAAATCTTCTAGCCTTCCTAGCTTAGTAAGTTTTTCATCTTAGTAATTTTGTTTTTAGCCAAGAAAGCAAACGACATGGAAATGCCAATGAGGCTTGTTTGCAAAAAGACGCAGGCTACCTTTCTTGGAAAAATTAGATGCATGCACCTAAAGCGCATGACAGGTGTGAAGAACCATTTATATGTGAAGACAATCAAGTGGGTCCTCGGGAAAGATTGCGTGGAGTATGAAGAGCAGTATTAGGTGAATACTAGCATTTTCTCCCACTTTGTAGCCTCACTACTGGATATTAGCATTTCCAAACACAAAATCTTAAAGCTGACAAAGCGGGTCTTCCCTAGATGCTACCTCGGAGGCTTGGAGCAGATTATGCACGTGGCTCAATTTGACTGTGGCATTCCCCCGGTTCACAACATTCACCTGCAGTAATTGCATGGAGACATTGTTCCAACCAAGCCCTTCCTTTTTGGGTTCGAGCTAGAGACTCATGAGGAGCATCACGCCAAGGTCCGCACCAACTACTACTTCCTTATGCACGTGCACTACATTGAACCATTCCAAAATCTTCAGTGGTAAGAAGATTTTGAAAGAATGGTGTTTCCCGATCTTGTGTCGCCTGCTGCCATGATTGTTGGTCCTTCCCACTGATGACTTGAGAACAAAGATGATCCCAAATTTTATTTTTCTCCTTACAAGCTCTGCTCTATAGCAGAAATATGTAAATATTGATACCAGGCCTCTGACCCCCAAAATATAATGTAAATCTTCAGCTCTATAAATATAATATACATCTTTTTCAAAAATCTTAGGCCATTTACAATATTTTCTATTTAGCACTATTACTATTATTTCATTTCATTTCTTGCACTGAGAAGATCTAAAACTTAAAGAAGGAAAGAATAATTACATATATACAATGTACAAAAACATCACGTAGGTAGAATTAATGAAGTCTTTTAAGATGTATTCCATTGACTGGAATACTTAGGGTGTTACCTTCCATATTTTCCAACTCAAAAGAGTTGAACTATTTACATTGGGCAATTTTGAATGGCCCTTCCAAGAGACTGTCAAATTTTTCGTGTTGTCTAGGCTTTGCTCCGCACTCATTAAATTTAAGAACTAAATCTCCACATTGTAACCCTTGATCTGAAGTCTTTTTGTTGAACCATTTCCTTACCACCTGCTGGCGGCTATTCATCGCTTCTAGGGCATGCTCTCTTTTCTCTTGCACCTCAAGTAACTCAGAAAACCTCATCTCCATTGCTCCGTTTTGTTCAATTTCCATGGATTTTAGCAACTGCAGGGCAGGAATTTCCGTGGCAATAGGCAACAATGCCTCCTTCCCGTACACCATCTCATAAGGAGATGTATTCAATATCTACTTAGGCATGATTCAGTCTGCCCATAGCACTATCCATAGGTTCCTATGCAACTCTTTCTGGTGTTTCGAGCCTATTTTCTTTATTAACCTTACAAAGTTTTTTTTAGTAGACTCTGCGAGGCCATTCCCCTGGGGATAATAGTTAGAGGAGGTCTTCAGGAATACTCCATACTTTAGTGCGAACTGGCTCATCTTTGAGCCAAGAAAATCCTTAGCATTATCAAAGATGATTGTTTTAGGCGGGCCGAATTTGGCCGCCAACTCTTCAAGGAAATTAACAATCTCTATTTCTGTTGCATTTTTAATGGCACGGCCTCTGCCCACCTGGTAAAGTAGTCAGTTGCTATTAATATCCATCTATGTCTAGTTGAAGAGAAAGGGTTAATCATCCCAATGAAGTCTAAACTCCATATTGCAAAAGGTTCTTCTACCACTATAGGCCTTAAAGGCATAGTAGCATTCTGTCTCTTCCCGACATGGAACTGACATTCTTTGCAAGACTTAATTAATGAAAATGCATCATTAAAAAGTGTTGGCTAAAAATAACCAGCACATATAATTTTAATTGCCATGGAAGAAAAATTTCCTCCAGCTGGGCTATTATGGTATTGATCTAATATCTTCTTGGCTTGCTCCTCATTCACACATCTTAGCAGGACGCCATTAATTTTTTTAAAAATAGAACACCCTCTAAAAGAACATAATTGCTATTCTGTAGGTGATAGAAATGTCTTTTAAAAGATGGGAGATCAATCGGATACCTTCCCGTCTGCATAAAATTTATTCTATCATCAAGCCAGTTGCTCTAAGAACTCTCTTCATTTATTAACACAGATTCCAAAACTTTAAACTTTGCCACTGGTTCATTGTTTTCAGCGAGATATTCGCACAGTCCCTTTCCTTTGACAGTCTTGATAGGTCTGACTACAATATCATATTCTAGGATCTTAGTGATCCAGTTAGCTCTCTTTTCCATGATTTCTCCCTCCATGATATATTCCCACACACTAGGATGTGGTACACAAACAATCACCTTATTGTATGATATTAAATGCCAAAAATTCTTAAGCCCTTAAACAATGGTAAAGGCCTATTTTTGTACAAAGTTGTACTTCACCTCATATTCCTTTAAAGTTCATGAGTAAAAGGCAATGAGAGTCTCCCTTGAATCTTCACCATCCTTTTACATAAGCACTGTGGCAATACTATTTCCACCAAGCACTGTGGCAATACTATTTCCACCACCAAAAACATACATAACAAAATATTTTGACAGGTCTGGGTTAACCAACACAGGAGCAGAGGATATAACTCCCTTTATAAGATCAAAAGCTTTTCTGGCCTCTGCCATCCATTTGAAAGTTTGGTCCTTCTTCATCATTAAGGTAATAGGCTAAACGATCCATGCAAAATCTGCAATGAATCGGCTAATGAAATGGACCTTACCTAGGAAAGACTGCACACCCTTTTTGTTGACAGGTAATGGGAGTTCCTAGATTGCATCAACTCTTTCCAGATCAATAACAATGCCTTCCTTAGAGACAACATATCCCAATAGCTTCCCCTTGGGAACATCAAACACATATTTCTTTGGGTTTAAAGAAATCTCGAATTTCTTGCACTTCTAGAAAACAAACTCCAAATGATCAAAGTGATCATCAACAGATTTTGAAAATACTGTCAAATCATCCAGGTAAATGAGTATAATATTGTGGATCAAATCCTTAAAAGAAATATCCATAGCCCTTTGAAAAGTAGCTCCAGCATTTGAGAGCCCAAAAGGAATTTTAGCATATGCATAAGTCCCCCACTTCGTGGTGAATGCTGTCATGTGTTGGTCCTCCTCTTTCACTCGAATTTGGTTGTAGCCCGAAAAATCGTCCAACATTGAAAACATTACGGAGCCAACAACAGTTTGCAGAATTACCTCCATTGAAGGCAGGGGTAATGATCCTTTAAGGATGCTCTATTTAAATCTCGGAAGTCTACGAACAGGTGTATATCCCTATTTTTTTTCTGGACTGGCACCAGGTTTGACACCCAAGTGTTGTGTTTGATCGAGAACACTATTCAAGATGCAATCAACTTATTTAGCTCCTATGACATGAGAGACTCTATCTTTGGATTAACGGGTCTCTGCCTCTGATGAATTGGTTTCGCCCCTTCTGACAACTCAATTGTATGCTCAATGATTCCAAGATCGTATCCCTTAAGATCATCATATGACCAGGCAACTACGCTCGGGTATTCCTCGCAGAAGTGTCTTAGTATGTCTTTATTCTTTTGCAACACTTCTTTCCCAACTTTGAGCCTCTTATCTTCCCTGATATGCAAATCGGTGTAATCACCTTTTTTGGCCATGAGCTTCCTTTTGTCTATTGTTGCATCATCAGAATCGAACAGGTTTTCTAGAGTGACTAGGCCCCTTGAGAGCTTGTTGGATTTTAGATGGATGATTTGATCTTCGTAAGCTTCGATGATCTTTGGTTGTAGTTGATCGGCGAATTCTCTGGATGACTCGAGGAATGACGCAATATGAGCATCGCTATCAAACACTTGCCAATCCTGATTGTTATCTGGCACAATAGGTCTTACAATTACCTTCATCGCATGTTTATTTCTCAATAATTCAGAGGTCAGATTGAACTAAGCCCCAATAGTCGCCATCCTGTCGGCTTCAGAATTCATCTCCCTTGGAATAGCCTGAATATTGGATTCCTCAAAGTTGTCAATCAGATCTCAGACCCTATATCGATAGGATTGCATATCGATATTCTTTGTAGCAGAAGTTCTACGGATTTGGTTGACCACCAGCTCTAAATCTCCGAAGACACTTATCTGCTTTGCACCCATTTGTTCCACAAAGCTTAAATAATGGACAAGACCTTCATATTTAGCTTCATTGTTCGAACATGCAAACTAGAAGTGGTAAGACCTCAAAGTCTTTTCGTTAGACGGGGATATCAAACAAATCCCCGCTCCAGCTCCTACTCTACATTTGGCTCCATCAAAGTATAATGTCCATATTTCCAAAAATTCTTCACCTTCAAGTTCTTTAGTAAATTTGGGCATGATCTGCCCCCCTTCATGTATAACATAGGTTCCGAGGCCAATTGCATGGTAATTTCCGAAAGGGTCTGTATCAATAAACTCTTTCAACAAGTTTTCTTCATCTTCTGTTCAGGAGCTAGTAGCATCCTCTTCTTCAAGAAATTCCACATGGAACCTTTCTTCCTAATAGATTGAAGTGTGTGCTTCTTCAAAATTGAGCAGAGCCTCATCAGCGACATGTTCAGAATGCAGAGTTTCTGATAATAGTTTCATCTGAGCCCCATGCTTGGTCCTCAGAATCAGGTGCGATGAGTCTAGTGCTAGATATCCAACATTTGCTGTGAACTCTCGGGACAAACAAATCCTGAATAGAGGAGGGATATCAATGAGTACGGTATCCTGGTTTACAGTGATACTAGGACAGGCAAACAAAGTCATAGGCAATCCCTTGATTACCCCAATGGTATCAACCTTATTTCCATCTAGCTGCATGACTCCTTTGTTTAGAGGCTCATATTTTAAACCCAAAGCATCAACTACTTGCTTTGGCATGATAGTGGTGCTAGCACCAGAGTCAATCATATAGTTATGTAGCAACTTATCGCCAATGATGAGTGTTAGAAAGAAAGTCTTAGGTTTAGGCTTACTTTCCTTTCCAGAATCAAGCTTCTCCTTCGGTTAAATTGTTAGCACTTTATCCAAGTCCAGCTTGGATACATTCTCTTCATTAGATTAAGTAGGAACTTTTGCATCCTCTTCTCCCGACAACACTTTTTGTAGCAACACTTTCTGCTCCGAAATAGCCAGGACATCCCACAGAGAAGCATTGGTAGATGACTTCTTCAGTTGTTCCACCACATTGAATTGTGTTTTCGACTAGTGAGTCATGATTGCTTGCTCTTTAGGTTTTGTAGTTATCATTGGTTTTGCGGCCGGTACGTCCGATAGTTTAGCAACAATAGTAGTGATCGATGGAGCCTTCGCCTTCTGTGGAAGTGGACTCAGAGAGCTGGAAATCACCTTCTTAGACTATGGAGGGATGGGCAATAGGCCTACCACTAGGCTAGGCATCGGTTGTGATGAAGCATTAGTAGGCAAGGCTAAGAACTCTCCGGTGAATCTACGCTTGGAATGTGTATTGTAGTCAAATCGCACTCGGGGTACTTTATCTATAGGGATGTCGTTCGGAAACGCCGACTCTTCTCCTTCCATCCAAGAAAAGAGAGCCTAGTCCGGAACAATGTCTAACTCTTGCTAGATTGACATCCCCTGCATTTGAGCGGCGAGGACTGCATTGTCCATTTGTTGAGAGGCATATGGTGGGTTGCTAGAAATGGATGCGCTGCCCTAGCTATGTTGATCCACAATTTGTTGTTGCAAATTTCCTCACAAAAAATTTCGTGGCATATGTGCATCATTGCAAGGAAAACACCATGAGTTGGTGCCGTCGGCTAAATTGTTTTGTCCCACCACCAAATCCTTTTTTGAACTAGGATGGATGACCTACATCGACAGGGTTACTAGAACCATCTGGTTAGTTGGCTGAGCCGAGGTATTCCCACGTGACCTATCCTGCCACTGATTTGATTGGTACAAAGGTTTTCCACCTTGGTAATTTTGGTATGCCGGCTTTTGATAGTTGTATTGTTATTGCTTTAAAGTGGTTAATTCATTAGTCATGGCCCGCATTTGTTCTCTCATCTCGTTCATCTCAGCGGCCATGGGATTAGGCATAGGAGCTACCACAGGAGCTACCGTCGGGGCTGTGCTTGGAACACTTCCAAGATAGATGTACATAGATTGGGAAGGAGCCGTAGGTGCGATGGTGGAAGGAACTTCAGCCTCTGCAGCATTGCACTCAGGAAACAATGGCATGATGGGTCTCAGTGCTAACTTTTCTGCAGCGATCAGATTATTTTCTGTAGCCACAACCAAGGCATAAGCATCAGGAAGAGGTTATCTGCCCAGAGCTTGTAACATCATGGAGATATCGGCATTGATCAAATTTAGGTAGAACATGAACGCTAGATCCGGAGGTGGTCAGCTACCAACAGACACTCTCTACCAAGTCAAATGGAACCTCGCATTGAAATCAAGCAGAGCTTCATGAGGAGCTCGCTCTATGTTTTCCAATTGATGGTATAGTGACAATCTATCACCAGCATTGGAGAAACACTCATAAAATGGGGTTTCGAGCTGGTCCCAAGTAGCAATAGTGCTAGCTTGTAAAGTCTTGTACCAGTTTAGCGCCTTTCCTTGGAAGGAGGCGACCAATAATCTGAGGGCTATACTTTTGTTCGATACGCCATGTACTAGACATACGTCTACTACATCTTGTAGATGTTCTGTTGGTGTCTTTGATTCATCCCCGAAATATTTAGGGATAGATTTTAGAGCAGAAGTAGGGATGGGGTCCCATACTGCAGGAGGCAAAGGTGGTACTAATGGACTGCCAGAGTTCTAGGCTACATAATTCTTAGGGGCCATGGGTACAAGCGGAGCAGGTGATGATGGAGGAGGAGATGGAGGAGGTGAAAGGCTAGCTTGACGACCTCTTAGGTGCACAGAAACTAAAGGCGGTACAAGCAGGCTAGTGACTCTTGCAGTTTGCGACCTAGTTACAAGCCGATGACTCATACACACTTATAACGTGCTAGTTTGCTATCCCATCGGGCGTGCCAAAAAAATAACTATTGACGCAGAATTTTGCATGTAGCAGTAGTCTAATGGGAAACTTAGCTAGTGGGGGACATTGTGCGCTAGTTAAGTGACCTCTGGGATTTTATCGAAGTTGGCTCTTCATTTAGTGGAGAGAAAAGGGTTAGAAAGATAACGAGAATGCAAAAAATACACTACAGGTGATGCACCAAGATCATAGATGAATTTCAATAGAGCACAGTGCAAAATGCAAAGGACCGAACCACCAAAATGTTGTTAATTAACTTATTTTTCTCAAAAGTATTTATCACATAAAAATACCCTCTAATTTGCATAATATAATCAAGCATAAATTTATCTAACACATAGGAGTCAAAAAAACATGATTTGTATTCATTGAGCTATGAAAGGTTACATAAACTGAAGAATAGGCATTCATACGAAAAAAGATAACAACACAGACCAATAGTTCTAACAAATGCTTGAGAACAGAAAGGCCAAATTTATTTGGCACAGTCCGAAGTCTTCAAATTAAATGAAACAATTACAAAAGGCTTTCTTCCTAGTGCTCGAGAGTTTTTTGCAAACTTAATCAACAACCTAAATAAAAGAAACATGACCGTATTTATTGGCCAGTCCATCGCTTGAAGATGTATCACGAGAAGAGAAAACCATGCGTAGAGACCGATGACCCAAATCATCTCGAGCTGCCATAGCAACCATCGACCGACCAGCAGCATGCCAGTGAAGCCACGACATAGAATGAAAAACCATGCAATAGAAAGAGAGAACACGTGGCAGTAGGTGAGTACAAAAGGTCCAGGGACAGTTGCAAGGTAATTGGAATAGAAACAATCACCACGTGTCACTCAGATGGATCCTGGTAGAAATTCAAAAAGATTCCCAACAGAAAACCTCGAGAGGGAGCCACGTGGAGCGCTCCGAGCAAAATAAAGTATGAGGTGGGCCCTGCTCGAAATACAACTAGAGAGAGCCATGTGACATGCAGATGGAGATTGCCGAAAAGAAAAGCGAAAGAAAAGTGAAAAGCTTCGTGAGGAAGCCATGTGGAGCACTCTGAGGGTAGTGAGCATTTATAATCTAAGGCACAACCGCAAAGGTAAATATAAAACCGCAAAGGCTTTGGCAGTTTTTGTTGAATATTGCCTAGTCACATTGGGATGAACTATGGATAGCATGTGGGCAAGGTTTTCCCAACTAACCCAGATGGGCTTGCCCTCTCCATTTATTTATGACGAATCGATGGCCACCACAGAGCAAATTGTAGCCAAAATCAAAGAGAAGAAGCATGATTTATCCACTTTCTAGAAATTCAACTAGCCTCCTACTACTGAGGATATTGAAGGTGTCACTCATCAAATCACGTGGCTACTTTTTGTAGCTTGAGGCTGGGTCCAAAACATCTACGATGTTGCCCTTTAAAGAGGTAATCGATTTGCACGAGGTGCACAAGAATCTGTGCACCATATAAACAGCTTTTGAGGTTGACTGAATGCCCTAGCAGATCACCCTTTCTAAGCTTTGAATCTAATGCTTAATGAAAAAGGCCATGGTCATGGAACTAGAGATTTTTTGTATATCGTTTCACAAGAAAAACACCCCTAATAGTCAACAAAAGCTATGGATATTAAATATATCCCACGATCCCTTTGGGTTGCTTTGCTTTTTTTCTTAGCTTCTCACGACGCTCGATGATTTGAAGTCACCGTTCCACCCTCTCAGTGGAATCAACTCGATGCTTCCATGTGTCATACAATTTATCATTGAAGGGGAGCTTCCCTTCCCTTCTCCTTCAGACTCCGATCGCACGCCACGTCACTTCCACCCGAGCGAACTTTTGGGTGGGCCTCACAATGGTGCCGATATGTTGAGGCTTGTTTCATGTGTCCTCAGAATGGCAATTTCATTCACAGAAAGGATGGAATGAAGTTCAGGCCCCAATATCCTAATTAAATCTACAAGGCTGCGAAATTTAATTGCTTGAGCCTTAGCTATTTTCAAAAGTAGGGACCATCGCCATCATTCGCAAGGGATGCACCTAGCTCATGGTTGAATGGGTTCATGGTCAGGAATATTTTTGTTACAATGGCCACGATGAGTCATTGCTGTGAACATCATCACTTATGATCAAGAATCTTTTCTGTTACGGGCTTTTAAGCGGTGGAAGCCTCTGGCTATATATACTGCTTCTCTCAACCTAGAAGGGGTGAAAAAATACATATAGAAGGATTAGGAAGAAATTGAGCCTCTTATTTTGTTATATAATTATAAAGACTCACAGATTGTGCCCTTGGAATTTGGCCTCTCTGTTTCTTAACCATTTGAAAAACATTATACCATGTTGTTACTGAATAGATTATTTGCAACTTCAATGATTTGAATAAAATACTAATTTAAGACCATGCCTTTTGACTCTTCTTTTTCAGTAAGTTTCCATACAAATTATTTTATATTATGACATGAACTATTTGTTGAAAAAAGTTCCTCAATGCTTACTGACATGGAACTCCTGAAAGAGCAGTATCAGTGAGACCCTTGGAATGTCTTTTCGATAAGCAGTTGTGTTTTAAAGTCTTGGAGGGATCAAATTGTTGTGACCTAGGACCTGTCTTGCCGATGAAAGTCAACGGGGTGACATGAACTATCAGAGTGAGATTCCAAACTCATTCCAACAGTAGAAGTCTGGGTGATATCAGCGTGACCCCGTGAATTTCTTGTCGATAAGAACCATCAACGTGACTAGAGTAGTCGGAGTGAGATTTCTAACTCATTTCGATGGCAGATGTCTGGGCGATGAAGATCATCAAGGAGACTCTTGCCGATGGACACGCCAGGGAGACTTGAGCTGTTGACGCGAATTCCTGATCTCTTGCCAATAGTATTACTCTTGCCGATGGATTTTCTCCTAATGAATGATTGGTGTTACTCTTGCTGATGTGCATGGTCTTGGTGTTCTTTGGGACATTAGGGAGACTTGAACCATTGGCATGACTTTCCAATTTGTTATCAGTAGCGTTAGTTTTGCCGATGGTCCTGAGATCGGGGAGACTTCACCAAGTATGAGTGATAGACCAGTAGAAGCCGATGCAGTGTGTGATGGTATATGGGTAGTTTGGCATTGGTGGGTAGTTTGGCATTGGTGAGACACAGTCTATTGTCTTGTTGATGAGCGATACAATTGAAGTCTTTTGACCAAGTGTCTATCCTACATGGTTTTTTTTGAACCAATGAGAGAAGAAAAAGGCAAACCAATTCGTAGTTAAACTGTTGTGACCATTCTCTTGTGGGAAATGAATAGAACGTTTGAGTATGAATGAATAGTTCGGTTGAGGGTCTGGTTGGTTGGTTTGTTGAATGATTTGTTAGTGAATTTCATTGTATGTAGTTTTTAGAAGAATTGTAATAGTGATATTCTGTACAAGGTTGATTAGGAAAATGTTGCTGCTATAAATTGACATTCGAAAAGAAGTGTCTATAATGTGTATGTAAATCATTTATTGTAATACAAGTGATCTTCTTTGGTGTGGTGGGTTTTTCTCCCGTAAGGGTTTTCCCATGTAAATTTGGTGTCAATTGTGTTTGAGTTTATTTATCTATTATGTTATTTCTTTCATGTACGTTTTAATGAATTATAATTGTAAACAATAAAGACATATATTCATTCTCCTCCGAGTCTTTGACATTAGGAAATTTTATTTCGCAATCGAATTTTCCCTGACAAGTGGTATCAGAGCATGGCTAGTTGTATTATCCTTGTGGGTAGGTTGGGTTTTTTGTGTCAATTTATATTCAGTGGGAGTCTTGTAGAAGTCTAGTAATTTAAATTATAGATTGAGATGACAATGACAAGTATGTCTAGAAGGATTAAAATTGAGAAATTCAATGGCAACAATTTTGAGTTGTGGAAACTCAAAATGGAAGATCTGTTGGTTGATCGTGAACTTTGGGTCACCATGTCTTGAATGAAACCTTCAGGCATGAAGAAATAAGAATGGGAACTGGAAGATCGAAAAGCAAAGGGGTTGATAAGGCTCTATTTGGAAGATTTAGTTCTTCTAAATGTTCATGAAGAAAAGACTGCATGTTCCTTATGGAAAATACTGGGAGATATTTATCAGAGCAAGTCCTTGGTGGATAATATGTTCTTAAGGAAGAAGTTGTACTCTTTGAAAATGGAAGGAAGAACATCTGTTGCTGATCATTTGAATAATTTTAACATGCTGATTGCTCAGTTAACATCTGTAGGTGTGAAGATTGATGAAGAAGATCGTTGTATGCTCTTGTTGTGTTCTTTGCTGGATTTGTGGGATCACTTGGTGATGACTATTGGGAGTATGACATCCACCTTTAATATGGAAGATGTTGTTTCTTCTTTGTTATTAAAAGAGATGAGAAGGAAATAATCTGAGATAGTGAAAGAGGCTCTCACTATTTGAGGCAGATCAAAAGAAAAAGGCAAGAAGAAGGACAAGAAGTCCAAATCAAAATTAGAAGGGAGATCAAAGTCTCCTAGAAAGAATTCCAAGGTGAAGTGTTGGAATTGTGGGCAACCTGGTAATGTTTGAAAGGATTTCAGAGAGGAGAGAAAGAAGAAGAAGAAGAACTCTTCTGACAATGATTCTTCTTAGAGAAAATCAGATGCCTTCATCACAACCTTGGCAACTCAGGCAATGATGATGTCTGGCTGATTGATTCTGGAGCATATTTCCACATGAAATCTCACAAAGACTGGTTTACAAAGTATGAAGAATACAATGGTGGAAAGGTGTATTTGGCAAGTAATTCATCTCTAAAGATAGTTAGTTGTGGAAGAGTCAAAATTCAGTTTCCTGATGGTAGAATTAAGGGAATTGATGGCATAATGCATATACCAGGTTTGGCTCGAAATTTACTTTTTGTAAGCAAGTTGAATGATGTTGAAGTGTAAGTCTCATTTTCTGGAAATGGTTGTAAAATGACTAGAGTCTTGATGGTGCTGGCTAGGGGTGCCCGAATTGGTACTTTGTACAAGCTTGACGCACTGGCTATTCAATGCAATAGTGTCTCTACAAAGCCACAAAAGGCTGTTCCTAAAGAGAAGAATGAAAATATTCCTATTGGGGAAAATTATTTGGAAGTTAAAATTCTAGCAAAAAAGACTATGCTCTAGCATCAAAGGCTTAGTCACATTGGTGAAAAAGGTTTGAAAGCCTTGAAAAGTAAAAACTTGGTTGAGGGGCTTGATGATTGTAACCTGGAATTTGAATTTTGTGAACACTATATATATGGAAAACATCACTGTGTTTCATTTTATTCTAGTCCTCATAAATCTTTTGGTGTTTTGGATTATATTCATTCTAATGTGTGTGGTCTAGTGGATGTTCCTTCATTATCGAAGTCTAAGTATTATGTTTCTTTCATTATTGATTATTCAAGAAGGGAATTTGTGTATTTTAAAAAGAGTACATCAAAAGTGTTCAGTCATTTTAAGGAATTTAAAAACCTTGTGGAAAATTAGCTTGGAAGAAAAATAAAATGTTTAAGGATTGACAATGGCGGTGAGTTTTTTTTCTGATGAGTTTGAAAGGTATTACAAAGACCATGGGATTAAAAGGCATAAAACAAAACGTTACACTTCGCGACAAAATGGAGTTGCTGAAAGGTTGAACAAGACGTTGAAGGAGAAGGCAATAAGTGTTAGAGTAAAGGTCTTAACTTAATTATGTTGATTAAGTTATCTTTATTCCCTTCTTAAGATTTCACGTTAGTTTGCATAAAGTGACATTTAATAATTATATTAATTATTAAATGTTATCCTATTAGGGCTTCTATTAGGGTTTTTCCTATTAGGGTTTTATTAGTGTTTGCATGATCTCCTTTTTATAAGGATTGATCCCATTGTATTTCATATCAATTCATTCTCTCATTCTCTTTGATATATACATTTTCAGTTTTCAGAGAACCCTTGCTTGTTTGTCTCCATCTCTTCTTTTGTGACAGGTTATTTGCATGCAGGTGATCTTCAGGGTTTGTGGTGTTGTATTTTCTCAACTCCTACATGGTATCAGAGCTCCACACCTGTAGCTTCTTGTTCTTGTTTTGAAGATTTTTGGAGCTTCAAGGGTTTGGGGCTTGCTTTCTTCATCTAGGACATACTTGCAATTTTGAAGCATTTTCAGCTCAAACGGACATTGCCATTGCGTGTGCAGTAGTCCAAAACCCCTAAATCGACTGTCCATTCATCCTTTTTGGACAAAGTTGAAATCTGAGGCAAATTTTTTTTTACAATTTGGCTGTACGGCCATCCATTTACTGGTAAAAAAACTTTTCCCTTTTTTTTTGTCATTTTTTAATCAAAAAAATATATTGTATTTTTTTAGATATTTTTTCAAAAAAATCCGAAAAAATTAAATTTAGCCCAAAATTCTTTTAAGCCTTTTAACGGCTTAGGCCGGTAGGGCCCGGGACCTAGTAGTGTACCTTGCGAATCTTGCTTAGTGTACGCACTACAGGGTAATGCGGTGGGCCCATTCCCACCCCATTTTTTTTTTTTTTTTACAATAAAATTTTTTTTTTTTACAAAAAATCAAATCTTTATTGTTTTTTTATAAACAATTTTTTCAAAATAAGCCCAATCGCACTTTTACGGTGTTTGGCCATCAAATTTAACCCAGTGTTTTTGCTGCGACGGCCGTATGACTGTCAAATTTAACCCAACACTGGTTTTTTCCCTCTTTGGAGCTGATTTATTCCGGAGGCCGTAACTTGGGCATACGATATCATTTTTTGGAAAACGAGATATTGTCGGAAAGCTAGTTTTCTCATCTTTCCAATGGTGTGGGTCTCATCACTTCTTTTTTCTGTTGGTGCATTCTACAGCCAGTTGAAGACAAAGGGGCTTCTTTCAATCTCAAGCTCATAACTTTTGATCAGTTTCTCCGTTTTTCGCAATCTCAACGGCGTTGGAACCATATTTCAGAGCTCTTTAGTTTCATCCATGCCATTTTTCCAGATTTCACTCCAGATATCTTTTATTCAATTATTTGTGTTTTCACACTCTGGTGGATTACCTGGACATATTTGCTCTTGGAATTTTTTTTTTCACATGGGATGCTTTGTTCTTGGCTGTTCTTCATGTATTTCCAAAATTTTGTCCTTTGAAGACATTTTGAGCATCATTTGTAAGCTATCTTTTATGTAAACGCACTAAGATAAAGTGCCACACTATTGTACATGCATCTTTTAGAGATTTTGCACATAAGGTTGTGCCATATTTTGTACTCGCACTGATATTATAAAGTGCCATGAGGGGTTGTGTAGTTTGTCTTTGTTTTGCCATCACATGTTTGTCTAGTGAGTATCCCTCCATGATGACAGTGAATCCATACCATGGGGGGTTGTGTAGTTTGCCTCTGTTTTCCATCACACCTTTGTCCAGTGAGTGTCCCTCCATGACGACCATGGATCCATATGATTCCCGCCTCATGCATGTGTGCTTTGTTTTGCACACCACTTTTTCAATTGCAGGTGCTTTTTTGTGCACTTTCAGATGTTGTATCCTTTTCTTCATGCACTACAGGGTGTTGCACACTATTTCGGTTGATCTGTCAGGCTCCTAGTTCACCATTATGGGGGGGTATTATACTGTTCATGCTAATGCTTCCTTGGTTTCGCCTTGGAAGGAATCTTCCATTCTCAGTTGATCAGTGTTTCAAACTATTGGTTCTTGTGCCATTTGTATCTTCATTCTAGGTGTTTGCCTTTGTTTGCCATCTAATTCGAGTAGTGTCATATGGGCACTTATACAGATTGTTGTCTTCTTGTTCCTGATCATCCTATCTTCAGCGGAGGTTCTTTAGCACCATAGCAGCCATCTTTCGATAGTTGTTTGCAGCTTCTTTTGCTTCAGTGATGTCTCTTCTTGGCTTTCTTCTTCTTTTTTTGGAGTAGAACTTTTTCCCATGAGGTTTTCTCTCTTTCTCCATTTTACAGAGATTTGGTTGTATTTGGGTACTTGATCTGGCCTAGTTGCTGGGACCCATGTTGCCTCCTTGCATTGTAGTTACCTTTGGTTTTCTGCATTTGTTTGTAGCTGCACTGTTGCTCATCTTAAGGGGGGGTGTTAGAGTAAAGGTCTTAACTTAATTATGTTGATTAAGTTACCTTTATTCCCTTCTTAAGATTTCACGTTAGTTTGCATAAAGTAACATTTAATAATTATATTAATTATTAAATGTTATCCTATTAGGGCTTCTATTAGGGTTTGCATGATCTCCTTTTTATAAGGATTGATCCCATTGTATTTTATATCAATTTATTCTCTCATTCTCTCTGATTTATAAATTTTCAGTTTTCAGAGAACCCTTGCTTGTTTGTCTCCATCTCTTCTTTTGTGACAGGTTATTTGCATGCAGGTGATCTTCGAGGTTTGTGGTGTTGTATTTTCTCAACTCCTACAATAAGTATGTTGAGCAATGCTGGTTTGGAGTAGAATTTTTGGGCTGAGGCTGTGGCTACAACCTGTTACTTGTTAAATCAGTCTCCTTCATCAACACTTGTTGATAAAATGCTTATGGAAGTTTGGTCTAGTAAGAAGCCCTCTCTAATACATATTCATGTCTTTAGCTATGAAGCATATGTTTATGTGCTAGATGTAAAGAGATCTAAATTGGATAATAAACCTAAAATTTGTATCTTCATTAGGTATGGTCTTGGTGTGAAAGGATACAAGCTTTGGATCCTTGTGACTAAAAAGGTATTGTACAAAAAAAGTGTAAGTTTTGAGGAACTGAAACCTTCCTCAGTGGATCTGCAGTTAGGGATGGAAGAAGATAAAAAGGATAATGATGTTGTTGAGATACCTCTAACTGCAGAAAAAGAGGAACAACACATTGAAAGTGTACTTAAAACTAAGGAGAGTTTGAGTATATTTGAGAGTTTTGAACAAGAAGAAGAACCACAATCTCACCCTTAGCCTGTGAGAAGGTCTACACGTGAAAAGAAACAACCAGATAGGTATGGATTCTCTATGATAGATTCTAGTTGTGCCTATGATTTGATTACTAATATTGATGAGCCTAAGACTATAAAAGAGACAGTTGAAATGTCTGATTCAGATTCCTAGTTGGAAGCCATGAATGAAGAAATGGCATCATTAAAGAAAAATGATACTCAGGATCTAGTCCCATTGCCTAAAGGTAGAAAGCCTATGGGCTAAAAATGGGTGTTTAAAAATAAAATTGGTCTGGATGGCTATGTCAAAAAGTATAAAGCGAGATTGGTTGCAAAGGGTTATTCCCAGGTAGATGGAATTGATTATGGAGAAATGATTTCTCCTATAGCTAAGCTAACATCTATCGGATTTCTTTTTTCACTTGCAATATCGTATGAATTAGAGATTGAAAAGATGGATGTGAAGAAAACATTTCTTCATGGTGATCTTGAAGAAGAAATCCATATGTCCTAGCCTGAGCACTTTGCAAGAAAAGGTAAAGAAAATCAGGTTTGCAAGTTGAAAAAATATTTGTATGGATTAAAACAATCTCCTAAAATGTGGTAATAGAAATTTGAGACTTCTGTTTTGTCATTGGGATTTGTAAGATCAAAATTAGATCATTGTGTGTACTACAAGATTGAAAATGATTGTGTTCTTATTATTTCCCTTTACATTGATGATATGTTGTTTATAGGTAGTAGTAAGTTAATGATTTTTGATCTAAAATCTCACTTGTCTGTAAAGTTCGAAATGAAAGATCTTGGTGCAACTAGGTATATTATGGGGATGGAAATAACCAAGGACAAAAAGGATAGAAAGCTTTGGCTTAGCTAGAGTAAGTATATTAATACTATTTTGGAGAGATTTGGTATGAATGATTGCAAGCAACTATTTGTTCCAGTTTTGCAGGAGATAAAGCTATCTGTTGAAGATTGTCCAAAATCTCCTACTAAGATGGAGGAGATGGCCAAAGTGCCTTATTCTAGTGCAGTTGGTAGTTTAATGTATGCAATGTCCTATATAAGGCTAGAAATTGTCCAAACAGTGGGAGTTCTTAGTCAATTTATGGGGAATCCAGGAAAGACATATTGGGATGATGTGAAAAGAGTGTTTAGATATCTGAGGGGCACTTTAGAATATGCTCTGTGTTATTGTTCCACAAAATACTGCCAAGCCTTTGTGGTTTTTATCTTTGTGGCTGCACCTTACTTTTCAAATGCTCAT
Organism: Sequoiadendron giganteum; assembly: GCA_007115665.2. Taxonomy (NCBI): domain Eukaryota; kingdom Viridiplantae; phylum Streptophyta; class Pinopsida; order Cupressales; family Cupressaceae; genus Sequoiadendron; species Sequoiadendron giganteum. The sequence continues at coordinate 585,405,816 of CM021108.1, forward strand.
TGCCCTCAACGTGCTCCATGTGGCTTCCTCATGAAGCTTTCTACTTTTATGTCCCTTCACTTTTCACTGGTCTCCGACTGCGTGCCACGTGGCTTTCTCTGGATGCTTTCCAAATTGGGCTCGCCTTGTACTTTCCTTCGCTCGGTGTGCTCCACGTGGCTCCCTCTTGGAGCTTTTCGCTGGGCATCCCTCCATATTTTTGTCGAGCCCCGTCTATGTGACACGTGGCAGTTGCTGCCATGTTGGTTACCTTGGAGTTGCTACTGCCCCTATTGTACTCACCTACTGCCGCATTTTCTTCTGTGGTGTCGCATGTTCATTTCTGCTATTGCGTGGTTTTTTGTTCCCTGTCGTGGCTTCACTGGCATGCTCCTAGGCAATCAATGTTCACTGTGGTGGCTCAAGGTGATCTAGGCCGTTGGTCTTTGCTCATGATTTTCCTTCTCTTGGTGTGTGTTAGGCGGTGGAATGGCCTATAAATTTGGCCATGCTTCTCTTTATTAGGTTGTTGATTAAGTTGCAAAAAACTCCCAAGCACTGGGAATAAAGCCTTTTGTAATAGTTTTATTTAATTTGAAGATTCGAGACTGTGCCAAATAAGTTCGTCCTTTCTATTTTTTCATGCATTTAGTGAGACTATTGGTCTGTGCTGTTATCTTATTTTATTGTATGAATGCCTATTCTTCAACTTTTGTAATCTTTCATAGCTCAATGAATACAGATCATGTTTCTTCGACTCTTCTGTGTTAGCTAAGGTTATGCTAAGATTATGTTATGAAAATTAGAGGGTATTCTTATGTTTTAAGTGCTTTTTGAGAAAACTAACTTGATAAACAATAATTTAGTGGTTTGGGCCTTTGCATTCTGCATTGTGCTATGGTGAATTTATCTAAGATTTTGGCGCATCGCTTGTAGTGTAGATTTTATATTTTCGCTATCTTTCTAATGTTATACTCCCCCCACTAAATGAAGAGCCAACTTTGGTAAAATCCTGAAGGTCACTTAGCTAGTGCACAATTTCCCCCAATAGCTAAGTTTCACATGAGATTGCTGCTACATGCAAAATTTTGCGTCAACAGTTCTTTTTCTGGCACGCCCGATGGGACTGCGAACTAGCAATCACCACCTGATTTTATAGGTGTGTATGACCCATCGACCTGTAACTAGGTCGCAGACTACAAGAGTCTCTGGCTAGCTCATACTCCCATTAGTTTCTGTGCACACGAGAGGTTGCCGAGGTAGCCCTTCACCTCCTCCATCTCCTCCTTCTCCACTTGTACCTATGGCTGCTAGAAATTATGTAGCCTAGGACTCTGACAGTCCTTTAGTTGCACCTATTCCTCCTGCAGTATGGGATCCAATCCCTTTTTCCGCTCTAAAAGATATCCCTAAGTATTCTAGGGATGAGTCAAAGACACCAACAGAACATCTGCAATATATGGCAGATGTATGTCTAGTACATGGCGTATCAAATGAAAATGTAGCTCTTATATTGCTGGCCACCTCCTTTTGAGGAAAGGTGCTAAACTGATACATGACTCTTGAAGCTAGTACTATTGCAACTTGGGACTAGCTCAAAACTTCATTTTATGAGAATTTCTCCAACGCTGGTGACAAATCTTCGCTATTCCATCAACTGACAAATATAAAGCGTGCTCCTCATGAAGCTCTGCTTGATTTCAATGCGAGGTTCCATTCGACCTGGTAGAGAGTGCCTGTTGGTAGTCATTCACCTCCGAATTTGGTATTTATTTTCTACTTAAAGTCAATCAACCCCGATATTTCCATGATATTACAAGCTCTTGGTGGAGAGATTCTTCCTAATGCTTATACCTTGGCTATCACTACGAAAAATAATCTGATCGCTACAGGAAAGTTGGCACCGAGACCCATCATGCCATTATTTCCTGAGTGCAACACCACAAAAGCCGAGGTTCCTTTGACCAGCGCGCCTACGACTCCTCCTCAATCTATGCACGTGTATCTCGGAAGTGCTCCGAGCGCAACTCTGATAGTAGCTCCTGTGCCTAATCCCTTGGCTGCTGAGATGAACAAGATGAGAGAACAGATGCGAGCCATGACTAATGAATTAACTACTTTGAAGCGGCATGAATATAGCTATCAAAAGCTGGCATACCAGAATTACCAAGGTGGAAAAGCTCTGTACCAATCAAATTAGTGGCAGGAAAGGTCACATGGAAATACCTCAGCTCAACCAAGTAACCAGATGGTTTCGGTAACCCTGCCGATCCAGGCCATTCATCTGAGTTGGAATAAAGAGTTAGTCGCGAGGCAAAATAATTTAGCTGAAGATGCCAATTCATAGTGTTTTCCCTGCAATGATGCACACATGCCAAGAAATTGTCCCCAATGAAATTTGCAACAAAGATCACAGACCAACATAGCCATGGTGGTGCACCTGATCCCGACAACCAATCGTACGCCTCCCAATAGATGGAAAATGCTGTCCTTGCTGCTCAAATGCAAGGTATGTCCATCCAGCAAGAGTCAAACATTGTTCCAGACCAAACGCTCTTTTCTTGGATGGAAGGAGAAGAGTCGACATTTTCGAATGAAATCCCTATGGATAAAGTGCCCTACGTGCAATATGACTACAACACATGTTCAAAGCGTAGATTCATCAGAGAGTTCACAACTAACGCCTAGCCCAGTGGCAGGTCTATTGCCAATTCTACCACAGTTCGTAGTGGCTATTCGTAGCTCTCCGAATTCACTTCTTCTGAAGGCGAAGGCTCCTATGATCACCTAGGCTATTGCCAAACAGTCAGATGCACTGGCCGTGAAGCCCATGGTGGCTACGAAACCTAAAGAACAAGAAAACATGACTCACCAGTCGAGAGTGCAGTTCAACATCGTGGAACAACTGAAAAATTCATCTGCCAACACTTCTCTATGGGATGTCTTGGCTATTTTGGAGCAAAAATTACTACTACAGAAGGCTTTTTCAGGAGATGAGGATCCGAAGGTACCTACTCAGTCTAATGAAGAGAAAGTATCTAGGCCTGACTTGGATAAAGTGCTAACAATTCAATCGAAGGAGAGGCTCAAGTCCAGAAAAGAAAGTAAGCCTAAACCTAAGCATTTACTTCTAATACTTATTATTGGTGACAAACTATTACATAATTGTATGATCGACTTTGGTGCTAGAACCATCGTCATGCCAAAGAAAGTAGCTAATGCTTTGGGTTTAAAATATGAGCCTCTAAACAAAGGCGTCATGCAGCTAGATGGAAATAAGGTTGATACCATCAGGGTAATCAAGGGATTACCTATGAATTTCTTTGCCTGCCCTAGTGTCACTGTAAATCAGGATCCGTACTCATTAATATTCCTCCTCTATTTAGGATTTGTTTGTCCTAAGAATTCATAGCAAATGTTGGAGGATATCTAGCACTGGATTGGTAACACCTGATTTTAAGGACTAAACATGGAGCGAAGATGAAACTATTGTTGGAAACTTTGCATTCTGAACATGTTGTTGACGAGGCCCTACTCAACTTTGAAGCAACACATACTTCAATCACTCGGGAAGAGAGGTTCAATGTGGAATTTCTGGAAGAAGAGGAGGCTACTAGCTCCCAGATAAAAGATGAAGAATTTTTTTTGAAAGAGTTTATTGATACAGACCCTTTTGAGAATTACCATGCAACTGGCCTCAGAACCTATGTTATACATGAAGAGGGGTAGATTATGCCCAAAGTTACTAAGGATCATGGAGGTCAACAATCTTCAAAATTATGGACTCTGTACTTCAATGGCGCAAGATGTAGAGTAGGAGTTGGAGTGGGGATTTGTTTGATATCCCCTTATGAGGAAAAGACCTTGAGGTCGTATCACTTCCAATTCACGTGCTCAAACAACAAAGCATAATATGAAGGTCTTGTTCATGGTTTAAGCCTTGCAGAACAAATGGGTGCAAAACAAACAAGCGTGTTCAGAGATTCAGAGTTGATGGTCAACCAAATCCATGGAATATTTGCTGTGAAGAATATCCGTATGCAATCCTATCGACATAGAGTCTGGGATCTGATTGAAAAATTTGAGGCATTCAATATTCAGGCTATACCAAGGGAGAAGAACTCCGAAGTTGTGAGAATGGTGACTATCGGGGATCAATTTGAGCCAACCTCTGAATTATTAAGAAATAAGCATGTGGTGAGGGTAATTGTAAGATCCACTATTCTAAACAACAATCAAGATTGGCAAGTGTTTGAAAATGATGCTCATATTGCATCATTCCTCCAGTCATGTAGAGAATTCATCAATCAGTTGCAACCAAAGATCGCCAAAGCTTATGGGGATCAAATTATCCAGTTGAAATCCAATAAGCTTTCGAGAGGGCTAGTCACTCTGGAGAGAGTGTTTGATTTTGATGATGTGACAAGAAACAAAAGGAAGCTCATGGTTGACAAAGGTGATTACACCGATTTGCATATTGGGGAAGAAAAAAAACTCAAGGTTGGGAAAGAAGTTTCTCAGAAGAATAAGGATAGACTAAGGAATTTCTATGAAGAATATCCGAGTGTAGTAGCCTGGTCATATGATGATCTTAAAGGATATGATCCTAGGATTATCGAGCATACAATTGAGTTGTCGGAAGGGGCAAAGCCAGTTTGTCAAAGGCAGAGACCTGTGAACCCAAAGATAGAGTCTCTTATGTCACAGGAGTTGAATAAATTGATCGCATCCCGAATAGTGTTTTCGATCAAACATAGCATTTGGGTGTTAAATCTAGTACCAGTTCGGAAGAAAAATGGAGATATATGAGTGTGCGTAGACTTCCGAGACTTGAATAGAGCATCCTTATAGGATCATTACCCCCTACCTTCAATGGAGGTAATTCTGCAAATTGTAGCTGGCTTTAAAATGATTTCAATGTTGGACCAACACAAGACAACGTTCACTTCCAAGTGGGGAACGAATGCATATGCCAAGATGCCTTTTGGACTCTCGAATGCCAAAGCCACTTTTCAGAGAGCCATGGATATTGCCTTTAAGGATTTGATCCACAAAATTATACTCATCTACTTGGATGATTTGACAGTATTTTTAAAATCTGTTGATGATCACTTTGATCATTTGGAGCTTGTCTTCCAGAAGTGCCAGAAATTCAGGATTTATTTAAACCTAAAGAAATGTGTGTTCTGAGTCCCCCAAGGGAAGCTATTGGGGTATGTTGTCTCTAAGGAAGGTATTTCCATTGATCCTGAAAGAGTTGATGCAATCCAGGAGCTCCCGTTACCTATCAACAAGAAGGGTGTGCAGTCTTTTCTGGGTAAGGTCAACTTCATTAGCCGATTCACTGCAGATTTTGGACAGACCATTCAACCTATTACCTTAATGCTAAAGAAAGACCAATTTTTTAAATGGATGGTGGAAGCCAAAAAATATTTCGAGCTTATAAAGGAGGTTATTTCTTCTACCCCTATGTTGGTAAACCTCGACCTGTCAAAGATTTTATTATGTACATTTTTGGCGTTGACAACATCATCGCCACTATGCTTATGCAAAAAGATGATGAAGATTTTTGGAGGTGAAGAATTTTTGACATTTGATATCATACAATAAGGTGATCATTTGTGTACCACATCCTAGTGTGTGAGAGTATATCATAGAGGGAGAAATCATAGAGAAAAAAGCTAATTGGATCACCAAAATCCTAGAATATGATATTAAAGTCAGACCTATCAAGACCGCCAAAGGAAAGGGACTGTGCATGTATCTCACTGAAAACCATGAAACAATGACAGAGCTTGAGGCTCCGAAACCTGTGTTATTGAACGAAAAAAGTTCTCAAGTTGTCTAGATTGAGGATAGAATAAACTTCATGTAGATGAGAAGGTATTTGATCAATCTACCTTCTTTTAAAAGGTGTTTCTATCATTTACAAAATAGTAATTATGTTCTCCTGGAGGGTGTCCTGTTTAAAAGAAATTTTAATGGCGTCCTACTAAGGTGTGCAAATGAGGAGAAGGCCAAGAAAATATTGGATCAATACCACAATAGCCCAGCTGGAGGACATTTTTTTCCAAGAACCATGACAATTAAAATTATATGTGCTGGTTATTTTTGGCCAACATTTTTCAATGATGCATTTTTACTGATTAAGTCTTGCAATGAATGTCAGTTTCATGTTGGAAAGAGAAAGAATGTTGCTATGCCATTAAGGACTATAGTAGTAGAAGAACCTTTTGCTTAATGGGGTTTAGATTTCATTAGGATGATTAACCCTTTCTCCTCAGCCAGACACAAATGGATATTGACAGCTGCAGACTACTTCACTAGATGGGCAAAAGCAGTGCCATTGAAAAATGCAACAGAAGTGGAGATCATTAATTTATTGGAGGAGTTGGTAGCCAGATTTGGCCCGCCCAAAACAATCATCTCCGATAATGCTAAAGCATTCCTTAGCTCAAAGATGAGCCAGTTCACATTAAAGTATGGGGTTTTCTTGAAAACCTCTTCTAACTATTATCCCCAGGAGAATGGTCTCACAGAGTCTACAAATAAAAAACTCATTAAGTTAATAAAGACGATAGGCTCAGAACACCAAAAAGAATGGCATAGGAACCTTTGGATAGTGCTACAGGCAAACCGAATCATGTCTAAGCAGATAATGAAGACATCTCCTTATGAGATGGTGTACGGGAGGGAGGCATTGCTGCCTATTGCCATGGAAATCCCTGCCCTGCAGTTGCTTAAATCTTTGGAGATTGATCAAAACAAAGAAATGGAGGTAAGTTTTTCCGAGCTACTCGAGGTACAAGAAAAAAGAGAGCACGCCCTTGAGGTGATGAACAACCGCTAGTAGGTGGTAAAGAAATGGTTTGATAAAAAAATGCTGGATCAAGAGTTACAATGTGGGGACTTGGTGCTCAAGTTCAATGAACGCGGAGCAAAGTTTGGTCAACACAACAAATTTGACAGCCTCTGGGAAGGGCCTTTCAAAATTACCCAGTGTAAATAGTTCAAATCTTTTGAGTTGGAAGACAAAGAAGGTAATGCCCTAAGTATTCCAATTAATGGAATACACCTAAAAAATTTCATTAATTCTGCTTGTGTGAAGGCTGTGTAAATTGTAAATATGTAATTATTTTTCCTGCTTTAAAGTTTTGGGTCTTCTCGGTGCTTTATGAAGCAACAACAATAATGCATGAAATTGAAAGAAAATTGCAAATGAGTCGAGATTTTTGAAAAAACATATGTTATATATATTGGCCGAAAATTTACATTATATAAGGCAGAGGCCAGTGGCCTTGTATTGATATTTACATATGTCTGCTATGAAGTGGAGCTTGAAAAGTGAAAAAGACAAATTGGGGACCATTTTCATTCTTAGATTATCAATGGGAGGGACCAGCAATTGCAACAATAGGTGGCACGAGATCAGGGAATGCCATTCTTTCAAAATCCTCATACCATTGGAGGTTTTGGAATGGTTCAATATAATGTACCCGCATGAGGAAGTAGCAACCGCCGTGGACCTTGGCATGATGCTCCTCATGAGTCTCCAATTCAAAGCCAAAGAGGAAGGGCCTGGTTGGAACAAGCCCTCCATGCAATTGCAGAAGACAAAGGTTACGAACTGAAGGGATCCCATGATCAAATTAAGTCGTGCACAAGATCTGCTCCAGACCTCCGTTGTAGCATCGAGGGAAAACCCGCTTCATCAAATTTAAGATCTTGTGCTTGGAAACGTTGATATCCAATAACGAGGCAACAAAATGGGAGCAAATGCTAGTGTTTACCCGGTACTGCTTCTCATACTCTACGCAATATTTACCCATAAACCACTTAATTTCCTTCACATACAATAGTTTTTTCATACCTGTCATACGCTTTAGATGCCTACACCTAATTTTTCCTGAGAAGGCAGCTTGAATCTTCTTACAGACTGACCTTATTGGAGTTTCCATACGGTTTACTATTTTGGCTAGAAAATTGAAATTACTAAGATAAGAAAAGCTTGCTAAGCTAGGAATGTTAGGAAAAATTGTGATTCACAATGCTGCCAAGGGTCTTATTTATAGACTGGCCAGGGTTCACCGGGTGAGGTAGGCCATAATTACGACTGAGCCGAAGTGTGTCGCCAAGCCTCATTTTCAATGTTACAGAGTGTGAGGTGATGAAAATATGCAAGTATAGTTGCAACTTGCTCTGTTCAGGTTGTCGAATTCATTAGAAGTCGGCCAAGTGCCAGCATAAGGAGCTGCCATCCCATCTAAATCAAGGCAAATCTTAAAGACAGGCTATTGGGCGACACACCTATGTACATTCAAGAAAAATCAGTAAATGCCTAAAGCTTGCGAAGGTGTTTTTGCAAGGTTGTCTTGGTTTATTGTTCAAGAAAAATCAGGTGCCACCTCATGCAAAAATCTGTCTCTTAAATATAGAGGGCAATTTGGCAGGTTAGCGATCTTTTCGCACAAACGAAAAGCTGGTGACACATATGACAACTGGGTATGAATGGCTGGAATGTATCCTTCTCGACCATTTTTCACAAAGATCAAAAAGGTAGGTTAGGCATGCCGAGCACATTTATTGCAAGGAGTTATCTAAAGATAAAATAACTAAGGCATTCACAAGAGAGAAAGAATTTTTCAGAAAGCTAAGTCATTGGTGAAAGGTTATGAAAAAGTTCTTGCGTATACAAAAAATGGCTGAGATTACAGAAACCCTAACACAAGCCATGGCCCTAGCAAGTATAGTCAAGAAAATGAGGAGGGAACCCTACGTGTAGCTCTACGAAAAATGAGTCTTATGCTACTCCAGGCATCCCCACAAAGCCTTGTTGGCCTTTCACCAGTCAGGTGGACCAGAGAATACTAAACACAATTCCTTACAAAGATCAAACTTTGGTTGTGGAGGATTGGGATAATGTCTTTGATCTTGAGCTATCCCAAAATCCTGAGAGCCTTAGGGAAGCCGCATGCCAAAAAATGAAGAATTTAGCAAACCCTTTCAATAAGCGTCTATGGTTCTATGGGCTTCCATAGTACATGGTTCCCTTGGTACACCCTTGCCTAGAAATTGTGGCAGCATGCACAACACGCTTTGACCCAGACATTGGAGTAATAAGCGACACTAATTTCAGGGTGGTCTTTAGCCCTGAAGCTATTCAGGATATGCTGTGCGTCCCACTCCCTTTGACTCAGGATGTTGAGATTTTTGAAGTGAACAGGATGCATGAGAAGTGGGGAGGGCTCCAAAAGGTGTAACATTTTTACCCTTCTGAAATTAATTAGCCGACAAGTAATTCAACACCACCCAAATTCCCTTTTGGTCTGAAGGCTCTGAAAGGTGGGTCTTCTTTTGTCGCTTCTATGTTGGCACTGGTGTGTGGTCCGGATATAAACAAAAATGTTTTAGAGTTTCAAATGTACCTCAACTTTATGTTGAGGAAGAATCATGAGGCTCTGCTCCTAGATTTTGCAAGAGTTATTAGTGATGAAATTTGGCAGCAGTTGCAAGAATTCCAGGCTAGTTCTAGGTTCAGGTATTCTTCCTTCCTGGCCTACTTGATATTACACCAGAATCCAGATTACTTTTCAACATTTATGTCTCTGGCTATTTTTGACGAAGGCGGCTTGAGGAATCTGGTTTTGACATGGAATTCTACAAAGTTGAAAACCTTTGATTACTATGTATTTTCGGATTTATTCTTGACCCCAACTCTGAGGGCTTTGGATGGAGTTGGCATCAATATGACTGCACACATATCACCCCGACAGAAGTCCGGGTTGGGAAAGCTTGTACCACCCTGTGATTGGTTCTTTGGTGTGGATTTCACCATACTCTGCATGCGAGGTTTCAACCCAAAACCCTTTCGACTCCCCCATTTTCTTTCAAACATAGTGTTGGCTCTGGAAGCAATGAGATAGCTATGTACTATTGATAATGATTACTGAGGGGGAAAACATTTGACCTCCTATTTGTTGCTGCCAATCATGTTTGGTTCTATGTCGCTGATCAAGAAAAAGACTTCGAAGATTGATACTTCAGAGATTTTTATTTCGAAGTCTGGTCATCTTGGGTTGGTGTTGATAAATGATACCTAGCATTACAACCCCAAAAATAATTTATCAGGGGTTGGCATCAAAATCCCACATTCGCCTCGGCCATTCTGGGACCCTCAGAGTAATGTTGAGGAGGGGGAACTAAGTTTATATGTAGGCCTTGAATATTTTCCTACTGTGGATGAGTGACCGCCATGGCCGAACTTTTACTACATCGCAAGGAAAACCAACCCAAGGTAGAAGATCAACCTGTCCTTGTGCACCCAATTGAATAAACTCAATTGGACGTCTGAGAAGATTCAAGATTTCTAGATATACTGCTAGGAGACTCTAAAAACCGACAAGCTTCACAAAGAAGTGGCCCTTGATGAAAGATTTGATGACATATGGGAGAGGGAGCATCCAGACTTAGAAAGGTCTCTTAACCATTCAACATCCATGCAACATTATAGAAGGGAAGAGATTTCCACAGAGCCTGGGGAGGAGGTAACTCAGAATCCCCCTGGCATTGTCGAGAATCCAATGCATGAGAAGGATATTGGTAAACAACCTATGCAAGAAGAGGATTCACATGCACAAACATCAGAGCCATATGAATCCTCAATATAAACAAGGAAGCAGGTAAGCACTACCAGTGGTTGGAGGCGGGTCATTGTTGACCTCGATGATTATCCGGAGGAAAAGCAACAACGAATCGGAGAGTTCGATGGAAAAGAAGAGCGACCGATGGAGGAAGCTGTTGAAACATCTGCAACTCCTCATGAGCCTTAGGTAAAATTTCCTCCCTCTTCTCTCTCTACCATGTCTCTAGTCTCTTCTTCATTTTCCCCTGATTTTTCATTTGTGCTAGTTTTCTCTACCGTTGGATATCCCGAGCAGTCAAGTCTTACCTCTCCTGGTTTCCCACTTTCATCCTCCGCTTTCCATCCCTTACCCATAACACAATTTGGTGTAAGTACTGGGCTCATGAGCCACCAATTCTTATCTCCAAAGCCTAGCCCTGCAGTTGGCGCATCTCCAACCTTTCCCTACACCACACTATCACCTTCTCCGAGTGGCCATTTCATTCTGCCATTCTCCTCGACCATTATAACAAGGCGTAACAAGAATTTGATGCTTTGAGAATGTTGTCTTTCCCGTTGGCCATCCCACAGGAGTTCCCTTTTGCTGGTGGCCTAGGTATCCCTGCCCAAGAATATTTTTTGTAGGTCAATGCAAACAAGAGCACTCGAGCCAACTGTATCAATAAAATAAGACAAAAAGATGTGACTAGACAGGTAGAGCCTCTCTTGTAAACTATATTCAAGGAAAGTCAAAATTCCTTGATGTTTGCAAAAATCACTCCCAATGTGATTAAACCGGTAGGAGAAATGCTACTGAGTGATTAATCTATAAATGCCATCAAGCTAGACTTGTAGCAGGCCTACCCGCGAGATAAGATTGAGCTAATGGAGGAGACCCAGAAAATCATGACCACCGATTACCTCAAGCTTAATCGCCAAGCAAAGAAAAAGGATGATCAGATAGAGGAGCTCAAGGGTAAGGTCGATATCTGGGTAAATAAGTTTAAAGCCTAAGAGAATGAAATAAGTTGCCTGGAGAAGGAGAGGAGTGCCTTTGAAAGTTAAATCAGAGAGCTGCAAGCTATGAGTACAGATATCATTTTGACTCTCTAGCAGGAAGTTGAGTAGAGCTGAGCAAATGAAGAAAAAATTTGTGCTGCATCTGTGCAACTAAGTGAAGGAATGAAGGAGCTCCGAAAGAGCATGAATACTGAAAATAATGAAATGAATGCCACTTTGGAATTGGAAACTAAAAAGGAAAAGTGAGCCGAATTGGGCCTGGAAGAAAAAGAAAAAGAGGTTTCCACTCTAAAAGAGCAGGTGTCCACATTGGACATAAACTTGTCGGAGCTGAAGGCGATTTTGAGCAGCAGAGAAGCAGAGTTGGCTACCCTAAAGACCCAACCTCTTGTGCCCCAGATGAGCTCATTGGAGATTACCAAAGAGTTGTATGCATCATACTGGGACAAGGTGAAGGAATTGTGCCTTACTCTTCAGCCCACTTTAAAATTTATTTTCGCAAGTGGCTAACCTTTGTGGGATAATAGGTGAAACAATACAAGAGATTCAAGAGTTAACTTCTAACAAGGTTCCAGAGGCTAGGATTTTATTGGATAAGTTGTATACAACTTCTGATGAAGCTTTGAGCGACATCGACATCGAGGACCGAACAACGACGGCCATGGGTGTAAGTATCCTCATCTCTATGCACGAGGCTGTTCAATAGGTAGCAGAATGCAGGGCTCGACTAAATCAGGTTACCAATGACATGCAGACAAAATTTTCCCGTTTAACTCAGAGAGGCCTCCCTTCACCCTTCATTGCAGATCAGGCGGTAGCGGGTGTGGAACACATTGTTGCTATTATCGAAGAGAAGAAGCAAAAACTTTCTATCTTTCAATATTTTGATCAATCTCTGACCACCAAGGAAATTGAGGGGATCGTGCATCAGCTGGCGCAACTCTTCTTCTAATTGGAATTGGAAACGAAAGTATCAGGCAAATTGCCTTCCAAGGAAATTATCGATCTCAGGCTAGCTCATGAGAATCTGTGAGCTCTATCTACACCATCAAACAAAGTCTAGACCAGTCTACAGAATGCCCTCTCGAGGTTGTGAATAGTTTTGAGATGATGAAACAAAGTTTATGGGGTTCTTCATTCCACGTGCGAAATGCCCTTGTGAGTGACCAAACTGTTCCACCAAAAATTGCCAAGCCTTTGAGGTTTTTATCTTTGTGGCTGTGCCTTACTTTTCAAATGCTCACTGCCCTTGGCGTGCTCCACATGGCTTCCTCATGAAGATTTCTACTTTTATGTCCCTTCGCTTTTCATCGGTCTCCGACTGTGTGCCGTGTGGCTTTCTCTGGCTACTTTCTGAACTGGGCCTGCCTTGTACTTTCCTTTGCTTGACGTGCTCCACATGGCTCCCTCTCGAAGCTTTTTGCTGGGTGTCCTTCCATATTTTTGTTGGGCCCCATTTGCATGACACGTGGTAGCTGCTGCCGCACCAGTTACCTTGGAGTTGCTAGTGCCCCTATTGTACTCGCCTGCTGCCACATTTTCTTCTATGGCACCGCGTGTTAATTTCTGCTGTTGCATGGTTTTCTGTTCCCTGTCGTGGGTTTGCTAGCATGCTCCTGGGTGATCAATGTTTGCTATGGTGGCTCAAGGTGATCTAGGCCATTGGTCTCTGCTCGCAATTTTCCTTCTCTTGGTGTGTCTCAGGCGGTGGATTGGCCTATAAATTCGGCTATGCTTCTCTTTATTAGGTTTTTGATTAAGTTGCAAACAACTCCTGAGCACTGGGAAGAAAGCCTTTTGTAATAGTTTTATTTAATTTAAGACTTGAGACTGTGCAAAATAAGTTCGGCCTTTCTATTTTTTCATGCATTTAGTGAGACTATTAGTTTGTGTTGTTATCTTCTTTTATTGTATGAATGCCTGTTCTTCAGCTTCTATAATGCTTCATAGCTCAATGAATACAGATCATGTTTTTTTGACTCTTTTGTGTTAGCTAAGGTTATGCTAAGATTATCTTATGCAAATTAGAGGGTATTCTTACGTTTTAAGTGCTTTTTGATAAATCTAACTTGATGAACAACAATCTAGTGGTTCGGGCCTTTGCATTCTACACTGTGCTTTGGTGAATTTATCTAAGATTTTGGCGCATCGCCTGTAGTGTAGATTTTATATTTTCGCTATCTTTCTAACCTTATACTCCCCCCACTAAACAAAGATTCGGCTTTGATAAAATCTTGAAGGTCACTTAGCTAGCGCACAATGTTCCCCAATAGCTAAGTTTCCCACAAGACTGCTGCTACATGCAAAATTTCGCATCAAAAGTTACCATGACAATTTTGTTGGATCATAGAGGACTCTCAACATTTGTGGATATGTGGATTCTGATTGGGCAAGGGACATTGACAGTAGAATGTCTATCAGTGGATGTACTTTCATGTTGAATGGTGGTGCAATTATTTGGATGAGCAAGTGACATGCTGTAGTCGCTTTGTCCAATATAGAAGCTGAGTACATGGTAGCAACTCACGCCTATAAAGAAGTAATTTGGTTAAAACATTTGTGTTCTAACACTGGGTTTTATGTAGGGCAGATTACAATTTACTGTGATAGTCAAAGTGCTATTTGTCTAGCAAAAAATCCTACTTTCCATCCCAAGATGAAACATATTGATGTGCAATATCACTTTGTATGAGATATGGTGGAGGATGGAAAGGTCTCTTTAGAAAAGGTGGATAATCTGGAAAATGTTGTAGATGCATTGACGAAACTAGTGAGCACAGACAAGTATAGGTGGTCTACTAGTTCAACGGGCCTTGGTTCCCATGAATCTCAGTAGTTTTGTTGTGCTCTGGAGGTGTCAGTAAGATCTTCGTCAAGTGGGAGATTGTTGGAAAAGTGCCTCAATGCTTATTGACATGGAACTCCTGAAAGAGCAGTATCGGTGAGACCCTTGGAATGTCTTGTTGACAAGAAACTATGTTCTAAAGTCTTGGAGGGATCAGACCGCTGTGACCTAGGACCTGTCTTGTCAACAAAAGTCATTGGGGTGACATGAACTATCAGAGTGAAATTCCAAACTCATTCCAACATCAGAAGTTTGGGTGATATCAGCCTAACCCCATGAATGTCTTGTCGATAAGAACCATCAGTGTGAAACAGAGTAGTCGGATTGAGATTTCTAACTCATTTCGATGGCAGATGTCTAGGTGATGAAGATCATCAGGGAGACTCTTTCCAATAGATGCGTCAGGGAGACTTGAGCTGTCGATGTGACTTCCTGATCTCTTGCCGATAGTATTACTCTTGCCAATGGATCTACTCTTGATGAATGATCGGTGTTACTCTTGTTGATGGATCTACTCATGATGAATGATCGATGTGACTCTTGCTGATGTGCATGGTCTTGGTGTTCTTTGGGACATTGGGGAGACTTGAACCTTTAGTATTAATTTTTAGTTTGTTACCGATAGCGTTGGTTTTGCCGATGGTCTTGAGATCGGGGAGAATTCACCAAGTTTGAGTGATAGACCAGTAGAAGCCAGTGCACTGTGCGATGGTCTATGGGAAGTCTAGCATCGGTGAGACATGGTCTATTGTCTCACCGATGAGTGATATAGTGAAGTCTTTTGACCAAGTGTTTGTTCTACATGGTTTGTTTTGAACCAATGAGAGAAGCAAAATGCAAACCAATTAGCAATTGAACTGTTGTGACTGTTATCTTGTGGGAAATGAACAAACCACTTGATTATGAATGAACAATTCAGTCGAGGGTCTAGTTGGTTGGTTGGACAAATGATCTATTAGTGAATTTCATTGTATGTAATTTTTGAAAGCATTGTAACAATGATATTTTGTACAAGGTTGATAAGGGAAATGTTGCTGCTGTAAATTGACATTTGAAAAGAAGTGTCTGTAATGTGTATGTAAATCATTTATTATAATACAAGTGATCTTCTTTGGCGTGGTGATTTTTTTCTCCCATAAGGGTTTTCCCACATAAATCTGGTGTCAATTGTGTTTGAGATTATTTCTCTATTTTGTTATTTCTTTCATGTGCATCTTAATGAATTGTAATTATAAACAATAAAGGCATATCTTCATTCTCCTCCGAGTCTTTGACATTAGGGAATTTTGTTCTGCAATCAAATTTTTCCTAACACTATTTAGGTCTTTCTCTTTGATGATTGTTATTTTTTGGACATAGCAGATTGCTGAACGAGCCCTTAAATCACATCCAAAAGATAGATTTATCGTTCCTTACATCTAAATCTTGGCGCATCACCTTAGTTAGATTTTTTATTTTTATATCTACTTCCTTTTCCCATTCAAAACCCCAGTTATAGAAGAAGCTCTAGCTTCTTTAAAATCTATAGGTTACTCAGTTCAACGCAATAGGTCCCCCCTTTAACTGAGTTTCCCATAAAGGTTGTTACCTTGTCAATTTTAGGCATCAACAAGATGAAATAAGTATAAATTTACCAAATGTGGAAAATTTTAGGTGTTTATAGATACAATACATAAAATTACCTTTTTCATTAGAAACATTCATACTTTCAACAAAAGTAGTTGCATCTCAATCATAAGAAAGAAAATTCTTAGGTATTACCAACTAAAATTTATTTTCTCCATTATGTATTTGTACCTTTATGTACTTACTTTGCTCTTGATCATATGTATCCCAACACACATCATTTCCATGCACACTAATACAAGTTTCCTTTTCTAAACTGGGAGAATAGTATCAATGATTAATCAATTCATTAGAATGTAAATCCTCCTGAGGTATTTTAAAAAATAAATCAATATTTTCATCTTGTTTCTCTATTTAAATATCATCAAGGCAACTTTCATCTTCATACTTCTCTTGCACATTAACATTATAATCATATTCAATACCATATCTCTTAGTTGAAAAATGTTAATTACTTGGATAAACATTAAAATCACCTTTGTCATCAACCATACCATAATATTTATCCATACAAAAATCAAAATGTGAAGAAAGACTAAAATCAATAGCCTCATGGTTACCTCTACATATATCTGGATCAATATATTGGTTAAAGGATACATTTTAAATAATAGAAAAATAAGAACACACCCATAATACATCACTTAAACATATATCTATATCTTCTTCATGTGTGCATTCAACATCATTAGTGCCCATTTTCATATTCTTTTCAAAATAAATATCTGCAACTAGATTATCATCATTATGTTTTTTGCTATGTAAGGTAAAGTTTGTATTAATAAAAAATGGACATAAGTCCTATTAAAATCCATAGATATATGATCCAGTAACTTATACCCCATTCTAGGTGGCGATGCACAAGCCATGCAGAGCTTTTCCTAAGCTTGTTGTAGAACCCCCTAGCCAAAACATTCATTATACAAAAATTGCACCAACCACACACCATTTAGACACTACCAACAACCCACTAATACTCAACATTGTTACAAAATTTCCGCATAGGGCACAAATTTTAGAGAAAATTTAAAATATACAGACCAAAGTAAAGGACTACATTCAAACATCACCATTTTCTTTAATGTATGTGATAAATGATCCAACCCAATTGCAGGGAATACAATGTTTGATTACCTTCGTACTACAAGTAGACACACAGTTCAGAGGATGGCTTGCTAATTGAATAGTTCATCAAACCTTTTACAAGAGGTTGCACTCAATTGTCAACTAGGCTTTGTAAGCTTTTGATAGTGCTGGCACTTTTTGTGCATTCATGGATTCAAACATGATCTATATCAATGAATATAGATGATTTATACGTGTACAAAAAATGATAAAAACTAGAAAAAGGAAATGAAACATTAATTAAAAAAATAAAGGAAATAACTGATTACTTATCTTGTGCATACTTATCACTTAAGACTACCACTACTAACTTCTAAGACTGAACTGTAACTAATCACTCGAGGAGTATGAAACAAAGCTACAAAATCTAATTCAATTACAAAATCACATTTATAAATCGACATGCATGTAAATGTAAACTATCTTAATTAATAATGCATGAACTAATTTAATAACAAAAAGACAAAGTGGATATCAGTACCTCAAGTGGCCCTTTCTTGAGTTGCTACTTCCACAACAAATATCAACACTTACTACTTAATCAACAAATCATGATACTAAATTAACTTCTTTATTGCATGATATATCTAAAATTTGATAAGAATCTAATCAAGATCTCTTCATAAATATGTATTCATTATTCAACTAATAATAGAAAAACTAACACTGATAAAAAACAAACTCAATAACTAGTAACTAGATTTACTCCTCACAATAGATCCATCTATATAGGGTCCGTGAGGAGTCTTATTCATCTTAGGACTGAAAATAGAACCATAACGTTTGTTTCCACTCTCCTTCAACAATAGGGAGATGACTTAGTCTTATAACAGAAAACCATAATTGAAAAGTAGAAGAAGAAAAATAACTTAGAACTCTGCCCTAATGGTTAACCATAATGATAGAGATGTGTTTCATAGGAATTTTCACATCATAGGTTACTCCTACTAAGAATATAATCCTTTCAATCATCTTATTCGGTGTAATTATAGTGGCTCATGATTTGACCATTCAATGGTCGCCTCCATTCTTCTCTAGAGCTATCATTCTTTAATGATTATAGCTACTCCCCTATAATTTCTTGCGGTCCTTATGTTGTGAGCTAGAAATCTAGTTGTTGTGAGTTATAGTTCTTCTTAGTTACAAGAGCTTAGTTTCATTCTAAAGCACACACATCATTAATAACCACAAATTAAGCACAAAATCATACTAAATTTCATGAAAATTCATATATTCACTCATACAAATTTCATTGATGCAAAGAAAATGACTCACTCACAACAAACTTAACACATCACAAATAGTGTTTCAATATAAATGGTGAAAATGTGCATTTTTGTTCATTCTTGACAATTTTCTCTTAAAGCCTAAAACATGGGGGCAAAAATTTGAGTTTTTTTGTTTATAAATTTCATTCTAGACTTGATATTAAATATTTAAGACCTATTTGGAATACCCTTTCGGCCCTTACTAAACATATGTTAAAATGAAGTAGGGTTGTTCTGTACAAAATAGATAAAACAAGGCGTTCATTGATCAAACCCAAGGCTACCTCACTATGAAATGCAACAAACTATCATTGATAACTTTCAAAAAACACCTAATGAAGCGAATATCTCTATTGAGGTTCAATATAATATAGTTACAAGACTTTCCTCAAATTTTTATAAAGATCTAACAATGGAAACAAGAGTTTTAGCATTTTTTGTAACAACAGGTATGAATCTGCCCTATGGTTTGCAGTCACATATAAAATTAAAGATATCAAGTTTCCACAATCCATAATGTTCTTTGCAATGATAACATACTTCCATTTATAAATCCACAATCCATAATGTTCTCCCCTAAAATTGCTTGCGGTCCTTATGTTGTGAGTTGGAAATCTAGTTGTTGCGAGTTATAGTTCTTCTTAGTTGCAAGAGGTTAGTTTCATTCTAAAGCACACACATCATTAATAACCACAAATTAAGCACAACATCATACTAAATTTCATGAAAATTCATATATTCACTCATACAAATTTCATTGATGCAGAGAAAATGACTCTCTCACAACAAACTTAGCACATCACAAATAGGGTTTCAATATAAATGGTGAAAATGTGCATTTTTGTTCATTCTTGACAATTGTCTCTTAAAGCCTAAAACATGGGGGCAAAATTTTGAGTTTTTTTGTTCATAAATTTCATTCTAGACTTGATGTTAAAAATTTAAGACCTATTTGGAATGCCGAAAGGGTATTCCAAATAGGTCTTAAATTTTTAATATCAAGTCTAGAATAAAATTTATGAACAAAAAAACTCAAAATTTTTCCCCCATGTTTTAGGCTTTAAGAGACAATTGTCAAGAATGAACAAATATGCACATTTTCACCATTTATATTGAAACCCTATTTGTGATGTGTTAAGTTTGTTGTGAGTGAGTCATTTTCTTTGCATCAATGAAATTTGTATGAGTGAATATATTAATTTTCATGAAATTTAGTATGATTTTGTGCTTAATTTGTGGTTATTAATGATGTGTGTGCTTTAGAATGAAACTAACCTCTTGCAACTAAGAAGAACTATAACTCGCAACAACTAGATTTCCAGCTCACAACATAAGGACCGCAATCAATTTTAGGGGAGAACATTATGGATTGTGGATTTATAAATGGAAGTAGGCTATCATTGCAAATAACATTATGGATTGTGGAAACTTGATATCTTTAATTTTCTATGTGACTGCAAACCCTAGGGCAGATTCATACCTGTTGTTACAAAAAATGCTATAACTTTCTCTAAACTTAATTAAATTCAACCAAACCAAAACAAAATGAAAGATAAATCAATTATATTTCCAACCATACCACGAGAAAGTTGTACGCAAGCTGTACAGAGCCATACCATGTGAAAGAACATGACTATTATAGGAAAAAAACATATATTTTTTTCTCCAAATTGATTCTAATTTTCATTCCAATCTCCTTCCGACCTTCCTAACCTTGGGATTCATGTATACAACATGTATTAATGATTTTACAATGGTTCATAACCAGATTTTCAAATTACAATGGTTCATATTCCAACATTGTGCAACATTGACACTTCATATTACGACATTGTGCAACATTGACAATTTCTTACATCTAGACCCTAACTCACCCTTAATGACTCAAAACTTGACTCCAACACATATGAAATAGTCTTATAAGACCATATTACATGTAAAAAACTCAAACAAAACAAAATATCAACCTTTGACCCCTTGGAGGCATAAAATGACTTGTGGATGCCCTTGCACTAGTCATCATATCATATTTGCATTACTACATATTAAAGTCTGGTTTAAGATGCATAAAAGGTATAAAATATGTTTAAGTCTTAGGATTTTTTGTGAACTTTGGTAGATTTAAATGATAAAAGACATAAAATTAATAAAGAAAACTAGTCATAAACTAAACCCTTCACCCTCCAACTAAGCTTTTTCTTGCCCTCAAGAAACTTCAAGGTTGGAGGTTATACTATGGAGCTATCTTTCTAAAATCAACCACAATGTCAACTCCCTTGAATTGCTTCAAGTAATATCCTTTTTGGTCTAAGAGCTTCACTAATATTTTATTCTTTGCCGATTCTTCTTCCCCTCATTTCTTCCCTATCCAGTGTGGTACTAGAAACAAGCAGACAAGAGGATGTAAGACAAGTGGAAACCATGCAACTCCATTGTTCAGTGCAATTTATATGTACTTGTGAGACTTGTGAATTATAGATACAAAGTTATAAAGAGAGTGTGGCTATTTTCTTTTCAATTTTGGTGAAATTTCTTCCCATATCTTTTGAACAAATTTAAAGGATTCATTAATAATTATTGTGTTTGATCCCTTCATCCTTGCATAATCATGTTTTTTGATATCCATTATTTTCTTTCCAACACCTCTGTAATTCAGGGGATCTAACCACTAATCTAGGATTACATTAAGATCCATTGATTCTTTCCTGAGCTATAAGGAAATATATTTTTCTCTCTCATGTTATTATTGTAGGATTGTGCCCCTTTAATGCACATTTCTAATATAAGAGTCCAATACTCTTATTTGAAGATCACTTACAAACATCAATCAATTCTAAGTAGTATCATCTAAAAGAACATAATTGTGTAGATATAACTCACATAATTGATTCTACATGTCTAGTGTGGAATTGAAGAAAGTATCTAAAAAAAATAATTTCATGCTCATTGCTATAATAAGATCACTAATCAATTGGCTAAACTGAAAACACAAAAAAAATCCTGCAAGAATAAAGCATAAACTCTAGCAAGTGGCCCGCACTTTAGTAATTGTGCTGCCTTGTCTGCTATTTCTCCAATCTTTACCCTCAACCATTTTACTTTTGCTTCTTACTTTTCCAATTCCCTAGTGTGATTGGATATCAATTCAACTATCTCCCCTACCTATTCCTTCTTTTCTTGAGAGAATTTCTGTGTTCTCTTCCATAATTCAACACCTAGGGACACTACTTTTTGTTAAGCGGTAATTTTAATATGAGGAATTTGGCCTTGAGATGCTGGTTCTTTCCCTTCTACTTATACCATGGCAAGTTGTTCCAATATCTCCAATTTTGACCCATGCTCAAACTTGTGAAGCCTCTCCTCCAATTCTTTAATCCTAGCATCCCACTCACTATCCTTTTGTTGGTATGCCTTTAACAACTCCTCCAACTACTTTATTCTCTAAATTTCTTCCTACAATTCCTCATTTACATTTCTTTATTCAATAAAAATTTCTTCATCCTTCTTAAAAGCTACTCATCTCTAATTTAACTTGTGTATTCACAACCCTCTGAAAGTGGAATTCTTGGGGATCTTCTCCTCATTTTCTTGGCTACAAAAATATCTTTTGAATCTGATTCAAAAGTGTTGGAAAATATGTTGGCTACACAATGGGTGTTTTTACCTCATTACTTAGGGCATCCCTCTCTGAGTCTTTATCTGTTTCTACCATTACAACATCATCTTTTGACTTTTTAATTGATCCTCTCATGGACCCCTTCTTCCTTAGGTGATTTGAATGCCTTTTGGATTATTTTGGCTTCTTCTACCCTCTTACAAGTGCAGAATAAGAAGCTCCACTTTTCCTTTAATTTGATGGCCTTTTCTACCCCTTTATAGGTGTCGAGGTAGAGGCTCCATTCCTTCTCTTTTTACCTCTTGGCGGCCTCTTAGAAATAGGGGTTTCCTAATTATTTCTATTGCGGGCTACTCTTTAGAGCCTATAGGTTGGGTTTCTTGAAAACTATCCTCTTCTGGTTCCTCCATGATGTGGGTAGATGTTGTAGCAGGGGAACTAAAGGGAATTTCATCCTCTAGAGTAGACACATCAGGTTCTTCCATTCTTTGTTCTTCACCTCTATTTCCCCCATTGGGAAATTTAGGGATATTATTAACATTGCTACAATTAAGGAAGTCTTCCCAAGAAATATTTGGGAACTAAACCCTAAGGCTCCTCTTTACTAGTAAGGTAAATATGAAAAAGTGAGACGATGCTGAGTTGTTCCTTTTCCTTTTATATTCAAAGGAAACTATTTTAAATATATTGTACAAAAATTTGGGAACATTTACATGCCTATCATGGCATAGATGACTCAATAATTTAAAATATATTGTGTATAGAAATGAATGCCTCCCATCACATGTCAAGTATTTCACTATATAAGAAGCTACTTTAGCCCAAAGCCAAGGCAAAGACAAATGCTTATTACCTTGTGAGGAATAATCCATATTCTATCCTAGCAAGGAGAATTAATTTCTTGCTACAATGACATCTACTCTGACTGTAAAATCCTCTCCCACTCTTGGAAATCTAGATACTTCAACTACAACTGCCTTTGATGCACCTATCTTCAAACCCCTAACAACCACCTCATCATTTTAAAATGTGTTGAAAAATTGTTTGGTCATTACCTCATTGAATTCTATAAGCTTTAAGAAATAATTCTTCTAGCCAATGCATTGGAAGATAGTCAAATATTGCTTGTCTTCTAGTAACAGGTTGTGTTGTTGGTTCCCTTTGTATGATATCACCCCCCATCAATGATTCAGTAATTTATAGTCACTTCTCAATTCTTCTTGCTTCACAATTCTTGGTATAGTTTAGGTGGAGGCAAAAATTAGTAGTGGATAATTATAACATGATATGTGACATGCATGAATGAACTATGAACACACACAAAATCAATAATCTTCTATGTTAATTATGATAAATTAATGCATAGTGTACCTATAGGAATGACTTGAATTAAAATTCAACTCATTTGAAGTAACTGAATGACACTTAAAGCTTTATTTGAAGTGATATTCTATTATTGTGATGAATTTTGTGTAGTAATATTTTGAAATTAATGACATATGTGTGACACATGAAAAATGATGGATGAAAAAGGCTGCAGAAAGGATGGAATGGGTGAGGTGATTAATTTCATGTTACGATGGCATTGAAAAAGGTGGTAGGATGGCTACGTGTGTATGAATGAAATAGGTTGCATGTTGTATGTATTAAAGTGGAATATGTATGGCCATATGTTTGAAAGATATGCTATGAAATGATGGAAATGTAATTAAGGCAGGTGTTTGTGAAATGACTGACAAAAAAGTGTTGCGGGCTCATGTAGTTGTTACCAAATTTAGCTTCCACCTCAATTAGGTAGAGCTTAGATAGTTTTTTGCAAAATAAAGATAAAAGGTACACATTGATTTCTATTGAAGTTTCATTCATATGCACATAAGTATTATCAAATGAATTGCAGTTCATTATGCAAATGTATTCAAGAGAAAGATTGCACAAAGTTTTCAAAAATGTTGTCTTTTATTGATAATTACAAATATATGGTGTCCCACAAAAGCCATGGGAATAACTATTTCAATACAATATAAGACATAAGCTATACATCTAAAGTAATAGAAAGGAAAGAGCATATGGAAAGAGTAGGGATTTGTCATTACCTGAATGATGAACACCAAGTTGAACTGTTGCATTCTTGCTTCAACCCCTCCTACTTGTTTTCTCCATAAGTTGACTTGCTGCTCCTTAAAATGCCTACAAGAGATGAGAAAATTTATGTTAGAGCTCGAGACCCGTATTCTCTGTATATAATATATCAAAAAACATATGGTTTATTCTCATATGGCATTGAAATAGTTTGCAATATCACATGCATCAATAAAAGTAGAGGATTATTGTCAACATCCATCATATATTTTGTTTCATTGTTTTATCTACCATGTTTGTTCACTATGCAGGTATAGGTGAAATTTTTATTGTTGGATTATTTCATTTTGACATTACAACATGTGGAGTAAAATGGGCTCCCACAAGGGTTGAGCCCAACATGCTACCCTCTTGTTTTCTGAGAGGGGTATGAGTGTGGAATCATCACACTTGTAAACTTTGAGTAGATACTCATCACCCATGATAGTGAAGTTAATATACCTCACTATCATAAATGAAAGGAATTTATTCTATAAAGAAAAATAAAATCACAATGAGATAGGGACAACATTATGTATCTAGGTGTTAGTTAACAGATTTGTCACTTCAATTTTATACTCTCTTGCCCATGTCAATGGCAATCTAACCAATAGTTGAGTCACTTGTAATGGTATTTGCAAGTGCTCTCTGCTTGTTTTACAAGGCACAACTACCTTCAAAAGATATGCAATGAATAAAAATGAGATAAGATTTTAACCAAAGAGTAGAAAAGGAGGACTAACATCTACCCATAACCATGAAAATAGATGTGATGGGTTAACTTCAGAATGAAGTGAATTCAAATAAATGACACAAAGTTCACATATCACACCCATGAATGATACTCAAGAAAAGAATGAACATCAGATCCCCTATGAACAAATGAGTTAATCTAAATTCAAATTTTTAGAAAAGAACACATACATAGTTTAATATAACAAAATAAACATTGAAGAGTAATTACAAAGACTCAAAGTTCATTTGCAATCAAAAGAAAAAATAAATAAATTCACAAATTCAAAAATTCTCCTTTATTTCCTCAATGCAAAAATGTGAGTTCAAAGCCTCAACATCCCTGTATAATAAAACTACATTGAAAGAAAAATAAGCCACTCCCTATTCTCGAATAGCTTGAGAAAATATCCCTTCTCAAAGAAAAATCTTAAATAAATAATTTTCTTCCACCCCATAACTAATTCTTGAAAATCAGTTATTAAAGAAACTAATTCCTCTTTACTGAGGCTCTTTCTTGGGACATGAATCGATTCTATATATTTATTAAAATAAACCTTTTCAATGCTCGACCTTTCATTTCAAAGGACTTATCAAATTCTTGGTTCTCTGTTATCACATTCCTCTTGATTTTTCTTGAAATCCCAATATTACTTATCTGGGAAGGGTATATTAAAGCTGGGAGTTCATATTGTTTTATGCAAATTTCAAGGGGCAAAGCAACATTATCTAGAACCCACTCTCAATTTATTCCCCACAAATATTGACTAGAAGATTTTCCTCTCTTTTGAATTGCCTCCAACACCATTATTTTTAGACCATTTTGTGATTGGTATCTGAATCATCCAATGGACATATAAGCTCCTATTTCAGTGCATTTTCCTTTCGCTTCATAGGATGAAGTAAGATCTCAAAAAAATCAGTACTAGCAGACATGATTTCATTTATTCGACAATCATAAAAATTGCTGGGATATGCTCCATTGCCGATGTTTATTCTAGCTATCACAACATTGCAGACCTCACTCTCCTAATAAAATGTGTATTCTTTACAACAATCTAATTCATCCATGCTTTGATTATTTAATCCACCAAACTTCCTGATCTCCAAATTTTGTTGTGTAGATAGAGGGGTAAAAGACATTCAATATTACTATCTTACCAAGCAATGAAACACTAACATGATCCATCTACTAATGTGTGTGATGTCGGGGAGAGATTCCCATTTTATTTTGAATGTGCTAATTGTTAAGTCATCGACTCAAATGAGTAGCTTCCACATTCATTGCTTGGATTTTGACTTGTCATCTATCTCTTGACTCAAAATAGTCAAAATGACTTAATTCCAAACAATAACATTTGTTAGAAAGTCTGTATAGCCTTTTCAACAACTCGGTTTTACGCTTGATCCGATACTATTTCCTTTGATGACACAATCATCTATATTCGAGACAGTTGATATATTAGAGCCATTGACCATTCTAGTCACCTTCTTCTTATCTTGGAGTGACCACAACATGCACAAAATGTATCTGCCTTGTCATAGATTATGGTTTTTCTGAAGAAGGAAACAATGAAACTGAGACATCCTTCCCAATTTTATGACAAGCCACAAGGTCATCTTCTCCACTACAAATGCATCTTTTGTGTTATTTCCACCATAAAATTCAAGATGTGAATGATCATTAAAAATCTATGTGTGACAGTAGCATGTAATCATTTAGACTCTTTTATGTATTGACCATTCAAGAAAGTTTCCCATGAAACTATGGTTTCATTGTAAGGCATCTCCAATCAATTGCATAATCAGTTGCTCACTTTAATTACCCTAAAAATATGCATACATGAACATATATTCAACATATAATCGAACTCTTTAGTGTCAAAAGTCATGTATATTATTTCATTTCACCTCATTGAGATATTGAAGCTTGTCGGCCAACCGACATATTTTAAAACTCTCGAACCTTTAATCAAGAGTTTGAGAGTTTCAAAAAATCTCGACTCCCCCGACTTAATGACTTGTTTAATTGTAATATTTCATTTTTGTAATGCCTTGAAGAGGTCGAGTGATCAGGCATTTCTAGAAATTTAGAATACTTAGTTGAGAGTTTAGGAGTTCCAAAAAATCTCGACATATAAAATCCTCAAAACTTTTAGTACCCCCATGAATAAAAAGCAACTTTAATAGAATTTCTTAATTGTAGGCAAGTGACATTTCAAGACTTTGAAAAATTTATGGAAACCTTTATAACTTGCAGCCAACAACTCCATTTTGTGTGAAATTTAGAAAACAAAATAATTAGACACCACAAAGCAGAACTCAAAATTCTTTTAAGCTCTAGCACTCCGAAATTTGAATTTTAGCCTCATTTGCAACTTGGCAGGGGAAATATATAAGGTTTAAAATCTCTCAAACAGTGAGGCATTTGGGCATGAAAACTGGCCAGATTGGTCAAAATGAGGTTATGAAAAAATCCACCAAAGTATTTCATACCAGCTCTTATGGATTTTCATATTTAATTATTTTCTTGATTTGATAGGTTTAGGAGCATATAGGAGAATGCACTATTTTTTAAGAAAATTATCAAGCTCAATGTTTGGGATAACACTAGGCACACCAAAGAAAGAAGTATAGTCACATGAAAAGATAATCTACAATAGAACTCAAAGTCTCAAAGGGAAGTTCCATATCTAGGAATATGATGTAAAGTGATTGGATTAGTTCCAAATTTCTTCAATTGGTGACTAGAGCTATAAGAGATGTTAAGTCACCTCAAATTACAAGTGTTTCCAATGATCTACTAGTATGGATTTACTAATGATTGTCATTGAAATGGAATAAGAATGTCACAATCAAAGGGATAGCCAATTGCTAATAGGCAGTCCTTACTAGGGAAGAGACAACCACTTTTAAAAAAAAAATAGTGATACAAAGGGGTTATGCAATCAAGTATCCCAACATGATATCATGTCATGGGCCAGTACAATAGACACCAACTTTTGTACCCTTAATCAATTGGTTTCTCAACATACTTACAGGTTTATCTTCATATGGTTTTTAGCTAACTTCATAAGCAATGCAACTTATATACAGAGAGGAAGCCTTTACCTTACACTGTTGAGATTTGTTGATGGGTCTATCATCATTTTAAAGGATAATGATTAGCAATTTTTGAAAAGAATTGATAATTTCTTCATATAAGAAAGATTTGATGCTTCAATTAGGATAAAAGCATGCAACTTACAAGTAGTAGTGTATAAAGACTTTTCTTTTTCTCAACTATAAGTGCATTTTAAATGATAGTTCAAGGATAGTAGCAGGCTCAGTAAGGAAATTAAAATAGATTTATACTATGACCAAATGCATGATATGATGAAGATCTTGGTGATTGCTTTGTATTTGAGCATTTTTAAGGCTTGCATATTTGGCTAGAGTGAGATCCAATAAGGTAGAAATGAATCAAAAAGGAATGAGGGTTGCATTTATCAACATTAAATTCTCATCTGAAATTCAAATAGGTAGAGGGAAAATTTGGTGCCTGTATGATCCACTTGCCAATATGAAAGGTCTTAGAGGTTTCTTCCCTGCCCAACAATCGATCAAGCAAAGGCCAACTATGGAAGAGGTGGTTCAATTTCTAAAAGTGGATCAACGTACAACTTTGAAGATTGTCTATTCAAATCTAGATTGGATAGTTGTGTGCAATACAAATTGAATGAAGATTCATTATTTCTTCTTGGAAACCCACAACATGATCACCTTGGAGGATGCAGGTTAAAGTGCTTATGAAGAAGAAAACATGAGTGTTTTGGCTTGAGGGTCATTATGTTAAGCTACAATGGGTTTTCAAAATAAAACCCTTGATAGACCTTGTAGAAATAAGACTTAGAGCAGAATTTTTAAAGAAGACATGCAAAGATATGCAAATATATATAGATATTCCTTCATATTCTCGGAAGGTGCAAACAATGAAGCCACAACCATAACACAAAGAATAATCAAAACATCAAGCATGAGGAAAGACATAGAAAAATAAAGTTTTCTTGCCATTTTCTATTCAAATAGAGCTCAAAACAAGTAATGTATTCACAAATAGTAGCGAAAATGGAAATGTTTCTATAGAAAATGGCTTACCCAAGCTCAGTCTCAAGAATTTTCAGCATAGATTCTTCATGAGAGCTTCAAGTTTTCTAGAAGAACCTCTATGTGAAACCCATGGTGGCACCCTCAAGGAATGGAACAAAGTTTCCAGAATATGCAAAATGAAATGAAATACAATATGTGGCCATAGGTTCTCTTTAGGGTTTCTTTTTACCCTAATTTTGGCTGACAACCTATGGAATTTTTTCCTTTCTTTTTAACTTTTGCAATATAATTTATTTCCCCTTTTCATTATACTAGGTGTCTAAGGTGTCCCTTTAAGACTACGTATTTTGCATTGACTCACCAAGGCATGGTCGAGTCAGCCTTTATATTTGCACTAAAGGTATAATGTAAAGCATTGTTGAAATGGTAAATTATAGACCATTTTAATTAATGTTATTTATTTGTGCAAAATAAAGATAGGAAGCATTGGTTTTTCAAGACTAAGTCAAAGGGATATGGTTGGAGGTTTATGGTATATGCCAAGCATATAGGTGAAGTTGGAGGAGGTTATCCAACAAGTACCAAGAATATAGGGGTTGTTTTGACTTGGTTTTGGAGGGGATTGAGAGAATTTTGGAGCAGTTTTGGGTGCCTTTATGATAGTTGAGGTCAAGGCTTGACCTTTTCTTCACCTTTGAGCTTTTTGGAGTCTTTTAAGGGGCTAAAAAATAGGCTTTTTGGTTGTACACGACCAAGGAAGTTTCTAGTTCCTATCTTTGTGCAAATTCCTGGAAAGAATAAGTAACTTCAAAGTTCATTTTTGAAGTTAGTTCTTATCATTTTCTTTTGTCTACATTGTGACTTTTTAAGTCCTTTTTCAATAGAAGATAGTATTTTTAACTCATTTTGACAGACTTGTATGGTTTTACACCTTGGAGATCAATGAAGATAATTAATTTTTCCTTCTTAATCTTCTATTCTATTGTGTGCGTTTGAGTGATTGATGTAATTACTTGTGAATTTATCTCATTCCTTGTCTTTGTGTCTCATTAGTAGCACTTTTGTGCAAAACGTATATGTATTTACAGGTTATAAGTTGTGTTAGATGCAAGTGATTCAAGTTGTGGAAAATATATTTTCCTTCTAGGATTGTATGTATTAGATCCTCCTTATGAAATACTAATGCAAAAGTATATGAGTATTGAGCTGTGCATGTGAAGCTATGCTGTTGATTGAAACTATGTGTAAAAGCAACTGTGCAAGTGTGAAGATAATCATTTGATGTATCACCTTAGAAAGTAGGTTCATTTTTATGCAATATTTCTTACCCTTTTCCCAAAAAGGAGTAGTTAGTTAGGTGAGTACCTTAAGATCCAACATTCTCTAGAGGTTCTTTTCTACTTTAGGTGACCCACAACCTAGAAAAGCTCCCATGTTTCACTAATATGCTAAGTTCTGCAAGTTAGCAGGGGCACAATATTGAGTGACAACAATAGTAACAAGTATCTTCTATAGTTGTTTTTTCCTAGTGGTGTGATGCTCCAGGTCTCTATTACTTCTATGTCTTCTTTAGAAAATAAAGACTATCAAATGTCACTATTACAGTGTGTGCATGTGAGCTTTTTTGTAAAATTATATTTGTGAAACCTAAGTAGGCGAGCTATGTGGCTCATCTACTAATGCTTCAGAATAACTACTTCTTGACAATTCCTTTTGTATATGTGGCTCAAATTGATGCTGCAATGTTAAAATGAAGTCATCATTTTTCAATGGTCATTTCTATAGCTTCAACCTATGGCCATTAACTAGCAATGAAAACCGTACATCATCAATTGTTTGTAACTGAACTAATCCATTTGGAAATAATGTTTTAATATCATATGGTCCAAGCCATATAGTTTGTAATTTACATTTTAAATATTTATACCTTGAATCATATAGTAAATCCAAATCACCTATACTAAATTCCTTGGTTTTAATAAACTAGTCATGCCAACGTGCTCTTTGTTGGATAATTTTAGTATGGTGTATGGATTCTATTTTGATTTCATCTAATACATTGAGGTTTTTGAATCTCTCATTCTGTGTTGTGGATAAGTCCATCCCCAATTTGACTGATGTCCTCAGAGTCTTGTATTTAATTTCTATTGGAAGTACTATGTTTTTACCATATACCAACTCATATGGTGTGAAACCTATTGTTATCTTCCAAGTTGTCCTATAAGCCCAAAATACTTCAGGTAACCTGGCTACCTAGTCCTTCCCATGGAGTTGCATTGCATTTGTGAGGATGTTTTCAATTTCTCTATTTGTGACCTCTACTTGACCATTTGATTGAGGGTGGTAGGGTATTGAATTTTTTTGTCTTATATCATATTATTGTACTAGTTTTGTGATTATATCTGATGTAAATTGTAGTCCCTGATCAGTGATAATTTCTCTAGGAACACCATATCTTGTGAATATATCTTCATAGAGAAATTTTTCTATATTCCCATCTCTTGAAAATTACAAAGATTTAACTTCCACCCATTTGGTAAGGTAATCAGTACAAAACAATATGTATTCTTTATTGTTTGATGTTGGGGAGATGGTATCAATGAAGTCTAGTCCCCATTTATCAAATGGTGCTAATAATAGTTGTGGTTGTAATGGAATCTCATCTATCTTTGTTGGTATTTCCTTTCTTTGAAATCTATTACAACTCTTGGTGTAATGGACTACATCCTTATGAAGTGATGTCCAATAATAACTAATATTGAAAATTTTAAGAGCTATCCTCTTTGTTGCAAAGTGTCCCCCACAGGGTCCATCATGGAATGCTTTGAGGATATCATATACTTCATATTCTTTGATACATCTCCGTATTAAGTTGTCAGGGCTTGTGTAGAATAAATATCCTATTATCCACGAGTAAGGAAAAAATTTCTGAACTAATTGCCTCTTCTCCCTTGGTGAGAGATGTGGTGGTATTTTCCTTGCTACCAAATAGTTGGAAATATCTACATATGAAGGTGTATGCAAAGAGAGAAAATAAGTGCTCATTTTGGAATGAATCATAGATACAACATCTTCTAGTTTGGTTGGTAGTCTAGAGAGGAAATCTTCTACTACATTGGCTTTCCCTAGCTTGTCCATAATAGTTATGCCAAATTCTTGAAGTAGTAGTAACCACCTTATAATCTTTCCACCCACTATTATTTTTCATTAGATACCTTATTGATGTATGGTCAGTATGTATGAAAATAGAATACCCTATAATGTAGTTTTGAACTTGTTGATTACATGAACCACTGCTAACATTTCCTTCTCAATCACTGTATAGTTAAGTTCTGCCCCTTGAATATTTTTATTGATATAATAATTCGAATACTCAAGGTTTCCATCCTTTTGTCTTAGCACAACTTCTAGTGCAAAATTAGAAGCATCTGTATGGATATGAAAGGGTAGATTCTAGTTTGGTCCTTATAGGACATGGGTTTTGGTTAATGCTGCCTTGAGAGCTTCAAAGGAGTGTTGACAAGTAGTTTTCCATTCAAAATCTACATCCTTGGACAATAAGACAAATAGTGGTGTTGCAATCTTTCTAAAATATTATATGAATCTTCTATAATGGCCAACATGTCCAAGGAAATTTCTGTCATCTTTCTGTCTATGAGGTATAGGTAATGTTGATATTATCTCAATTTTATTGGGATCTACTTGGATTCCTTTATCAAACATAAAATTTCATAAAACTACTCCCTTAGTCATCATCATGAAGCATTTTTCATGACTTAGGGATATCTTATTATCTTGACATATTTTTAGTACTTTCTCGAAATTGGCAAGTGCTTCTTCATAGCTATTCCCATATGTTGTAAAATAATCCATGTCAACTTCCACGAAATTTCTAGCAAAGTCTGAGAATATGCTCAGGACTACCCTTTGAAATGTGGTAGGTGCATTACATAGCCCAAATACCAAGACAAAGTAAGCATATGTATCCCAAGGGAATGTGAAGGTAGTCTTGTCTTGATCTTCTAGGGCTACCTTAATTTGATTATATCCACTAAATCCAAGCAAAAAGGAAAAGTATTTATTGCCTGCTAGTGAATCTAGTACTTGGTCAATGAAAGGAAGGGGAAAGCAGTCTTTCCTAGTTGTTGCATTCAACTCATGTTAGTATACACACACTCTCCATCTCCCCCTTTCTTAGGTACAATCACTAGTGTATACACCCATTGATTGTTAGAGATTGGATAGATGAATCATGCACCAAACAATTTTTATAATTCAACTTTGACTATGTCACAAATTGCAAGGTTCATTCTCCTTTGTGGTTGCCTAATTGGTTTATAACCTTCATTGATGTTGTAAGTGTGAATAAGGTGTAAAGCAATAAAACACTTCTTAATGAAACATTGCATCAAAGATTAAGCTAATAACCAATTGAAATCATCTCATTGTCTCCTATCTTTAAAGATTTATTAAGCTATGCGCTCTCAGATTAAAATAACACTATAACTGTTAAAATGACAATCTAAAGAACAAAATGATATTGATGTAGTGATATGGAGCTAAATGTGATAATACTAGATGATAAAAAAAACTAAATTAGCATGGATTGACATGAAAATGATAAACAAAGCTACAAGAGGCAGCCATGATTAAAAATTGGATGCTTGATGCTTGAATGCTGGATGCTTGATGAAATTCTATAGAATAAACTTGATAACCTGGGATCCTTTCTTAGTTGAATGAGGTTGTATTTATAGATTTCCCGGCTATAGAAATGCACAAGAATGGAATTGAGAGGCTTGGATTCAATTTGGAGGATTGAATGGTGAAAGATGGAGGAGATTGAGAGAAATTTGGAGATTGTCTCTACCCATGAAAACACCAAGCAAGAGAAGAGGAAGGATTGATGGAGGAGGATTGAGAGATAAATTTGGAATTTGTCTCCAATTTGTCTCCAAAACTTTCTGTGAAGTTTCAAAGCATTAATTTTGACATATTTTAGACATAAATTAGACATAGGATATCTAATTCAATTTTGAGGAAATATAGATGGAATATTCCTCATGCCCTAATTCAAATATTTTTGATTTATTTAAATTAGAAGAAGAGGGATAAATAATTTAATAAAACGAACTATAAAAGTTGTTTATTAAATTAAACAAAAGAATATGGAAATTAATAAATAAAATGTTTTAATCTTTATTTAATTAATTTAAGATTGTTGTGATAGAATAAAATAGAGAAATGATAATTAAATCAAACAAAGTATTTAATTTTGTTTATTTAATTAAGATGAGATATTAGAAGAATTTAAATGTGAATGTGAATGTGAACTATATAAATAAATATTTCTATTTATTCAATAGTAGAGGAAATTAGGATAATTAATCAAATAAATTGTATTTAATTAATCAGATGCTCCAAATCATTTTTAGGTGTATACATTTTTCCCCTCTTCAAAGTGATGTGTTTACGCGTTGCTTCGAAGAAATTTTGCTGCTACTGCCAGGATCGATGATAAAAAAATAATTCCGTATGCCCCAGACATGCCCCAGATATTGATTTTCAGCTGATTGTTGATAGTATTCCCCCTCGGGAGATAAATTAATGATTTGATGATTTTCAATTTTTTTGAAATTTTCATGATGATTTGATGATTTGCTGAAGGTATGATGAATTTTTTTTTATCTCCCGACAATGATGAAGAAATATAGCCTACAACTGACTTTAAATTAATTTTATGGTTAAAATTAATCAAAATATAATTAAAAACCGACAAAAATCCCTTTTTAAAAAGTTATATATAGTCCAAAAGGTCATTTTCAAAGTCATTTGTACTTTTTGAGTTTCAAAATCTTGTGATAAAGACATTTCAGCTAGCTAGAGCAAGATGCCAATCCCTTACCACACTCACCATTTCGAGCGCGTTCGACGTCACCAACGACTGACCACGTATGGACCTCCAGTATGTACCCATTATCCTCCTTGTTTTTCATGCAATTTTGTTTTTTATGCTTTTGACATTTTTTAGCTACTTTAGTGCTTCCAAGACGTGTTGTAGCACTTTCACTCTGGTGTAGCGCTTCCAGTAGGTGTTTTAGCACTTCGAGATTTTGCGTTATTTTCTCTAGCACTTCCATAGGATAGTTTAGTGCTTTCAATGATGTAGCGCTTAGGTAGGTTGAAATAGCGAATCGATGCCGGATTTTAGTGCCTAGAAAGTTCTAGCACTTTGATTTGGTAGATTAGCACTTTTATGGTTTGTCGTAGTGCTTTTGACAAAGTGGCACTTTGATGGACTATTGGAGCACTTTGATGTGGTAAAACAACGCTTAGGGTGAAGTGGCGCTTTAGATGCTTGTTACAACTCATTGGAGTGCTGAAGTAGCACTTTGGATAGAATAGCTCTTTGGGTGCCTATTTGAGCACCTTTGGTGGATAAAATAGCGCTTTTGAATTTTAGCACTTTGGATGCCTATTTTAGCGCATCCATGTCAGAATTACAGATTTTGACTTAAATAACCTTGATTTCGTCAATTCCGATCATGTCCTTTCTTTGGATTGGTATGATTGATGATCCAAATTCCTGATGATTGATTTTGATGATTAAATAAGAGTTACTCTCATGATAGGCAAGAATAATCCTATTTATGATGATCCTCATGATAGGTGAGGAAATGATTCAATATCCAATAAATCTCATGATAGACGAGATTAGATAATGTTGATGAACCTCATGATAGGTGAGATTTGTTGATGTTTGTTTATGAATTTTGATCAAAAAATTCATACCAGTTTTTGATTGTAAATTTTCTCATGATGATAGGAGCATCTGGGTAATCTCTAGATGCAAAAGAGGTTTCCTTGGACCACTGACTTGATACCTCATTTGACTCTAGATGAGATTTAGATTATAGGTCGATGCGGCCTCACCGGTTTACTTGACATGCCCCAGGTTAGGATTAATCAGGGTCTCCTTACTGCTTTGGCTGAGAGATAACATAGTGACCATAACATCTTTCACTTGCCCACTGGTGAGATGATGGTCACTCTTGAGGATGCGTGGCATATTTTGCGCATTCTGTTTATGGGGGAGATTGTAGTGTACGATTCTCATGAGGCTGGTGGGAGAGATGCTCTTCACAGAGTGTTTCAGGATCAAGATATTGTAGGTCCGAGTGTCTGATGGAGGAGGATGCTGATGCATATGCGACACTACCAACAGTGCTTGCTGGATTTATTGGAGGTTTCCTTTGCCCTGATCGCAGGTCAAAGGGATTCCTTGTGGGTTGGGGTAGGATTCTAGAGAGAATGGTCGTACATGGTACGAGATATGCGTGGGGGATGTGCATGCTGGCACATCTCTACCATGACCTTCATTCAGTGGTGTACCTTGGGGCACGTAGTTTATCAGTAGGGATGAACTTATTACAGGTGTGGGCATGGGAGCACTTTTCCATCGCTTGACCATTTCGCATTATGGACAAACCAGTAGGCAGATTGTATGTGTTTCGGTATAGAGGTCAGCTTACCTAGGCTTAGATGGGTAAGTTGGAGCATTGGAGGCGAGTCTTTGATGATACAGAGACTGTTATCTGGTGGCCATACTTAGACTGTGAGTGGTGGGATGAGGATGATGTAGTGTTGGGGTATCTCTGTGATTCCATGTACCTGATTGGCTGGACACCCTTTGTATTGGAGAGGTTTTTGCTATGACAAGTGTACATGTACAAAATCATTCAGTGTATTCCACAGGGAGTAGCCCACTATGGTAAGTGGCAGAGTGATGTACCTGATTGGGGGCCTTGCTTGTCATATGAGGTCTTAGTAGAGGGATATAGGGTATTGCAGCCATCACCCTGGGACATGCCTAGAGACATTGCAGAGGAACCTATTACGGAGGAGTACACTACATTTTTGGCTTTGTTTCCACATCCTCGTATCACCATTCCGGATGAGCCATCACCGTTACCCATAGAGGAGGATGCAGCTGAGGGTTCCACAACTAGTGAGGGTGATACTCCATCAGGAAATAGCACAGAGAGTGGTAGTGATGGAAGTTATAGCGATGACAGTGATGGTGGCAATAGAGGTGGTAGAGGGGAAGGGCCAGTCAGCGGCGGTCCTTCATCTAGCAGGCCTCACAAGAGGCGAGCAGTGGCAGTATCGTCAGTGGACGACCAGAGATAGATTGTAGGTCTCTACACATAGGTACAGATGCTGCAGGGATAGTTGGTACAGGCTCGGGGTTTGCTGGTTCAGACATAGACTTAGATGTAGACTCAGGATCAGGCCCATGCTCAGGCTCTAGTGTAGGTACAGGGATAGTTGGCCACTGTGCAGTCTCAGGTTGCCACATTGACAGCCAAGTGAGATAGTGCACAGCAAATTGCTGAGAGGGCACAAGAGCCAATAAAGACCTTACAAAGATTGGATGATGGAACCTCGGTGGGAGATTACATGAGAGAGGTTCTGCGAGCTGCTCGAGAGGCAAAGTTCTATGAGGGAAAATATCATGATGCAGTGCCTATTGATCGTAGGGTCAACTATGCCCCATTGAGATCCGGTCAGACTCATACTCAGAGAGTGAGTGAGGGTGTGACACAACATCCACGTAGAGATCCCAAAGATCTTGATTCTTCCGAGGGTGTTGGTGGTACTAGTCCTGTTGGGCCCACACATTCTAGCAATAGCAGATCATAGATGCTATTGTGATTCCGAGATCTTCCTTTTTGAGACATGATGTACACTACGATTTAGCTCATTTTTGATGATGTCCTTTATTTTAAACTTCATTGTATACTTGACACTAATGATATTGTAACATGATAGATTTTTTTGCAAGCTAGAATAACAAAGTTAAATCCTAATCTAAACAATAATCTAAAATCTAACAACAAAGAATGAGGAAATAAACTAAACTAATAAAACCAAAATGATCTCACCAAATATGCGTTCATCCCTTCGAATTATCTTGATTGTTCTTCTCCATTTTGCCTTTTCAGTATTCTTGCCCTCACATTTCTGTGTTTGAATGCAAGTATAACTTTGTCGAGTGTCTAAGAAAAATATCGAAGATGAATCTCCCTTCTCAAAAATGAATGATTTGGGGAGGAGGAATAATGATAATGACAAGCCATTTTATAGATTTTTTGTTTTCGAAGGATCGGGTCGGATTGAAAGAGAGATCGACATATGAGATTGATGAATGCCATGTGATGTGAGTTCTATCTCAGATCGAACATGAGTTAGAATGCGAGTTAGAACACGAGTTCAGGAAAGATTGAAGATAGAGACTAAGTTAGAACGTGAGTTAGAACACGATTTCAATATCTTAATCTCCAAGAATAGAAGAAATAGACTTTGTATGCAAAAGCCAAAGTTAGAACTCGAAGACTAATGCATTCGAATGCAAACATGAGTTAATTAATTAAATAAAGATATTTAATTAATAAAATAGATCATGCATATGAGTTAGAACTAGTTAACTGAATAGTTGTGAGAGAGAGTCCTCTCGCAGAGATAAACAGGTGTTGAATCCAGAGATAACTAGAGAACTAAAAATAGATCTCGAGTCAGAAGGTGAGTGAATGATTAGTCAAGTGACTGATAGAAGAATGTGACATAAATAATTAATAAGTATGAATTAAATGTTAATTTAATTCAACATTCAAAAATAAGAGACTTTAATTAAGTAAATAAAGATAATTTATTTAATTTGACTGTTGAAAAGGACAATATAAATAATTAAATAATAAATATTTAATTATAGATAAAGGGGGTTAAGTGAATAATTAAATAAAGATATTTAATTATAGTTGAAATATGATAAAAAGGGGGGTGTAATTAAATAATAAATTATTTAATTGATAGATAAAGGGTGAAGAATTAATTAGTTCGCAACATAATTAAATAAATATGACTTATTTAATTAATCAAGTTGAATAAAGGTTAATAATGAATTAATGAATTAATTAAAAAGGGTATTTAATTAATATAGGAAATATGTGTTAGAAAGGTAATTAAATAATAAACATTATTTAATCAAGACCACGGACTATAGAAAATTATGTCGAATATGTACTCGCAGGCCTAGACCAATTTTTGGTGTCTACAGATATATATATGAGATGCAGTTGATGTGATCTTATGATGGTTTATGATTTCTATGTGATGGATACATTTAGTATGTGATGTTCTATTTGAATGATTTTATTTCCATGTGATGATGTAATGATAAAATGAATATGCAGATTTATATGATATATGGATGGATGATGTAATGTGTGAATCTCTAAATGATGATCTTTTGATGCTTGTATTTCAAAATGTGATAAAATGTATGGATGGATAGATAAATTCTTTTTATTTGAAATGTGATAATGATAAAAACGATGATCTTATGATGAATGATAATGGATGATGTAATGATATCAATGACATGACTTGCATTTATTTTAAATGTGATAAAATGTATGGATGACAAATGATGTATGGGTTTAAAACATGATCAAATGCATATGATGTTGATGGATGATAATGCAATGAATTTTTTTATGGTAAAATGAACATGATGTATTTATAGTACAATTTAATGCATAATTATTTGATGTCAAATGTAGGAATAATTATATGCGGGAAATTTAATGATGAGATGATGACTTTTTTGATGATTTTGGATTTATGTCAAGTATACTCAGTTATATTTATAGATAAGATAATCATTGATTGAAACCCTTTATGCAAAAAATACTCTACAGATAATGAATTATGATGAATGCAATCTAATTTTAACATACAACTATATGCAAAAAAAAATCCCATTGTCATTTTAACAATATTTTTGTGCTTAGTATCATCATAGAGCTTTTATTGGATGTTGAAAGTGAGTACAAGCGTTAATGGTATATGTTAGACCAATGACAACCTGAGTACTTCTTTCATGATTTTTGATATTGCAAGTGAACGCAAGCATCGAGGTATAATTTAACCGAGATGACTTGAGCATTCATTGCATAAATAGGCAGTGATTAATCATTTCAATGTGTGAATTCTGAATGTCAACGGTGATACATTTGAATACCACATCCCCCTACAATTCACACATTTATATGATTAACTTATAGACAACATACAATAAAAATATCATTCTTTTGCCTTGTTTCTCTAGTTCAATACATCATTGAGTTACTCGAAAGAAATGATAACGTCAATAAAAAATATAGCTTATCCACTTTTTTACTTATTGTGTTTCAAAATCATTATTCAAATTAGATCATCCATCTTGACTTTATGATGTTTTGTGATTTTTGAGATTTTTGACCAGAGACCTAACCTAATAACCTATCTTAGGGGTCTTGGGGGCTAACCAATGATTAGCCTTGCCTATGTTACACACGCAGAGACCACATAGTTTGACTGACTCACACTCAATGTTTTTGGTTTTTTCTTTTCTAGATTGACTTTTTGACATGTTTTTGGATTTTTGATATGATACAGATGTTTGATGCCCTTCTAACGATCATTGATGTTGTACTTTGATCATTGTTTTTCATTTTCTTATGTTTTTTTTGGTGCTAGTGACATCCAGATGTTGCCCCCAAGCTTTGGAGTGAGACTTGACTATGTGAAATGATTTTGATATGGATGCAATGATGGCAAGACTAATGACCTCATATGAAACTGTATGACTGCCAGATCATTGATCCTGATATGTATCAAAATAGATGGGAAAGCTGATTTTTAGAATCACATACGATGCCTATTTCTAGGTTTTCACCAGATGTTTTGATTACACTATTTGTTTTGTGTATTTTTCTCATTTTTCTTTTTTTCTTTTTCTTTTTGTATTTTGTATTTTTTTTGTTTTTGTGTTTCCAAGATGCATGTTCACTAGGTTTTCATTAAGGAAACTATTTTCAGAAGTTTGATCTATGCACTAGGAGATTTAAGTATAGAAATTTCTTAGATGGATACTGTTGATAGGTTCAAAAAAATTCCCTTCTAATGTTGATAGTTGATATGCCCCTAATCCATACACTG
This sequence comes from Sequoiadendron giganteum, assembly GCA_007115665.2. Classification (NCBI taxonomy): domain Eukaryota; kingdom Viridiplantae; phylum Streptophyta; class Pinopsida; order Cupressales; family Cupressaceae; genus Sequoiadendron; species Sequoiadendron giganteum. The sequence goes on from CM021108.1 coordinate 585,446,897, forward strand.
ATATGACAATAAAAGGACCAAGCCAGTTAGGCTCAACTTTCCCTTTCTTCTCCCTGTCTTGCTGATTCCTAGGGTTTTCCTTTAGTACCAAATCACCAACCTAAAAAACCCTCAGTTTTACCCTGTGGTTGTAACTCCTTGACATTCTCTGTTGATAAGCCGTTACATGATTAACAACTTGTTGATGATGCTCATCCAAAAATTCCAGTTCCTGCAATCTAGATACCCTATAGTCTTCATCTGAAATAATTCCTCTAAGTGATACATGAAGGGATGGAATCTCTACTTCGATGGGCAATATGGCTTCTAATCCATATACCAAGGTATATGGTGTAGCTCTTGTTGGTGTTCTGATACTTGTTCTGTAGGCCCATAATGCAGGATTGAGTTGCACATGCCAATCACGTCCAACATCGTTTACCATTTTCTTGATAATTTTTAGAATTGTTTTGTTAGAGGCCTCTGCTTGGCCATTCCCTTGAGGATAGTACGGTGTTGAAAAATGATGTCGGATATGAAAATTTTCACATAGTTCTTAGACATCTTGATTCTTGAAAGGTCGTCCATTATCGGTGATAATAGATTGAGGGATTCCATACCGACAAATTATGTAATTCAAGATGAAAGAGGAGATTTGCTTCCTAGTGATGGTTGTAAGAGGTATTGCTTCTATCCATTTTGTGAAATATTCTATAGCTGTGATAATGAATTTGTGTCCATTTGATGAAGAAGGATTTATATTTCCTACCAGATCCAGACCCCATTGACAAAAAGGCCATGTTGATGTGAAAGAATGCAGTTTTTGTGCTGGTGCATGAATTAGATTGCTGTGAATCTGACACTTTTGACATTAAATAATGGAGGAAATATGTGGTAGAAAGGTAATTAAATAATAAACATTATTTAATGAAGACCATAGACTATAGAAAATTATGTTGAATATGTACTCGCAGGCCTAGACTAATTTTCGGCGTCTATAGTCTACCCCACTTCGATACAATGTTGGTATGACATTGTGTCAAAGAAAATATGCCTTGATCGTGCCCCAGTATGAAACAGGTTAGGGTATGCCCCAGTGAAAAGGAGAATGATGAGGTAGTGGTATGCCCCCTTGAGAGGATAGGCGGGTTCAAAGAACATGAGTGTGCTCTCGAAATGGATAGATAATGGCGCTGAAGATGCAGAAAAGAAGAAATGTTAGCATGGATAATTCACAAAGTTAGTATTGAAAAAGAATGGTTATTGATTGAGAAAAAAATAAAGATTTTTGATATTGTGCCAAATATGCTATGCTTGCTTGTTATCATCATTGGGCGGGACATGACATAGATGGATAGTACACACTATGATATGAGATAAACCATTGTGTACAAAGTCATCCATCTGTGAAAAACAAATAGTCATAGACAAGGAGTGTTTTAACTCAGACTAAGGACAAGATGCCCCAGTTGTTTCGTCTTAACAAACCACAGACAATAGACAAATAAAGGAAGGGTCATGAGACGTCATTGCTCCTCTAAATACTTGATAGGACATCCTTGAGGAAACTAGTAACATGACTCAAAAAACCAATGTTAAAAAGATAATTGATATATAGTAGCCAAAGAAAAAGAGTCCTGAGACATTGTTGCTTCTCTAAATCCTTCAAGGGACATCCTTGAGAAAGCTAGTAACAGGCTCGTGCACAAATCGATAAAAAGATAAGACAAAATAAGATATAAAGTCATAAAACCAAATAAATGTATTCACCAAAACTTGATCTTGTGGGATTGGTTGATGTTTGATATTTGACATAGCGTAATGTGAGCGATGACACATACCGCAATAAAACGTTGAGTCTAGTTTTGACTTGATGACTTCTATATAAGGAATGAAAAATCCTAGTTTCAGAAAGACACGTGTCGTATAAGACGTTTGAGTCTGATGAAATTGAAGTGACAAGCCACATGAGACTATGACAATTTGATGACGTCTATTGACAAGAAAGACATATCTTGCAAAGACATAAGTTGATCATTTTGACAATGTGTTTGATATTGAATTGATGACTGTTTGAGATGTTTTGCCTTGTTAATGCATGACTTGTTCTGATTCCTTGACTGATAAAAGTATGTGCATAGACAGTGTATGACATGAGATTATGCCTTAAACTATGATATGCAACTTGTGTGATAGTGATTGTGAATGAACCCTATTGGACTGACCTAGTGTGGTCTCGGGAGCTCATCAATTGATTAGCCTTGCCTACGTTGTACACGTAAAGACCTCGTAGTTCGACATGACCAATGAACTTGAATATACAAAGTGTCATGATTTTAATGTGTGTGATACATGAAAAACCTAGACTGACTGACCTAATGCCTCGGGGGTGCATCGATTGATGGCCTTGCCTACATCCTAGTCGCAGAGGCAATGTAGTTTGATTATGTCTATGACTGACTTAACATGACCGAATTGACATGATTGACTTGACATGAATGACTTGACATGATTGACTTGACTCTATTTTTGGGATTTTCTGACATTTTCTTTATTTTTTTTGATTTTTGATGTTTTCCAATGTTTTTGGGAGTTTTTCAGGACATTTTCGATGGTGTGACATTATGTACAAGGTGCTAGGGCATAGAACACAAATTTACCCCCAGTTGGGAATAATATTTGGAAGATGGAGTGGGTAATATGATGGAATGGATGCTAGATGTCAATCATTCCAAGTAATAGATAAGACAACCATTTATTATGAGTGATGGTGAAAAAGTCCGATTAGAATGATGGTAGATGGAAGGGAAAGCTTGACTACACATGGTGCCTGTTTTCCAGGTTTTCACCATGGTACTTATCCATAACGCCACCGAAGCAGTTTTCACTAGTGGATGGATTTATTTCTCTTTACCTTTTTTTTTATTTTCTCAATTTTTTTTGGTGTTACAAAGACACCTGTTTGCCAAGTTTTCATCAAGGTAACCATTTTTTTGTTTTTTCATTTTTTTGTATTTTTCCAAGATTAAGACATAGATTCTCAGAGACTTAAGCGTAGAACCTCTTTAGATGCAGACTATTGATAGGGGACAAAAGCGACTCTCCTTCAGGAGTAGAGAGTTGGTATGCTCCTGATCCGAAGGCTTCTATGACAATGTATGACCCCAACTAGTTAGGTTCAAACTTACCTGGTTTCTCACGTTCAACTTGATTCTTAGGATTCTCCATTAATACCAGGTCGCCAATGTCAAAGTGTCTATTGAGAACCTTCCTATTGTAACTACAACCAAGATGATTCTGATATGCTTACAAATGATCTAATGCTTTTTGTCTTTGTTCATCCAACAATTCTAGCTCTTGTAACCTAGAGACACGGTATTCTTCATCGTCGATATGACCCTTCAAGGATACCCATAGAGAAGGTATTTCAACCTCAATAGGTAAGATAGCTTTGGAACCGAATACGAGGGAATATGGAGTGGCACCGGTGGGAGTATGGATGCTTGTGCAATAAGCCCATAAGGCAGGATTAAGCTGTAGGTGCCAGTCATGACCAACGTCATTGACAATCTTCTTAAGGATTCTAACATTTGTCTTATTAGATGCCTCAGCTTTGCCATTACCTTGTGGGTAATATGGGGTGGAGAAATGGTGTTTGATGTGGAATTCTTCACATAAATGGTGTACTTCTTGGTTCTTGAATGGGAGGCCATTGTTTGTGATTATGGATTGGGGTACACCATACCAACAAATGATATAGTTTAAGAGAAACTTAGATATTTGTGTGCCGGTGATGTAGATCATGGGAATAGCTTCGATGCATTTAGTGAAGTATTCAGTGGCGGTGATGATGAATTTGTGGCCATTAGATGATGAAGGTGTATCTTACCTATGAGGTTAAGTCCCCATTGGGTGAAGGGCCATGGGGAAGTAATTGGACGAAGCTCTTGTGCTGGCGCTCTTATCAAGTCTCCAAGTATTTGACATTGTCTACATTTCTTTACAAAGATGTCTGAGTCTTTCTCCATTGTAGGCCAATAGTAACCTAGTCTCATAATCTTATGGGCTAGAGTAGGACCACTTGAGTGAGATCCGCATATAACCTCATGTACCACTCACAAAGTTGTTTGTGCTTCTTCAGCATCGAGACATCTCATTAGGGTGTTATCTAAGGTACGTCTATACAAGATTTCTCCGATGATAGTGTACTTAGCGAACTTTCGGATAAAGGTTCGACATTGGTTATTGGACAAGTCTTGGGGTAAGGTTTGGTCAGTGAGGTAGTCGAATATGTCTTTATACCAAGGAGTCGTAGGACCAACAATGGTACACACTATCGTAGTATCAGGGCAATCATAAGTGGGGACCAATAGTTGTTCAACCAGAAACTCGAACTTAGGCACATTACTCAGAATATCCAACAAGGAACCCAAAGTTGCCATAGCATCTATAGCTTTATTCTGGATATGTGGTATTTGTTGAAAAGTTATATCATTGAAATATTGTTTGAAAATATTAGCCATTCACTTGTAAGGTGCAAGATTTTCATCCTTAGTCTCGTAATCATCATTTACCTATCGGATTACCAATTGAGAGTCGCCAAAGACATGTAGGCTCTTAATTTTCCACTGAGCTACCATTTTTAAGCCGATTACTAAGGCTTCGTATTCTGCTATATTGTTGGTACAAGGGAAAGCAATCCTGAATGATTTGGGAATGGTATCACCTTGAGGTGTGACAAATAAGATACCAGCTCCTGAACCATGATTTGTATGTGACCCATCAAAGTACAATTTCCATTCAGTTTTAGTGTCAATGTTGAAGAGAAATTCATCTGGAAAGTCAGCCACTAATGGATGGTCTACCTTTATAGGTGCATCAACTAACTGATCTGCAATCACCTATCCTTTTATAGCCTTCCTCTCAACATACTAAATGTCATACTCACTGAGTAACATAACCCATTTAGCCAATCATCCTGTTAAATTTTCCTTACTTAGGAGGTATTTAAGTGGATCAATATTTGCAATTAACATTGTTTGTCGATTGAGCATATAGTGTTGAAGTTTTTGGGTAGAAAAAAATACCGCAAGACATGCACATTCTATGGTGTTGTAATTCAATTCATAGCCCACTAAGGTACGATTGATATAATATATTGCTCTCTCATGACCTTGATCATCGTGTTGTGCGAGAAGAGCCCCTAATGCCGACTGAGTTGATGAGATGTAAAGTATAAATGGTTTTCCCTCTATAGGTGGCATTAAGACTAGTGGAGTAAGCAAATAGTCCTTGATTTTCTAGAAGGCCTCTTGACATTTAGGTGTCCACACAAATGGTACTCCTTTCTTGAGTAGATGTTGAAATGGGTGTATTTTATTTTCCAGTTGCACTATGAAACACCTAATGGACTGTAATCTACCTTGTAGGGTTCTGAGTTGACCAATCCTGACCAGAGGAGGCATTTCTATGATAGCTCTTACCTTCTTTGGATCTACTTCAATGCCTCTTTGAGAGATGATATACCCTAATAGTTTCCCTGATTTCACCCCAAAGACACACTTCTTTGGATTTAGCCTGACATTGTAATTTTCTAGCCTCTGGAATATCTTGTCTAAAACCTTCAAATGATCTTCCCTTGTTTCTGATTTGGCTATAATGTCATCGACATAATCTTCCATGAGGGTATGTATAAAGTCATGAAAATTTTTAGTCATGGCCCATTGGTAGGTAGCTCCTGCATTCTTAAGGCCAAATGACATAGCATTCCAACAATATGTGCCCCATAGACACACGAAAGCTATCTTATGTTGGTCTTTAGGTGCTATCATAATCTGGTTGTATCTAGAGAAACCATCCATAAGGGATAGAATCTCATATCCTACTGTAAGATCTACTATCATGTTGATATTCGGCAAAGGGAAGTCATCTTTAGGGCATGCCTTATTGATGTCTCTAAAGTCAGTGAAAATGCGAATGCCCCCAGTTGGTTTAGTCACTAGTATAAGATTTGATATCCAATCTACATAGTCTATTGTCCTTATGAATCCTACATCCAGGAGTTTCTTAAGTTCTGCTTTCACCAGTAGAGCGATTTGCAGATGCATTTTCCTTAGCTTCTATTTTATTGGCTTAATGCCTGACTGTAATGGTAAATGATGCAATATTAGGTCTGGATCCAGCCCAGGCATGTCAACATACGACCATGCAAAGTTTATCTATCTCTTTTTGAAGAAGTCCTTAAACTCATGTTGTTCTGTCTCTGTTAAAGAAGCTGCAAAATATACTATTCGAGGATTCTCTTCTATACCTATGTTGACTGCCACAACCTCTTCTACTAGCATCGGTGACTTTTCCTATTCAACAGGGAGAATATTTAAACCTCTATCCTTGGGTGCCTCAGAGAGGTTTTCACCCTTGGATACGTCCTTTATTTTGACTTTTTCATCATCCAAAGGTGCCTTGCGATTTTCCCCTAGGGACTCATCATTTTTATTTTCATTGTCTTTTTTCTTTTCATTCTCATTTTTGCAACTAGAGGTGTAAATACACTCCCCAAAATATACTTTATCATCCAATTCTATGGTAAAACCTACCTTATGATCCCCTCTTGGTATGCCTTCTCTAAGTCCCATGAACTCAGCAATCGCTTCATCGTTCTCGAATGTATCTATGATAGGTGTACCTTGTTGATCCCAGTCGATAAGTTCAGGATATATAAGGGGCATGTCATCATCGGAGTTCTTAAAGGTAGTGGCTGACAAGGTGAGTATAGAATGGTTGACATGGTCGCAGAAGTTTTGGACCAAATCCTTCTTGTTTTTCCTCCTAGGGGTACGTATACTCTAATATGGGACTATAGTGAGGGCTGATTCATCAGAAGATGGTTTGTCAGGTGCCCAAGATGCATGCTCAAGGGTTTCCCAATAATAGTTCTCTTGCCATTCTACTTTGGAAAAGTGTTTCTTAGGACAAGGACTAGATTGTTTTGGTACAGGTTTCACATTGAGGTCCAATTCTCCAAATAGGGCATCGATATTCATGGTACTAGTAGATGAAAAGGATTCCCATTCACCATCGCTAGAGTAAGGGGATTCATCATAAATTGGAGATTTGTTGTAAACTGGGGGTTTGTCATAAACTAGGGGAAGTGGTTCATGAGATATCTCAATGTCTATGCAAGCACTCACTTCCTCTTAAAAAGATGACAAAGTACTAAGATACCCAATTCTAAGCGGTTGACACCCTAGCCCTAAGTATTTTGGTCGTGGGTAGACAGTGATCGATTTTGTCTATCCATTTTGATATAGCCCTAACCCACTATTCCCATCATAGCCTTCATTTTACATTATCTTAAAGCCTTTTCCATACTGGTCCTTAGCTATTTGAATAGACGGGGAGGGGTATTCATGTTCTTCTTGATATAACCAAGAATCACCTTGATCCACAATTTCCTCACTTAACTCTCCCCATTTGGTTAATGTCATTATAGGGGGAACATGAAATGTGATCAATGACTGTCTTCTATCTGCCATGGGTAGGCCATATGCCTTAGGTGGAATCAGTTGACTGACATAGTATGATGCCTTTATATTATATTCACCACAACCCTTGTCTTGGATATCAAGTTTAGGAGTGGATGAAGGTGGTTTGAATGAAATGGACTTAGTGAGACGTGATGGGTCAACGTATTAGGATAAAGTGGATGATGAGGCCCTTGGTTAACATGTACTTTTCATTGTGGAAGGTCCCTTAGGCTTGTACAATATTGGAAAGGATCTAGATCACCATCAATAGTGATCTCTGTGCCATTATATGGGAACTTAAGACATTGGTGGTATATTGAAGGGACGACTCTCATTGTGTGTATCCAAGGTTTACCGAACAACAGGTTGTATAGAAGGGTGAGATCTAAGACTTGGAAGCTGGTGTTCATGATCACAGGGCCAATTCTGATAGGGAGTGTGACAACTCCTTTGGATGACCTTTCCTCATCATCATAAGCCTTAATCACTATACTCTTAGAAATGTCTACGCAGTCTTCTGAGAATCCTAATGCCTTAACCAATTTTAGGGTACACAGGTTCAAACCTGCGCCTCCATCTACCAAGACTCATCTAACCCTGGTTTGATGGACTAGGACTTCAAAATGTAAGGGGACATTGTGATCAGACTTTTCAGTCAAGTAGTCTTGTTGGGAAAATGTGGTGTGATGCGAGTTGGTCAAATATACCACCATTTCTTTGAAGCGATTGACATCCAAGTCCGTGGGAACAGTAGTGTTTTGTAATGCTTTGTCATGTATGGCTCAATGTTCTGGTGACAAAGTCAATAGTTCCAAGATAGATATTTGTGTAGGAGTTTTACTCAATTGATCAATGAGATTGTAACTATACTGGGGCCTTTGTGTAGGTGGTTCAGAAGAAGGGTCCAAAATAACTATTTTAGTCCTACGTGTGGTCACATTACATTCCAGGTGCTTCTTAATGATGATGGTATCAACATGTTCATTTGTGGCTTGGAGGCTATATATGGTCTTTCCTTTCCCATAGTCATATTTGGAGTTGGTGTAATTGGCAGAGGGATTGTTCTTGGTTCCCAAACCGGAGGAATTTCCTTGTGTGTGGTCATGTAATGGGTCTGTGAAGACCTTATGATCACTATTTTTAGTATTTTTCTGCTCGTTTACCTCTATGGATCCATTTTCAACAAAGTCTTGAATGATATTCTTTAATTGGGACATTATTGGAGGTTTTGCCCTTTCATTTGATGATAGTCATAGAAAGCGTTATCATCCCACCATGAAGGTTTGAACTATCCAGGATCATACTCTCTTGGTTCTAAAGGTTTGATGAGATTATGTTTGACCAATTCTTTGAAGACTACCTCGATTGGTTTCCCTAAAGGTGTAAATTCTCGTGTGGGAAATCTCCTTTGGGGTCTTTGTTGCGAGTTCTGGACATAGTTAGACATTTGATCTGGACTGTTCATCATGTCTTCATGTTGGTTGTATCCTCTAAGTGAGATAACCTGTCTAGTATGTATGTGTTTAGCATCAACAATACCGTTATTCATGACATTCTTATTCCTAGACCAAAACTTGTTTCTATCATTCAACACGTTTGGATGTTGGACAATTGGGCTCTTGCTTGGTACTTTTATTCTGCCTGTGTCAATAAGGCCCTTTTCAAGGATGATACCCTTTTGTACCAAGTCAAGAAATCAAGTGCAACAGTGTACACACAAGTCACCTCTCAGTTTTGGGTTGATGTTTTTGAGGAAGATAGTGACCTTTTTTTTTTCAGGTATTTTGACGGGACAATGGCTAGCTAGACTTCTCCATCTCTGGTAGAAAGTGATGAACATCTCACCATCTTCTTGTGTTGTGTGGCACAAGGTTGCTATGGTTACTTTTTTGTCTATGTTAAAGGTGAAATGTTCGACAAACTTCTCAGCCAACTCACCCCAGGATCCTATACCATATGGAAATTTAGAAAACCATTCCAACGCTATCCCTATGAGGGTTCGTGGAAATAGGTGCATCAAGTATGTGGGGTCATATGATATGTCCATGCATGCCATTGAGAATTCTCTAATATGTTCTAAAGGGTTCTTCCTCCCATTATACTTAGGAAAATTTGGTATAATGTATCTATGGGGGAAAGGTGTCATATAGAGTGCTTTGTTGAATGGACATGGACATAGGTCTTGTGCTGAGATAGTTCGTTTTCCTGACATAGACATGTCGTCCATATTTTGTTGTAGAGTCTGCATTTGGTTTTGAAGGATGTCGACTTGTGTCAAGGACATGGTGTTTGTATTATTTGGATCAATGTAAGTGTTCTGATATGCCATGTTTTGTGACGGGTTGTGATTTGGTGAGGGAATATATCGTGTTATGATGTGCTGATTTGGTATAGGGATATTCCCTGTCTAAATGGTTTGTGTTGGTATAGGAATGCTACTTGTCTAAATGATTTGATTTGGTATAGGTATATTCCCACCAACCTTGGATCTCTTGCTAGTCACGTTATTGCCAAAGGGATTGGAGGGAGTTTCCCTCACAGTAAATTGTAAACCTTGTGTGACATTGAAAGGGATTGTGCTTACAATTGACGATGTCTGAGTAGATACACTAGTTGGTATCGCTGTGCTAATTTAGGGAATTAAGACACTTGATGTCACAGTTTGTATTGGTTGAGTACACTGTGTTGTCAAAGGATGAATATCAAATCCTCGTGGTAGTGTGGCACCTTCTACTAGCAATTTTTCCAGATAGCGTTGTGGATCATTTGCCAAATACTCATCCATGAAGGATGAAAAATCAGGATCTTGAACCACTACATCTATGTCTTCTATGTAAATCTGCCCATGTGTGTCTCTAGTGATATGTTTTTCAAGTAAAGGCTTGTGTGGGCATTTTCTTCCTGACGGTTGGTTTCTGAATGGATTGATAAATTCGTTGGGGTCTGTCATTGCCTTGTGTTTCTTTTTGGACCTTGTTTCAACCATGAAAAAAGTTGCTCAAAATGGGTAATGCAGACTATATCTAAAAACTGATATGACCTATGTCTATGTTTTTGGATTTTTTTGACACTAAATGATGTTGCTAAAATGGTTCTAAAAAGACGTATACTAAGATGACGTATGATGTGATGGACAATATGCAAGATCTCGAGTAGATTATGATGAAAAATGAGTCTAAGACGAGAATAACCTACCACCTAATGGAGTAAATGCATGCAAAGATTTGTTTTGACCAAGGAATCTGATTGGATGACAAGGATAGTTGATAAGGCAAATTTTTCAAACTAGACTGTTGAGCTGAAAAGATCCACTAAAATACTAAAGTGACGAGGTTCAATGATTGTGATGAATCGAAACATGAATGTTTCCAATGATGAGGAAAGTTATCTCTATTTCTATGACATGAAATTCCCTAGGAAGTATCTATATGTATGTGACCTAGGATGACTATGACTATGACATTTACTGTGACTAATACGTATATGACACCCAATGATGGGAGGTTTTTTGAGCAAAATTTTACCAGTTTCTAATCCAAGGTTGATCTGAAGAATTGAAAGAAAATAGTGACAACAATTTTTTGGACTCAGCTCAAGGTTTTTGATGTTTTATGTTGACAGGAAAATGCGGTTCATTTAAATAGTTGTGGTTTAGAATTTGACAGATGCGGTTTTTGACAGTGCATGCAACGTTTGTGACAGTTGCAATTTTTCCTATGAAAAATGCGGTTTACTAACACTATGAAAATTGAATGTTTTGAAAGACAGATGTGGATTTTCCCCTAATAGATGCAACTCGCTAATAAACATGCAGCGATTAAAATGACAAATGCGACTCGGTTTTTTGACAGTTGAAATTTTCCCAAAATTTATTGACTAACTTTTGGTTGTTTGTTCAAGATTTTGACGAATACAACAAAGAACAAACACATCAATCAATGTGTTTTCAGTTTTTTTTTATGTGATGAAATGACTTGTTAAGACTCGAAACATTTACAACCTAGGCTTTTAGGACAATACTTGTTGAATTCTTATTTGGATTTCTCTAGCTACGCATATTTATGGAGAATGACTAGTAGCTTGACCCCACTGGCTCCCCTCCATGACACTCACTTATACGAGGCAACCAAGCTACCATATCCATGAAACTCCCATGGCATACATTTCATTTCCACACATGGCATACATTTCATTTCCACACATAAACCGTAAGAATATAAGACGGCTTCACAGGGCCGACCCTGTTGCACCAAAAAGTAGGTAGGATTTTGGTAACTCTACAACAAGGTTTTTAATAAGGGAATTCCATTCGTGGGACACTATCCAATGTCGGCGAGAGTCCATTTCTGTCCATCTCATCGAAATAGTGTGCATGATTCTTGGGCTTTCCCCAAGAATCCTCTTTTATATACTGGCTAGAAGTCGCTTGGCTTTAGCATGCTACTGGTCTGAGTCATCTTGGGGTGAGTACTTTTTCCCACCAAGACAGGCCCAAGTTCTAGAGACAACAACCGTTTCTCTTACACCCAGGATCGCATGATTGTGCAAGGGGAGAGGATACTTCAGTGTACTGAATCGTAAGGGTTAAAAATGCATGCAAAGCATCAGACAAAGAAGAAAATGGTTCTTTTTAATTCAAATGACAATTGTTTATCTACCAAACAAGAAATTCTTTTTAAACCCACATGATGATTATCTATCTACCAAACAAAAGCTTGCTTAAATAAATAAATTGACACAAAGGCATTATGTCTTGCATGCAAATTTATCAGTAGTTCATTGTTCTTCAACTTTCGTCCTGCAAAAAATTGTGTTTGGTTTTAATTTTCTTCAAAGCTTCATCCTGCAAACACTATGTTATCCCCCCTAAACACAACTGAAACAAATATTAGAGAAAAACCAAACAACCCAAAAATTGAAAACTGAAAATATGGATGTACGAAAATGACTAAAACAAGTGAAAAAGTTTACTAGCCAGATGCGGCTTTTGGAGCCACAGATGTGGTTTGACTATTGACAGGTGGATGAGGTTCACAAAGTTTGTTGATAGGTGGATGCGGTTTGCAACTTTGTTAACAGGCGGATGTGGTTCTTGACTTTGCGGATGTGGCTTTTGATGATAGATGCATCACTATTTTTCATAGATGCGGTTCGTGGATACAAATGCATCATTTTGTAGAATAGATGTAGTGCACTGTATGAAAAACCTGCAAAAAAGAACAAAAAATGGAAAAATAGAAAGACCAAAGTATGTGTGGATTTTGAAGCGTGTTCACATCGGGTTCACCAAATGTAACATGATAGATTTTTCTGCAAGCTAGAATAACAAAGTTAAATCCTAATCTAAACAATAATCTAAAATCTAACAAAAAAGAACGAGGAAATAAACTAAATTAATAAAACCAAAATGATCTCACCATATATGCGTTCATCCCTTCGAATTATCTTGATTGTTCTTCTCCATTTTTCCTTTTCAGTATTCTTGCCCTCAAATTTCTGTGTTTGAATGCAAGTATAGCTTTTTCGAGTGTCTAAGCAAAATATTGAAGATGAATCTCTCTTCTAAAAAATGAATGATTTTGGGAGGAGGAATAATGATAATGACAGGCCATTTTATAGATTTTGTGTTTTCGAACGATCGACTCAGATTGAAAGAGAGATCGACAGATGAGATTGATGAATGCCATGCGATGTGAGTTCTATCTCAGATAGAACATGAGTTAGAACGCGAGTTAGAACATGAGTTCAGGAAAGACTAAAGATAGAGACTAAGTTAGAACGTGAGTTAGAACACGAGTTCAATATCTTAATCTCCAAAAATAGAAGAAATAGACTTTGTATGCAAAAGCCAAAGTTAGAACTCGAAGACTAATGCATTCGAATGCAAACATGAGTTAATTAATTAAATAAAGATATTTAATTAATAAAATAGATCATGCATATGAGTTAGAACTAGTTAACTGAATAGTAGTGACAAAGAATCCTCTCGCAGAGATAAATAGGTGTTGAATCTGGAGATAACTGGAGAACTAAAAATAGATCTCGAGTCAGAAGTTGAGTGAATGATTAGTTAGGTGACTGATAGAAGAATGTGACATAAATAATTAATAAATATGAATTAAATGTTAATTTAATTCAACATTCAAAAATAAGAGACTTTAATTAAGTAAATAAAGATAATTTATTTAATTTGACTGTTGAAAAGGACAATATAAATAATTAAATAATAAATATTTAATTATAGATAAAGGGGGTTAACTGAATAATTAAATAAAGATATTTAATTATAGTTGAAATATGATAAAAAGGGGGGTGTAATTAAATAATAAATTATTTAATTGATAGATAAAGGGTGAAGAATTAATTAGTTCGCAACATAATTAAATAAATATGACTTATTTAATTAATCAAGTTGAATAAAGGTTAATAATGAATTAATGAATTAATTAAAAAGGGTATTTAATTAATATAGGAAATATGTGTTAGAAAGGTAATTAAATAATAAACATTATTTAATCAAGACCACGGACTATAGAAAATTATGTCGAATATGTACTCGCAGGCCTAGACCAATTTTCGGTGTCTACAAATATATATATGAGATGCAGTTGATGTGATCTTATGATGGTTTATGATCTCTATGTGATGGATGTATTTAGTATGTGATGTTCTATTTGAATGATTTTATTTCCATGTGATGATGTAATGATAAAATGAATATGCAGATTTATATGAGATATGGATGTATGATGTAATGTGTGAATCTCTAAATGATGATCTTTTGATGCTTGTATTTCAAAATGTGATAAAATGTATGGATGGATAGATAAATTCTTTTTATTTGAAATGTGATAATGATAAAAACAATGATCTTATGATGAATGATAATGGATGATGTAATGATATCAATGACATGACTTGCATTTATTTTAAATGTGATAAAATTTATGGATGACAAATGATGTATGGGTTTAAAACATGATCAAATGCATATGATGTTGATGGATGATAATGTAATGAATGTTTTTATGGTAAAATGAACATGATGTATTTATAGTACAATTTAATGCATAATTATTTGATGTAAAATGTAGGAATAATTATATGCAGGAAATTTAATGATGAGATGATGACTTTTTTGATGATTTTGGATTTATGTCAAGTATACTCATTTATATTTATAGATAAGATAATCATTGATTGGAACCCTTTATGCAAAAAATACTCTACAGATAATGAATTATGATGAATGCAATCTAATTTTAACATGCAACTATATGCAAAAAAAAAACCCATTGTCATTTTAACAATATTTTTGTGCTTAGTATCATCATAGAGCTTTTATTGGATGTTGAAAGTGAGTACAAGCGTTAATGGTATATGTTAGACCAATGATGACCTGAATACTGATTTTTGATATTGCAAGTGAACACAAGCATCGAGGTATAATTTAAGTGAGATGACTTGAGCATTCATTGCATAAATAGGCAGTGATTAATCATTTCAATGTGTGAATTCTGAATGTCAATGGTGATACATTTGCATAGCACATCCCCCGACAATTCACACATTTATATGATTAACTTATAGACAATAGAAAATAAAAATATCATTCCTTTTCCTTGTTTCTCTAGTTCAATACATCATTGAGTTACTCGAAAGAAATGATAACATCAATACAAAATATAGGTTATCCACTTTTTTACTTATTGTGTTTCAAAATCATTATTCAAATCAGATCATCCATCTTGCCATTATGATGTTTTGTGATTTTCGAGATTTTTGATCAGAGACCTAACCTACTAACCTATCTTAGGGGTCTTAGGGGCTGATCAATGATTAGCCTTGCCTACGTTACACACGCAAAGACCACGTAGTTTGACTGACTCACACTCAATGTTTTTCGTTTTTTCTTTTCTAGACTAACTTTTTGACATGTTTTCGGATTTTTGGTATGATACAGATGTTTGATGCCCGTCTGACGATGATTGATGTTGTACTTTGATCATTGTTTTCGTGTTCTTATGATACTGTTGTTTTCCCTTTGGTGAAATCGATGTTTTTTTTGGTGCTAGTGACATCCAGATGTTGCCCCCAAGCTTTGGAGTGAGACTTGACTATGTGAAATGATTTTGATATGGATGCAATGATGGCAAGACTAATGACCTGATATGAAATTGTATGACTGCTAGATCGTTGATCCCGATATGTATCAAAATAGATGGGAAAGCTAATCTTTAGAATCACATACGACGCCTGTTTCTTGGTTTTTAGCATATGTTTTGATTACACTATTTGTTTTGTGTATTTTTCTCATTTTTCTTTTTGTATTTTGTATTTTTTTTGTATTTTTTGTTTTGTTTTTGTGTTTCCACTATGCCTGTTTGCCAAGTTTTCATCAAGGAAACTATTTTTAGAAGTTTGATCCATGCACTAGGAGATTCAAGTATAGAACTTTCTTAGATGGATACTGTTGATAGGTTCATAAAACAAATCCCCTTTTGATGTTGATAGTTGATATGCCCCTAATCCATACACTGATATGACAACAAAAGGACCAAGCCAGTTAGGCTCAACTTTCCCTTTCTTGTCCTTGTCTTGCTGATTCCTAGGGTTTTCCTTTAGTACCAAATCACCAACCTGAAAAACCCTTGATTTTACCTTATGGTTGTAACTCCTTGACATTCTCTATTGATAAGACGTTAGATGATTAAAAAGTTGTTGATGACGCTCATCAAAAAATTCCAGTTCTTGCAATCTAGATACCCTATAGTCTTCATCTGAAATAATTCCTCTAAGTGATACATGAAGGGATGGAATCTCTACTTTGATGGGCAATATGACTTCTGGTCCATATACCAAGGAATATGGTGTAACTCCTCGTGGTGTTTTGATACTTGTTCTATAGGTTGATAATGCAGGATTGAGTTGAACATGCCAATCACGTCCAACATCGTTTACTATTTTCTTGAGGATTTTTAGAATTGTTTTGTTAGAGGCCTCTGCTTGGCCATTCCCTTGAGGATAGTATAGTGTTGAAAAATGATGTTGGATATGAAAATTTTTACATAGTTCTTAGACATCTTGATTCTTGAAAGTTCGTTCATTATCAGTGATAATGGATTGAGGGATTCCATACCAACAGATTATGTAATTCAAGATGAACGAGAAGATTTGCTTCCCAGTGATGGTTGTAAGAGGTACTGCTTCTATCCATTTTGTGAAATATTCTTTAGCTGTGATAATGAACTTGTGTCCATTTGATGAAGAAGGATTTAGATTTCCTACCAGATCCAGACCCCATTGACAAAAAGGCCATGCTAATGTGAAAGAATGCAGTTCTTGTGCTAGTGCATGAATCAGATTGCTGTGAATCTGACACTTTTGACATTTCTTAACAAACTGATAGGATTATTTCTCCATGCATGGCCAATAATATCCTAAACGGAGGAGTTTCTTGGCTAGAGTTATACCACTCAAATGAGTGCCACAAATACCTTCGTGAACCTCTCATAGGGCCGTTTCAGATTTTTCGTGCTCTAGACATCGGAGTAAGGTACCATCAAGACCTTGATGATAAAGTATGTCTGCGATTAAAGTATGTCAGGTAGATTGGCAGATGAAGTTTCATTTTTGGTTCCTGGAAAGATCAGGAGGAAGGATATCGTCTTTCAGGTAAGCATATGTTTTTTTGTAGATGGAGGTTTCAATGGTTTCTAGATGGCATATGGTAGAAAATTTTGATTTATTATGGGAAGGATAGGATACCTGTTCTAACATAAACTCATAACAAACATATTTCTCCGACAATTGTAATAATGAAGCAATTGTGGCCATCGCGTCTGCAACTTTGTTCTCCGCTCTTGGAATTTGATCAAACTTTATACTGACAAAGAATTGTTTCAGATCATCTATTTGTTGCTTATAAGGCATCAAATTTTCATCTTTTGTTTGATACTCATCATTCACTTGATAAATGACTAGTTGAGAGTCCACATATACCTGTAAGTCTGTGATCTTCCATTGAATTGCTATTTTGACCCCAATGATCAATGCTTCATATTCTGCAACATTATTTGTACACTAGAACATCAGTCTATATGATTTTGGAATGGTGTGTCCTTAGGGAGAGATGAACAAAATCCTTGCTCTAGATCCGCGCTGTGTGTATGATCCATCAAAGTATGATACGCATTGTTTGGGCATCACTGTCAGAATGTTTGCATCTGGAAACTCCATAGTCATTGGTTGATCATCGGGTAGAGGAGCCTCAACTAATTGTTCAGTGATTGCCTAACCCTTGATGGATTTTCTCTCCACATATTGAATGTCAAATTCACTTAATAGCATGACCCACTTTGCCAGTCTACCTGTTAAGGCAACTTTACTGAGTAGATATTTTAAAGGATTGATCTTTGCTATTAACTTGATTGTATGGGTCAACATATAATGTCTTAGATTCTAAGTAGAAAATACCACCATCAAGAAAGATTTCTCTATGAAAGTGTAATTTATTTCATAACCATTTAAAGTTCTACTGATATAATAGATGGCATGTTCTTTTCCTTCATAATCCTCTTGCGTTAATAGTGCCCCTAAAGAAATATCTGTCTTGCAATGTACAATATCAAAGGTCTCCCTTCCATTGGCGGGATGAGAATGGGTGGTGACATTATATACTATTTTATTTGATTGAACATTATTTCACATTCATTATCCCATTTGAAAACCACATTCTTATGCAATAGATGATTGAAAGGATGCATTTTATCTGCTAGCTGGGAGATAAATCTCCTGATCCATTGGAACCTTCCTTGTAGTGATCTGAGTTGACATATTTTATTTGGAGGCGACATCTCCATTATTGCTTTGACTTTTGCTGGATCTACCACAATGCCTTTTTTTGAGAAAATATACCCCAATAGTTTTGCTGATGTGACCCCAAAGATACACTTCTTAGGGTTTAACCTGACATTGAATTTCTCTAACCGTGTGAAGATTTTGTCCATAATATGTAGATGTCCTTCCCTTGTACAAGATTTTTCCAGAATATCATCCACATAATCTGCCATGAAGGTGCGCATCATATCATTAAAGATTGTCGTCATTGCTCTTTGATAGGTTGCTCCTACATTTTTAAGACCAAATGGCATGACGTTCCAGCAGAAGGTTCCCCATGGACATGTAAAAGCCGTATTTTCCTAATCTTCTGGAGCTATTTTTATTTGATTGTACCCAGAGAAATCGTCCATGATTGACAACATGGCATGCCCGGCCGTCAAGTCCACAATGATGTCTATATTTGGTAACGGAAAATCATCCTTCGGGCATGCTTTATTTAGGTCCCTGAAATCCATACATATCCTGATGCTATTGTCCAGTTTTGAAATAGGTACAAGGTTTGATATCCACTTGGCATAGTCTATAGACCGTATGAATCCAACATCTAACAATTTATTTAGTTCTATTTTTACCATTAATGCGATATGGGGATGCATTTTCCTCAATTTTTGCTTAACAGGCTTGATTCCTGTGGGAAAAGACAAATGATGCATGAGTAGATTTGGATCTAAGCCTAACATATCAAAATATGACCAAGCGAAGTTGATGCTTCTTTGCTTAAAGAAATTGATGAAGTCTGGTCTCTCTTGATCTATCATGGATTCTGCCAGATGTAGGATTTTTGCATTTTCTTCTATGCCGATGTTCACAGACTGTGTTGGTTGTACCAGAACTGATGACCACTCATGATAATGTTTCAGAAGAGTGTCAAATCTTCCATCCTTCAGTGCCTCAGAAAGTTTTTCACCGTTAGATGCGTTCTTTATTTTTTATTTTTCTAGATCTAATGTTGCCATAGAATGGTTTTCACCATTAGATCTATTTTCCCTATTTTCACTTTTGCAACTGGAAAATTTGACACCCTCCTGCCAAGTCGTGTTGTTATGAGTATTACAAATAGAATTTTTACCAGGTTCGGTATGACATAGGAAATTTACGATGGCATCAACGTCTGCAAATCTTGGCACAGTTAGGGGTTCGATAGGTTCCTAGTCAATTAGTTCAGGATGAATTAATGGCATGAGGTCATCAGATTCATTTCGGTTGATGGATGTAAGGGTTTCAATAGCTATTTTGTCATAGTTTTTTATTGGAATATCGAGGTCAATGATGGTACTTTCTTCAAGATCCTCTAGTTCACTTGAGGTCTGTTCATCCCCACTTGAGTCATCGATATTTTGTGATCCTGCTACAAATGGTCTAGACCCAAAAACTTGGCCCTCCTCATGCGTAGGTGTATATTGTTGGATGACATCAATATGAATATCAGTGAAAGATACATCGGAACATGAATTCCACTCATATTCACTTGAATCTGTCTCAGAGCTATTTCTAAGTTGAAGGATTCTTTCCATAGCCTTCTTTGTCAGTTCCTATTTTTCTTCATTAGAGTATCCCAGTCCCGTCTTCTCTTTTGAGTGGAGAGTGAGGGGCTAAATAGGCTCTATGATTCCATCCTTTCTTAATCCCATAAGTCCTTGTCCTTCATAACCCATTTTTTCTAAAATAGATTTTCCTTTTCCATATTTATCAATGTTAATATTGACATTTTTGAGACTGATATTGGATGTCGAGGGTTCCTCATCTTTGTATAGCCAATCCAGGATCACTTTATTGTCTGAATCATCCTCTATGGTACCAGTTTTGACAAACCTTTCTGCAAGAACTGTGACTAGTAATGATTTTTGAGGTTTTATCATAGATGGTTGACCATAGGTCTTAGGAGATGCATTAACTGTGATAAGTTAAGCGATTGCTCCATAGAATATGTTCCCATGCCCTTGTCTATTAGTTGGAATTGCTCTTGAAACTTTTGTGATAAAGAAGTTTGTGGATCCAGATTATCTGTTGATTGAATTTCAACAGGACTTGTTTCTTTTTATTTTTTCTTCTTCTCTACCCACTTGGTGGTGAGACTTGGACATTTTTCTTTGTTGGATGATTTTGAACTAGATGCTTCCCTATTGTGAGGTACCAAGGTATCTTGGGAGATTCTAATTGTGTCACAATGTTGAGGATGATTATAATCAACAGATATAGTCACCTCCTGTCCATTTATTGGGAATTTCAAACATTGATGATATGTTGAAGGTACAACTTACATTTCATGGATCCATGGTCATCCTAATAGTATGTTGTATGTTAACTCTTTTTCCAAAACTTGACATGCTATGTGTTTCATCATGGGCCCCACTTGAATGGGTAACACAATTAATCCCTTGGATGATCTTTTCTCCTCATAATATGCTTTGATAGTCATTTTTCTCTGAGAATCAATAGCATCATCGAAGTACCCTGTGCATGGATTAACTTGAGAGTGAAAATTTCCATACTAGCTCCCCCATCTATTAAGACTCTCTTGATGCGATGATTGTGGATTAATCTTCTATATGGAGTGCGGTATTATGGGGATGGTTTAGTGAGACATCATCCTATTTAGAGAATGATAGACAATGCGGGGTAGTCAAATTCCCCACCATAGCTTGGAACTGACAAACATCTAGATTATTTTGTACCGTAGTGGCTACCAGTTCTTGTTCTAGAACCTCCTTATGCGATGGTGATAATTTAAGGAGTTCTAGTATCGATATTTGTGCAGGAATGTTTTGTAGTTGATCAACAATTTTATATTGAGATGGAGTTGGAACTGCATGTGTAGAACCAAATACTTTTAACACTACCTTGGATTGCCCCCTAGTCATTACATTTGCTAGTTGATATTCCTGACGGTCTCTGGTTTTTAAGACATTGATTTGATTTTCAGAGTTTTGTATGCTTGGGAGAAAATCCAAAAGGGTAGTGTTGTTGATTTTGTCTTCGTTAATGTTATGATTAACTATATGATCACTCTCCACTTTAGATAAACAAAGTATTGTTTTTCCATAGACATGATTGATGTTCTTACCTTTATTGTTTGAAGATGATGATGCTTCTTTGTCATAGTTTGGCAAAGGGTCTTTGAAGGCCGAATGATCGTTATTGTTTTGGGGTCCATCCACATATATTTTTTTGTTGTCGATCAGGTCTTGTACTGCATGTTTTAACTCCATACAATCGTTGGTTTTGTGACCTTTGTTGTTATGGAAGTTGCAGTAATCTGTGTCATTCCACCATGGTGGTTTGAATTTTGTATCCCAAAATCTGGCTTCCCATGCAGTGATAAGGCCACTGGTGACTAATTCTTTCATTACTGATTCTATTGTTCGGCCTAAAGGTGTGAACCTACGCCGATTTGATGGTTTTTGATATGACTGTGTTTCTATGATCTCGTTGCTTTGTATGATATTTGACTTGATAATTTGATCATTGTTTTGATTCTTTGATGTAGATGCTATCAAGTTAAAAATTGGTTTGACATTATGGGAATCGTTTGTTGTTTCATTGGTAGTCATGTTTCAATTCTTTTTCCAAAACTTTGGCTTATCACTGTTTGAGTATTGATTGGAGGAGTTATTTGTGTTATTTTTTTTATCGTTGAAATGCTTGATAACTCCTATTTTGACTAGTGCTTCTTCGATTTTAAGACCGTTTTCAATTACTTTTTCAAATGTGGGAGGACATTGTAATTCATGTCTATAACTTATTTTCTCAATCAAGTTGTCAATGAATAACTCCATATTTTCTTCCTCATCAATGAATCGAGGATATCTGGTGAAGAGTCATTGCCATCTTTGTAGAAAAGACAAGAATGCCTCCCCTTTGTTTTTTTTAAAGTTATAAAGATCTTTTATTGTAACATCATGTTGGATGTTAAATGAATACTGGTAGATGAACTTGTTGACAAGTTCCTCAAAAATCCTGATATGTGGTTGTAATTTTGAGAACCATTCCATACATGCACCTCCCAAGCTCCTGGGGAATAATCTCATTAAGTAGGGTTCCTCTTGGGAAAACTCAAGGCTCATTGTTTTGAATTCCCAGATATGATCTATCAGATCTATTCTTCCATTGTACTTATTGTACTTCAAGAATTCACAATGTCTTGGAAAAGGTATCAGGCTAACTATTGCATCGAAAGGATAAGGAAAAATGTCCTGTATCACATATCTTTTGTTACTTTCTTTCATCATATCCTATATCTGTTGTTGTAACATTTGCATTTGGGATGTCAAAGCAGCAACTGGATCTATTGTTTGTGTGGGTTGGAGTATTTTAGTCTCACTTGTTCCAGGTGCTTCCTTTAGACGATTTACGTCGAAGTCCTTGGGAAGTTTGGCACCTGATTCACTCAACATCAAAAGATGCTTCTCCATATCTTGTTTTAAAATATTTTCCATAAATTTATGGAATTTGGGATCTTGTTGAGCTATTTGAATATCCTCTGGAGTTATTTCGTTCTTATCATTTTGGTTCAAATTGTTCCAAGGATTTTCCTCTGCCATTGTTTGGGATGTTTCAAGTTCTTTCTCTAAGAGTATCTATTTTTGGGACCCAGTGAAGATTGGCTTACAAATTTTTACCCTTTCTTCCAAAATGTTGATCTTCTATGCTAGAAAAATGTCAATTGAACTTTTAACAAAGTCGAATTAGATGATGGATCTTATTGATAAGACTATGTTAAAAGTTTGATTACTATACGTGGTTTCGTGATAAAGGATGATAGTATCTTGATGATGAAACTTCAGTGTAATAATCAATTGTGTATTTTGATTTGACACTTCTGATTTGCAAGATCTTGTTTTAGTTGATAAGATATGAAATTTGTATAAAACTTTCTGATTTTGGTCTTTAGACAGTGATTCTGATAAAAAGAAACTTGTGTTCTGGTAAAAACTGTGGATAAATGATAAACAGATTGACTGGTATAATTTTTGAACTCTTTGTTTGAAAGCGCTAAAACAGAGGACAAAGGTGCTATTTCACAGAAGCGCTAGAACAGAGTCTCGAAGCACTGAAACAAGTGATGGAAGTGCTATCTTGATAGAAACAATGAAATAGTGCTTGAGAGCGCTATAGAAAGTGATGGAAATGCTATCTTAACAGAAGCACTAAAACAGTACTTGAAAGTGTTGCAGAAAGTGATGGAAGCGCTATCTTGACAAAAGCGCTGAAAAAGATGATGAAAGGGCTAAAATAAAGACTATAAGCGCTAAAACAGTGCCCGAAAGCATTATTTCATAGAAACGCTAAAACAGTGAGCCGAAGTGCTGAAACAGGTTTTACAGAGCACTAAAAATAGGACTTTTGAGACTCGCTATTGTAAGGCTTGATCTAGCCTTGTGGCATACTCTATCATGGGTTGCAAAAAATAAGACTGACGTATGCGTTGATTACGGTTGTGAAACTGTGTGAGAGCTCTTCTTTGGAATAAGGCTCATGAATAGAGTGGTTCTATTGCGTAATCTAAAGTGTGACCCCTATCAAAATCATGATATCTATGGATGAAGGTTCTATGTTGTAAAAATATCTTCCGATTTTGATATAGAAAATGCCTTGTTCTTAAATTATCCCGATAACTAAGAGGTTTCTTGGGTTTGGTGATCTTGATTTTTTTCTTGACAAACGTGATGGAATTCCACTTTCAAATCATGAATTTCTTGATTTGATTTGCATTGTTGTTTTCAGGATGATCTTTAATCATTTTTTAATGAATTTTGTGAAAACACAGCAAGAAATTGTGAGATAATTGTTTTAAACTGAATAGATTGTGTATGTTCAAGAAGCATGAATGGTCCTTATTGATTTTTTACTGGTTGCTTTGAAAAAATGTACACAAATCAGACAAACTCACACTTAAGGACAAATAGGTCATTGTCATACTCATAGCCCACATCTTGAAATTGCGTTGACGCACACAGCCGTGTCACCCCTAGAGGGCGCCCGTGTTTTTGTCGTTTCTAGGCACGTACTCAGAGTTGGATTTCTCATCCTCTGAGCAAACTGTCCTTGGAAATTATATGGTGAGTGTCTTGGGGGAAAATTCTTCCCTCCCCTTGCACCGTGAGTATGACAATGTTTGGATACTGACTTAGCGAGATACTACTCTATGGTTCGTAGATAGGGCTTCCCTGCGGTGCGACAATTGATAAACTCCCTCAGGAGACCTCCCAATCTTTAGAACAAAGATTTTGGGGATGGTTATCTTTCTTACTACCGTCAAGTTGGAATTTCATCAACAACTTGAATTTTGATTATATTGGGTTGGAATCCTTGGCTTTAGGAATTCCCACTTAGGTCATTCCCATAGGGTGAGTACTTTTTCCCACTACGACAGGCCTTCTAAAGGATTTAACAAAGCGTAAATAGCATGAAGTAAAGATGAATCTGACGCTTTGATCACCCAGTTAAGGGGAGAGAATAAGCCTAATCACCACAAGCACAACATATAAGTTGTTCTATTTTAAGCCCAAAAGATAATTTTCTAATCTATGTGAAGGTGTTTCTTCACAAAAATCATGATGTTCTTTTTAAATTTATACTGCAAAAATGTAATGACTACCCTAGGATTGATAAATTTTCTTTAAGAAAACAAAAAAAGTGGCTACCCTAGGATTGATACATTTTAGAAACTAGAAGTGACTATCATAGGATTGATAAATTTTAGAAACTAGAAGTGACTATCCTAGGATTGATAAATTTTAGTCCAATTGTGAAAAACTAAAATAAAATTTGGCCATGGTCGCGTCAGATCCAGACTGAATTTACAAAAGTTCCGAAATAGTCCACCGAAGCGTTATAACTCGAAAGCATTGAAACAAGACACCAAAGCGTCGAAGTTTGCCATAGAAGCGCTAAATCACCGATGTGTCGAAATAGGTCATGGAAGCGCTAGAATTGAAAGCTCTAAAATTTTTGACGGATGCGCTGTAGTATCATGGAAGTGCCGAAACAGAGCACAAAAGCACTGTAGTTTTCCATGGATGCACTATAGTATTTGACGAAAGTGCTAAAACAAAACACACCAGAAACCTACGCGACACTTTTTAGAAAATTTGATAAAATGAGGTTAATGCCCCATGGTGGGCGCCAAATTGTAAGTGTGAATAAGGTGTAAAGCAATAAAACACTTCTTAATGAAACATTGCATCAAAGATTAAGCTAATAACCAATTGAAATCATCTCATTGTCTGTTATCTTTAAAAATTTATTAAGCTATGTGCTCTCAGATTAAAATAACACTATAACTATTAAAATGACAATCTAAAGAACATAATGATATTGATGCAGTGATATGGAGCTAAATATGATAATTCTAGATGATAAAAGAAACTAAATTAGCATGGATTGACATGAAAATGATAAACAAAGCTACAGGAGGTAGCCATGATTAAAAAAATGAACTATAGAAGTTATTTATTAAATTAAACAGAAGAATATGGCAATTAATAAATGAAGTGTTTTGATCTTTATTTAATTAATTTAAGATTGTTGTGATAGTATAAAATAGAGAAATGATAATTAAATCAAACAAATTATTTAATTTTGTTTATTTAATTAAGATGAGATATAAGAAGAATTTAAATGTGAATGTGAATGTGAACTATATAAATAAATATTTCTATTTATTCAATAGTAGAGGAAATTAGGATAATTAATCAAATATATTGTATTTAATTAATCAGATGCTCCAGACCATTTTTAGGTGTATACAGATGTAAATATGATGCATGCAAAAATGTGGGTCTATACCCTTAATGCCATGGTAATCCCATAAAAATGATGCTACATGTGCTTGTAGCACATTCAATAGTGAGGTCTATTGTGCAATAGTCAATTGGTTGTTTATATTTAATGTCTTATTTGGCATAATTTCTAAAGAGAAGGATGACGTTTGAACATATGAAATTGGAAGACCTAATATATTTAGGATACGGTGATGTGACAATAAAGTGTGGAAAATTTGAGAAACAAACTTATTTGTATTGGGAGGAATTATGTTTTGTAGTGGGTGTTATAAATATGTTAGACAATTATGTTGTTGTAGGTCCCTACCATAATTATTTTGCATGATGTTTGCAATCAGTTCATCTTTATCTTAATTTTCTAATAAGGGAATACATTTAATAGTCATCAAATTTTGTAAGGAGTACTGGTCATCCTCATCTAGGGTAGGCCATATAGTTTTCTCTAAATCTACATGTGGTTGGGCAAGTGGATAGAGGACTAGTTTCTTAGTCACATTTCCATTGGAAATGATCATGTTTCCAAACTTGCAACCTATAAAGGAATATGTAGTTTCCAACCAATGTCTGTCTAAGATGAAGGGGGTATCCTACAAGGTTAGCTTTAGGCTACGACACCATAAAGTCTATAGGATACTTCCATGAGTCCAGTGTTATTATTAGGTCTTTTATGACTCCCTCTAGCTTGACTATAGACCTATTTGCTAACTATAACACAATAGGTGTAGGTCTAAGATCCATTACTTGTAATAATTTCATAGTTTCTTTGGTCATTACATTGATGGATGCCCCAAGGTCAATTAAGGTGTTCTTTATGAGAGTACCATTGATTTTGACATCCACTACAAGGCTTCCAAGGTCTACATACTTGGGGAAAATTATGTTCCTAACATATTTTTTGCAATGTGTCCTAAGACATGTACAGTCTCAGGGTCCTTTTGTTTCCTTCCTGGATTTTTGAGACACAACTCTCTCACTGCTTTGGTATTAATTGGTACTTTCTTAATGGCATAGATGGGTATTTTGATGCAAAAATCCTTGAACTATCCCAATAGATCAATTTTAGATTATGTATGATGTTTTTGGATTGTTAATATTTCAGGGAATAGAGGCTCTGGACTCATGGTTTTTGGGTTAACCTGATTTGATTAGAGTTATATTATTTGTCCATGGGATCTATTGGAAGTTTCTGATCAGTTAATTCAGTGTTATGAGGAGATAAAGGCCAAGGTAATATCTTCTCCGATCTAAGGTGTTCATCACTCACCTCAACCCCATCTAGGTGGGGGTGTCGTATGGTTTCATTAGTATAAACCTATTGGACATGCTTATTATTTGGGACAGGTGAAGGTTGTGCTGGAAATTGAGGTGCTCTTGGTGGATTTGGTGTAGTTTTTGAAGGGTTTGGAATTATGGTTTGCTGCTATGGATGTAAGGGTTGTTGTGGGTGTCAATAGTTGAGATTTTGATTTTTCCACTGTTGACCTCTTTTCCACTGAGGTTGCTATTGGTTTTGTTGAGGTGTCCACTAAGAATTATAATTAGATCCTTGGTAATTCTGTGGTAGCCACATGTTTTTTTGTTATTGATTCTAATTGGATTGAGGTATTGACCATTGTGGGTTTTGCACATTGTCACAAGATTGAGGGTTCCAATTAGGGAAAGTTACATTGTTACCAAGAAATGACATGTTATAACTCAAAGGATCTTGGGGAATACCTTGTCTTGGATACCATGGTTTGCATTGATCTATGTAGAAAATTTGACCATCTTCACCTTCAAATGCATGAAATTCTAATGTCCCTTGCTTATCTTTAGAAATACTAGCCACCTTCTTGCACTTACAATTGATTTTCTTTTATCAACAGTGTGGGTAGTATTCTGTAAGGGTTGCTTCTGCTTCCTCTTGATTTTTATTGATGTGAAGGGTATCTAATTATGTAGAAAAATGGCTAATGACATCCTCTTTCATTTTTTATATAATATTTCTTAGCTCCACCCCTAAGACTCCAGTTGTTGATTTGTTGATGGAAGATGTCCTATCTCCTCTAACCTTCTTGGTAAAAGACGTTGAATAGTTTCTACATATTTTGAAAATCTCATCAAATGGTAACTGTGAGATGTATCCTACCCTAATGAGGTTGAGTGCATTCATACTATCTTCATTAACTCCACTTAAGAATATACCAATTTTAGGGATTCATCAAAGAGTTTTTTTTGATGGGATTTCTTGAGGCAGAACTAGAACCTCTCAATATATTCCTCCAAAGATTCATCTTCCTCCTCTTTCTATCTATACCTCTTCAGTAATCCTAGTACTTCCATAGGAATTTTGTTTTCATTATGTTCCAATTGGGAACAAAATCTCTTCCCAAGCCCATGAACCTAGAGTAGCATCTTTCAGTGTTGCTGGGAACAATTTGAGTATGTGAGCATTTATTGTATAGTCATAACTTTAACATAGCACATCAAATTAAAAAAGAAAGGTTTATGGGTCCTCTATAACCAACCCATAGAAGACATGTATTGTTAAAGGAGGTATATTCTTGAAAGTGACAATCCTCTCCTAGTTGGCTATAGGGAACTCAAACATTACATGCTCTGGTGGGTCTTCAAATATTGCATCAACCATGATGTTGATGTGTATGTGGGAAGTCTCCTTTATTTCTGGTGTAGGTACTAGTGTCGAGGATGATTTTTATTTAGGAATATCCTTGATCTATTCACTAAGTTCACTACTATCTTATAATTATTTATGTGATTAAGGGATAAATCTTCCTAGAGTGTCTCTTTGCATTTGCATGCGATGTTTGTGACTTTATGGTTCACCGATTCCTACACATTATTAGTAACTCATGTTGTTTTGATGACTTAAGACCTATTCACCTTAATGTTGAAAATGGAATTACTAAACTAGGAAATCTTGAAAAGAATTAGAAATACATAGGAGAATCTTGAACTTAGCACCATCCTCGATAATGATGCCAAAAATGTAGGGCCTCTATAATGTTTGATTAACTTGGTGCTACAAGTAGATACACAATTCAGAGGATGGATTCCTAAATGAATAGTTCACTAATATTTTTACAAGAGGTTGCACTTAATTATCCCTCTCAGGTTGTGTCTTTACCGGCCCCTTTCACCTGGCTTGCTAGTCTTTCTACTAGGATGGCTTAAGTTTTTATACCGCCGGGGCTTTCACTGATTGGTCCCACCTGAATGCTGCATTTGATGTCTAGCTAACCGTTCGATTGCAGGTTTTGATCTACGATGTTTCTTGCCTACCTCGCAGGTTTTCTTGCTGACATCACCAAAGTGGTGCGAGGTTTGTGAGATGTCGCCATCTAGCATGAACGAATGTGTGGGATTTTTCCCAAGGTGTTAGCGGTGATGTCTAGCCATCTCTTCATTAGCAATGGTCTTTAATAACGGGGTTAATTTTGACCTCTCACACACCTCGCATGATCGAAGTAAATATTCCTAAAGGTACTATGAGGTCTACGAGGGGGTGACATGTGGTCTTTCTTCTTAGGCCAATGGAGTTGTGTGGGCCCTACTGTCTGGTTCAAGCCTCCTATTTTCATGGGTTTTGATTGGATGTGTTTTCCTAGGTGCTAAAGTGGATTGTCAATACTCATTGACTTGATCTCAACCCTCCGATTCACCAGATGTGTTCTGCATCAGTGGTTCAAATTCAAAGGAGGGATGCACGATTCATCTATGTAGCATACACTACCTTGTTGTTGCTAGTTTCATTAATGGCATAGATTTTTTCAGAGGATCTCCTCTTGATTTTCTCTGGCGTGCGAATAGTGCCATCCTACTGAAAATACTCATGGCTGTATTAGAAACTAATTGTTCAAGTGCTTGAATTGATTTCAAGAGATTATATCCTACACACTAAGCCATTCTATAAATGCTAACCAAGTTACTTGAAATTAGCATTGCATTTTTGTTTTTGTGCATGAAGGTTTCTTCTCCAGTGTATTGTAAGGCTTTGTTTTTCTCTATGGAAAAATTGACTGAACGCAAGAGTGTGAGGCTGGGAGCCCGAAGGTTGCTAGTTGTGATGGATCTAATTACTTCCATAGTACCCGAGGCTACTACTAGGAGTACTGGAAAGAAGCTAATACGTTGCTCATCCCCTGTGGTCATATCTGATTCTAATGGTAATGAATGTGACACAGATTCAGACTACCGGTGTTACTTGGCCACCTTAATAGAGCTCATAGGAGTAAATGAGGAGGCCCTGATAGTTGAACCTATAATTGCATTCGCACTAGGTCTAGTTGTTAGGGTTTGTGCTGATAAGGATGGTATGGGGAAGGTGGTTCCGTTGCTGTCTTAGGCATAGACTCGTAGTGGTTGCTTGTATGAGGGCCGTGTGTTTTCTTGATGGTTACCGGTGGTGGATTTTTTGGACATTTCTTTTCCTATTGTTTCATCATGTGGATGTGGACATGCACATGCTTTGCATAAAATTTTGTTCTCCAACTGGTTACTATGTAACCATTTTTGATTCTTCTGATCATGCACAATGTTATTGAATGATGAGGAATGTGAATTTGAATTTCACTTTGGGTTGAAATTCAATTTTGATACTAATAATGTAGCCTAATGCTTGTTTCTCTCCTGTTATATAAAGGAGATTTCATGGCTCATTGTAGAGTCAGAATTTTGGGTTCAAAACCTTGGAGTTTGTACAGTTAGCTTTAATGTTGGAATTTTGTGAACATTATTCAAGAAATCATCTCGGGTGGGGATTTGTATAAAGTTAGTATGCTATGCTTTGTTAATTACTGATATCAAAACAAATCTACAAAATTAAGATGATTTTCTCTCCTGTGTGTGTGTGCCGTGGATTATGAATGGATTTATCAAGGGTTTCTCTCTCCAGTTTCAATGATTAATTGAAAGTGTAATTTGTTTTCTTGCTTTAACTTAATGAGTTAATCAAATGCTTGAAAAGATAAATTACATGTTCATGGTTGTATATACTCAGGACTCGCTAAGAAGTACTATTTTAATATACTGAAACATCTCATAGTAGTAATGCTATATGAAGATAAGTTCACAATATCAAAATTATACTTTGTATGACTCTGTCGCCCAATGGATGAAGCATTGTATAATGTTTGCAACCTTTCTCTTTGGTCTGAGACTATAGTTATAAGCATGGTGATCCAAATGTTGAACATAACCACATATTAAACCTTGTCTTCCTTTGGGAAGTAATTCTTGCATTAAGTTGGTCAATTCCGTTGCTCTTTGGTGCCTGTAATTATTCTTCGATCTGCCAATATCAAGAATAATGACTATTCCCTTGAGTGTGTAGGGATTGTAATCTGTATACAGAAAGTGTTCTTACAAGTTATAAGGCATTTTATGAACACATTTAGGTTTACCCACCTTTGTCCTATAGAGCCAAAAGTGTAGGAGTGGTCAGTCCATAACTGACTCTCATTAGTTGGCCACTAGCCTTTGCAGTCATCCATAATAGGGGTTGGCTACCTCTTAGAGAACTGCAATCTCTATGTGGGAAAAAACACCAATAGAATGACGACTCTGCTAGGAATGAACTCAATAGTTTTAGTTGCAGATGGTGCTGGTATAGAGTCATTAAAGTTTTGAATTATTTCTATAACCAGAGGTCGATTTTTTTTGAATTATTTCTCCTATTGGGGAAAATTTCTGAATCATCGGTTGCAAATGGTTATAGAGTCATATTAAATGATATGCTATTCTTAATTTACATAGTGAATGCTTTCAACCCTATGAGAGTGACGCAGTTTAGAATAATCCTGATAATCTTGTGGTCTATGGTTTCCTGTAAGCAAAGGATTTAGGAGTTCTAGAGTTATTCATTGAAGGATGATTTTATTGGGGAGAACTTCTGAGAAATTTAAAAAAAGAGAAAGAGAAGGAAGATAGAGGAACCATAGGGGTTTGAAGTGCTTATCTAGAACTTGTTGTGTGAAGTGAAGATAAGTGTTAGAATTTGATGATAATGGATTGATTGTAAGAGATATTACTAGTGGTATGGTGTGACTCTGTAATGGGTAGTGAAACCTAGAATCTAGCAACACTTAGAGAACAAAATGTCAAAGTTCTTTTAAATACTGTCCTCTGTTGATGAGGTGGTGAATCTATCTGAAGAACCAATGAATAAATGAAGGAATAGTCCCAGATTTGTGCTATTTAAAGTTTGGAAAAGAGATTGATACATGCTGCAAATAACTACCAGGCATTTCATCAAAACTAAATAGTTCACTATTTCTAATAATAATGGGTGTTTGTGATTAAGGATAAAAATGGTTCCAAATTGGATGTCGAGCATCAAAAAGGGAACAATGATTGGTTTTACCATACTTCTAGTAGTACAACACGTAAAAGGATTTATGAAACATGTTTGTATTGCATAAAATCTTGGAAAGCAAGGAATGCTATTGTCAGCCATTAATAAACTCCTGGTTGAGATAATAAGTGATGTGCCTGATAATTATATGCTATTGAGTAGTCTCCCATGTGTACGGTCAGACATAAATATGCAAAAAGAGCACATTGTATTAAGCCCTTTGGGGTGTTTTGTAACTCAAATATATATGCCTTTTATATTTAGTGGCATCAGTGATTACCCTAATTCAATTCCTAAGAAAATTAGGAAGTATTTGCCTCAATATACAGGGCAAGTTGCAAAATCGACTTCTAAGCATTTACAAAATTTTGTAGATGTAATGGGTGATTATGAAATCAGTCATGAGGATGTTGTCATGAAGCTATTTGTGCAATCCTTAAAAGGTGATGCTAGGGATTGGTTTTCTTATCTACCTGCCTTTTCTGTTAATTCATGGAATCAATTGGTGATGGATTTTGTGGAAAAATTTGGTTAAAGAATCAATCCCAACACATTGAGAAAAGGATTTATGGGAATTCACATAGAAGAGGAGGAATTAGTCCCATATTTTAATCTCAGGTTTTCAAGAGCTTTGAGGGAAATCCCTAAAGAAATAAGACCAAATGAGGCTGAAATCCTAGTTGTGTATCTTGGTGCTTTTGACAAGAGGATAGGTTTTTTATTAAGGGATAAAGAGCCTACTACTCTGCACCAAACATACCAACTAGCTATGGAAATTGAAAATAATATGAAATATTCAATGATGAAGGGGTATCTGGCTGCAAGTATTGATTACCTGGGCTTAACCAATACTAATAGAATGTCAGAGCCGACTATTCAAAAAATTGATGATGATAAAATTCTTGCTAGGACTATTATAACTCCACCAATGCAGTTTGATGATAATGAGACCTAAGTTGAAACCTAGTCCAATTTGAGTGATGATGATCAAGTTTCTTTTGTATCAGAATTGTATGATATGAAAAGGCAAGAGAAGGAATCACCATATGAGTTTTTGTTGAGATTTTTGGGAGTCTTAATACAAATTCCTACATATCAAAGACCTAATGATTATGAATGCATTGATTTATTTTGTGAACTATATGAACCGGGATTGATTTCTTTACCAGAAGAATTGAAACCTGCTAATTTGGCTCAAGTGATTCAATGGATAGAAATTGAAGAAACGACCAGGAATGAATCTACACAAAAGCTATCAAATCTTGCTCTTAAACATTCAAACCACATCCCATGGGTGAATTGGTGCTATTTTGATGTGGAAAATAACCCTTTCCCAATTCCTTGATGTAATTTGATGAAGATTTGTTGATGATTGTGAGCTCCTTGATGAGATTTGACCATAACCTAGCTAAAGTGGATGAAATGCTTATTAAAACTTGATGAACAATGTATGAACTTGCCTAAAATATGAATATAGTGACTTTGCATAAAATTGTGGATCTAAAACCAATAGAGAAGCCCTCTATTTATAAGAGAGAATGATGGAAATGAGAAAATGGGAGTAAACATGAGAAAATGACAAGGTTCCACTTGTCAAAATGCTAGTGGAGGAGGAGTGAGCACATTTTGGTGAATGTGCAAATAAATGCAGTTAGGTGGAAATTTGAAATTTGAAAGATTGATTATGGAAGAGAATGTGGAATGCCACTTGGCTCAAGAAAAAGGAATTGTAAGAGGAGTTAATGCCATATTGGAGGACAAATCCTTTTGGAGGGAGTTTTCAAATTTGAAGAATATTCCAACAAGATGCCTTTTTGAATGAAAATAGGAGATTTAATAAAGCAATTAAGTTGATTTACTTATGCAAGTTGCAAAATCTAGAGGATTTGATGGATTACTGCTAGAGTTAATTAGGATTTAATTAACTTAGATAGGGATTAGTTTGATTTGACATTTTGACTTAGATTTTAAATCAAAACGAGAGGAATTTGAGAGATTAGATTTTAATTAAATAAAGTTTGATTTATTTAATTAAAAGGGGTGATGTTAGGTTTGATTAAATAAGGATGATTTATTTAATCAAAAGAGGGACTTATGATTTAATTAAATAAAATGAATTATTTAATTAAAAGAACATTAGGATTAAATAAGACTAATTTATTTAATCAAAGAGGAAAATTAGGGTTAATTAAATAAAGTGATTTATTTAATTAAAAGATGACAATGATTTAATAAAATAAGGTAATTTATTTAATTAAAAGAGGAATTATGATGAATTAATTAAATAAGAAATATTTAATTAACTAGTTAGTAAAGAAGTGATCAAGGAAGAACTGGTGTTAGTAAATCAAGATCAGGTGCGTGATATCAATCAAGATAATTTTGGTGTCTATATTTCCCCCCTCTTTGAAGCAATGTATTTGCTGTGTTGGTTCAAAGAATAACCTTATCGAGATCAAAATTCATTTTTTTTGACTTTTTCGGATGCTCCACTACTGCACCCTCGAGAGATCAGACAAAAAATTGGATTTTTGGGGGAGATTTCGAAAAAAAATGACAAACTGCCCAACGGGGCTAGAAAAGGCTCCAGAGTGTCGAAAATAAGCCAAAACGTGAGAAACAGACTTGCAGCGACCTTCAGATGGGAAAAACAGGATTAAGGCCACAAAACCCTAGCTTGATGGCCAAAATGGGGCAAAAAACCCTAACTTTTCATGCTTAAATAGCCCTCTAGGGGTCATTTTCCCTTCATTTGCACACTCACACCCTCACATTTGCAACATTTTGAGCTCTGACCCTCCTGCACAATGGCACAAAGAGTGCTTCCCCGAAACATTTCTGAGCGAGTTCGAGTCCACCAAAGACCTCTAGGCACATGACCAATGGTATGTGATCCTTACCTGACTCTTGCTTTCATCTTTTAAGTGCATTTATTAGGGCCCAAAAGGTCAAAACCTTCAATGTCGCTATATAGCGATGCTCAAGGTGCTCATTCGATGATTCTAGGGCTCAAAAAATGCGACCTTTGCTTATTGTGATGTCGTGCCACAATTTATGATTAGGGTTCCAAACTCCAAAGGGCAACACCATTGCAAATGGAAATGCGAAGAGTTAGTTAGTAAATTAGGGTTTTAGGTCAAAGAGGGCCGTGGTTACAAATTATGACGTGACGGTCTTGTTTTGCATATTAGGTTCCAACAATGCTATTTGGAGTTTGCAAAGAGCACGCCTTTGAAGAAAATGACACATATGCAGTTACAATGCAAAAAACTCCAAATAGAATCCCGTATTTTTTTGAAACTTGATGTTGTGGCTTTTATGGGTGTAGGAGGATAAAGAGCCTATACTTTCACATGAGAATCGACCCTCAGTGCTCAACAAATTTCCCAAACTACATGAGTTGCTCCAAGAGCACCTTGGCACGATTGAATTATGGTGCATAGCCTATGTGCCAACTATGAGGATCCACCTGGTCATGATGACTGCAGTGGCCAAGAGGTGGAATGATAAGACATCATCATTTCATCTTCCCACTAGAGAGACCACTGCCACACTGGAGGATGTGTGGAAGATTTTTCGATTGCTGATTCATGGTGACTGAGTCATTTATGATCTAGATGATGAAACTAATGCATGCTTTGAGATCATGCAGACTGAAGAGATTATTTTTACTGAGGGGCAGATCGACCTTGAGTACTATAGGGGTCAGGTGTCTACTTTTTGACTTATTGTGGCCACCATTATATCAAGATTAGTAGCTCCAGATTGATGAGTCCGATATTTAAATCTAGGATTGGGTATGGCTTGGGACCAAATGCTCTTTAGGAGAACTATTTTTGCATGGGGACTAGTGATGCTGGCCTCACTTTACCATGATTTACATGATTTTGCATATTGTGACAGTCGGGCCATTGGCACAAGGGTCACTTTTCTACACATCTAGGCTTAGGAGCACATTTCCGTGCTCTGATCCATTGTTATTGTTGTAGATGTGGAGCATGATGATCCAAAAAATTGGCAGTACCAAGGCCGTATCACCTCAAGGTACATAGGGCAGGTCGGTCTTCATCACTAGAGGAGAGTTTTGGATGAGATCAGAGTTTTTACTTGGAGGCCTTGGCTGTAGATGCCAGCCTGGTACGATGATGTGCAACAACTATTCTTTGCTCGGTAGGATAGGTTGATGTAAGGCCGAGAGCACACTATGATTGAGCACTACCTGCTAAATAGGGTAGCCAGATAGTTCGACAATGTTCAAGATAGGCTAGATGACCAATACATGGCCATTTTTTCTCAATGCACCCAAGAGACTAGACATCTGGTCAAACAATCCCATAGATGAGGTAGTGGATAGTTTCATGCAAATGGTGGCTAGACCATGGGCCTATGCACAAGGATCGGCAGATCCGGGCACTACTCATGCCTATGATAAGTGGTTCAAACTCCTACTTAGACTGATAGTTCTAGGGGAATCACCCCTACAAAAGAGACCTAAGGGAAGGACAATAGGTTGGAGACAAGGGGGACCACCCCCTCACCAACCAAAGAAGAGGGGAAATTAGACACCACCTCGAGACCAATAGAGAGAACAAAAACTATAGTAGCCACAACAACCACTGTAGCCATCACAACCAAACACCCGAGATGCCTAGATACAAAAGCTACAGGGATAGATACAGGGGCTTCAAGCACAGGTACATGCTTTGACAATGGAGAGGGATTGAGCCAAGGTAGAGTGAGATCAAGAGAGGTAGTAGAGATAGGGCTTAGTGATCCAGGTGTCATAGGAGGTGGGCCATAGGCAACAGATGGAGAGTATGGCTGCTACATCCCAAGGCAAGACAGTCTCAGCATGGATGTACCGCGAGGCCATATAGAAGGTTGAGTATTATAGGTTGTATTATCAACAGGTTGTACTAGCATAAACTTGAGTTCCAGAGTACTCCCAGTAGACTGGGATGAGATAGGAAGAGGGCCAAGCTGAGAGACAAGCGAGTGAGGGGAGTAGCCATTAGGGCTAGCTACTACGACATATTTTTGATTGACACCATTCTTTTTGAGATCCATGGGATCCATTTTTTTTGATAGCCCTGTGGGCATTGTATATTTTGATTGATACACATACACACAATCTGATTTGTGCCATGATAGTCACATTTTGATATATATATGATATGAGTAATTTATTATGATATGTGTCTAGTTTATTTATGCATTTATGGATGTACACATCTGATGCTCTATATGTGATGCAAATTTTATATGGTGTGATGTATGATTATGCTATGCAGATGTTTATGTTATGAAAATGGTTATGGATGCATTTATTTTTTGTATCTTTCTATGGCGATGCATGATTTTGTGGATGCAAATGTTTATGCAAATTATTTTACCATGCTTAGATTGATATATGAGATGATATGATATGATATGATATGATATGATATGATATTATATGCCATTTTTTTGGTATTTTTTCCGTGCATATATGGATGATATGATGATGAGATGTATGATTATGAGATTCTTAGAATAACAAATTTATATGATTTTCTAAGTGCAAAATGGATTGATTATGTGTTTATGATATGCAATGATTATGAAATGTGATAATATGAATGTGATGACCTAGGTGATGTGCAATAATTTATGATATGATTATGATATGGAAATGGTTTATGTTATGTAATGATAATGAATGTAAATGTGATGATGTGATTATGATACATGCAAATGATAATGTGAAATTATTATAGTATGATTTATGTGAAAAATGATTATGATATGGAGGTGGTTTATGTTATGTAACGATAATGAATGTAAATGTGATGATGTGATTATGATATGCAAATGATTTATCATATGATTTATTTGAAAATTGATTATGATATGCGATGATTATGATTTATGAAATGATTATGTTTAATTATGTAGATGCAATGATTATGATATGCAATGATGTGCAAATTATTTATGACATGGATGCAGTAATTTGTGATAAGTGATAATAATATGAATGCAATGATTCCTGAGATTATTCAGAATAACAAATCTCTATTATTCTTCATAACCTAAAATAATTATGGAACATGTGGTAATGCAGGTAATGATTATGAAATTTGGTAATATAACCATGATATGTAATGATTTGTAATGATATGATGTGAAATAACCATGATATGCTTTATGTTATGTGATGAATATGATGTGGATGCCATGATTATGATATGATTTATGCAATGATATGTGATGATGTGAAATGTAAATGATTATGATATGTGATGATATTTTGATTATGTGATATGCATATGATATGAATATATATTGATGCTTAATGATTAATGTTGTGCAATGATTATGATGTGAAATGGCTATGCAATGATATACACTTGATTATGATATGCATGTTGACAATCGATGGGTGCAAGATAAATGAATTAGTGATGTTTTTTGGTTAACTATCATGGTACCATATTAGTGTGGAGTGAAGAAAGAAGAAACAAGATGAGGAGAGGAGGATCCAACAAGTTCATGCTCTAAAAAATAATGATATGATGATGATGTTTTTCTTATCAAGAATCAGGATTTTAAAAGGGATTTCTTACCTTATGTTTGATAACACACCTAGGTACGATGCATCAAGGTATAAAGAACCAGGATGGCATTGCACATAGTGTGATGAACTTTGAACCAACAATCAGATAGGAGTACTCTTGCTCACACCTGACATACGACAACTTATTCAAAATGCAATTCAAATATTTCAAATGTCTTGGACCAAAACATAGAAAGGGAAGCCTTCCTATGTGGTCAACGAGACCCCTAAAACACCTTCCCTACAATCCAAACAAAGCATGTATGACCAAAGTGATATTACAAGGACACCCAACAAGCATAGTAGACAAAATATAAAGATCGTTTCCCCATTCCTTTCTCTCTAAATATTTTTGTCTAGACATCATCGAGAGGTCATTGGAATAAGCGCAATAAGATAAATCAATCAAGACAAAGATCAAGTAAACAAACAAGCCAATGTTCTTCATACCGCTAGCCAAGACTAAAATATGGTGATGCCTAATGTTGATGTCCATTGTAGGAAGGATGCATCCTAGGACATGATGTTATGAGATGATTTGGGATTGACTAGATGATGGGATATTAATATCAAGAGTTGACCGACTTGTTTATCTACTGACCTAGACTTGAGACCCTTGACTATCGAGTTTTCACTTTTAACCTGCTAGACTTGTTTTTGACCATTTTTCCAAAGGGTGAAGGTGACGATTTCTTATTATGAGTGGATGCTTATTGCGGGTGAAAGAGAAATGGGATGGGTGATTTTTGGTTTTTTAAATGTTTTTAAGGTTTTTCAAATGTTTTGAGGCTGGTTTAGGATTTTCAAGATGTTTTACAAATGTTTTGATTTTCAAAATTTCCATTTTTTTTGGGTTTTTTGAGATTTTGACCAAGAATCTAACCTAAATACCTATCCTAGGGGTCTCAGGAGCTGATAAAATATTAGCCTTGCCTATGTTATATACGTAGAGACCACGTAGTTTGACGGGGTGACCAATTTATAAGATGAAGATATAAAAAAATGATGACTCAAGCCAACTTATTATGATAGACTCCTGAAGGACTGAGCTAGGGTGTCTCAGGGGATGATCAAATATCAAAATTGCCTATGTTACAACTCAAAGACAACGTAGTTCAACATGATGACTTTATTTTTTGAGTTTTTTAGATTTTGACCTATTTTGGATGTTTTTGGATTTTCTAATTTTATGAATGTTTTGGATTTTCTGAGATTTTGACCAAGATCCCAAGGATATACATGAATATGATCTGATGTAGGAACATGCCCCTAGCGTGGTGCAATAGACTACTTTGAGATAGGTAGGACAAACTGACCTTAGGAATGTGCCAAGTAGTACTAGGGTGGAACATGATATAAACATAGGATCAAGCTATGGTGTGGACACAAATGGGTGATGGAAGGATTGATGGAATGTAATGGATGAAATTATGGAAGGCTATGGGTGATGTGAAACAAGCTGAAGAGATCCTAGTGGATGGAGAGTGCTTTATTTACATGAGGTGCCTATTTTCCATGTTTTCACCAAGGTAATTGTCCAAAGCATGACCAAAGTGGTTTTCACTAGAGGATGATTTTTATCTTTACTGTTTTCAATCCTTTTTTTTATTTTCTGGTTTTATACCTTGAAACTTAGGCATACTTTTTTTTGAGATGGGAGCTATTAATGGGCAGTTACAGAGGCTCCCCTTTAGGTGTTGATAACTGATATGCCCCTAAATTGTAGCTCATTGTGATGATGAAGGGTCCCAAACAATTGGGTTCAAACTTGTCCTTACTATGTAGATTTGGTACATTTTTCTCATTCTCCTTCAATACCATCTCTCCTACTTGGAAGGTATGACTCCTAATCTTCTTGTTGTAGCTCTGCTTGAGATGATTTTGGTACACTTGCAGATGGTTTAAGACGCACTACTTATCCAGTAGTTCCAACTCGTTCAATCATCACACCCGATATTCTTCATTTGTAATGAGATTCTGTAATGATATTCTTAGGGATGGGAGTTCAATCTCAATAGGGAGGATGGCTTTAGATCCATAGACCAAGGAGAAATGGGTTGCACTTGTTGGTGTGCGAAAGCTTGTTCAGTAGGCCCATAAGGCCGGATTTAGCTATAAGTGCTAGTCATGACCAACTTTATTGACTATCTTTTTGAGGATTATGAGGATGTTTTTATTCATAGCCTTAGCTTGGCCATTACCCTATGGGTAGTATGGGGTAGAAAAGAAATTTTGGATGTTGAATTTCTGGCATAGGTCTCAGAAATCTTGGTTTTTGAAAGGTGTCCCGTTATCTGAGATAATGGATTGTGGGTCACCGTAGTGGAAAATGAGGTAATTCAGGATGAACTTGGAAATCTGCTTTCTTGTAATATAGGTCATTGGGATGGCCTCTACCCACTTTGTGAAGTACTCCATAGCAGTGATAATGAACTTGTGTGCATTAGATGAGGTGGGGGTAAATTTTCCAATGAGATCAATCCCCCACTACAAGAAGGGCCAAAATGTAGTGATCAGGTGGAGCTCCTAAGCTGGTGCATGGATGAGATCCCCATGTTGTTGACATTGCAAGCATTTCTTGACATATTCATGGGCTTCCTTTTCCATTGTCGGCCAATTGTACCCTATTCTCAATAGTTTCTTGGCCAAGGTCATACTGCTCGAATGTGAACCAAAAATGCCATTATGTACCTCTGTTAAAGCAGTCAAATCTTCCTCAGTGTTTAAGCATCGTAACAGGGTTCCCTCAATACTCCTACAATATAGGGTGTTGCTTAGGATAAAAAATGAGTTGA
Source organism: Sequoiadendron giganteum (assembly GCA_007115665.2). Taxonomy (NCBI): domain Eukaryota; kingdom Viridiplantae; phylum Streptophyta; class Pinopsida; order Cupressales; family Cupressaceae; genus Sequoiadendron; species Sequoiadendron giganteum. The sequence goes on from CM021108.1 coordinate 585,488,830, forward strand.
ATTCTTGACAAATGTTTTCTTAAGGTTTGGGGTGATGTCGGTAGGGAGGAATCCTATTCTCAAGTAAGTGTATATGTCATGATACCACAAGTTACCAGGACTAATGATTTCACATAGAAATTCAGACTCTAGTACCTCGAATGCTGGTACAAGAATCTAATCTACAAGGAATTATTGCCTTGGGACATTGCATGGTACATCTAGTAGTGATCCAATTGTTGCCATAGAATTTGCTGCTCTGTTATTAGCTCTTGGTATCTACTCAAATGTAATGTCAATGAAAGACTCTTTGAAGTTTTCCACCAATTTTTTGTATGGAGTCAAATTGTCATCCTTCATTTGGTATTCATCATTGACTTGGTTGATGATGAGTTGTGAATCTCCATAGAACCTAACTGCCATGATCTGCCATTGTGCCGTAATTCTCAACCCTATGACAAGAGCCTCCTATTCTGCAATATTGTTTGTGCAAGAAAAGGACAGCTTGTATGATTTGGGTATGCAATCTGCTTGTGGTGTAATGAAGAAAGCTCTGGATCCTGACCCATGCTATGTGTAGGATCCATCGAAGTACATTTTCCAGTGATCTTCTATGCTTACATTAGAGATGGAATCATTAGGTAATTTTGATACAAGTGGGTTCTGTGAGTATATCGTTGCTTCTTTCAACTGATCTACAATTTCTTGTCCCTTAATGGCCTTTCATTCCACATAATCAATATCATGTTATGTCAGGATCATGACCCATTTAGCTATTTTCCCTGTGAGAATTGATTTAGAAAGTAGATACTTGAGAGGGTTTATCTTGGCATTGAGTTTTATCTAGTGTGCCAACATATAATGTCTGAACTATGCTACAAACATGATTGCTAAGCAATCCTTCTCAATGGATGTGTAATTAAACTCATGTCCCACCATGGTTCTACTGATGTAGTAAATGTCTCTCTCCTTCCCATTTTCATCATGTTGTGCTAAAATAGCACCAAGGGCTACTGCTATTGCCGATATATACAAGATTAAGGGTTTGCCTAGAATTGGTGGCATAAGAACTGGTGGTGTGAGGAAGTACTCCTTGATCTTATTGAATGCCTGATCACATTTCTCATCCCATTTGCATGCTACCCCCTTGTGGATTAGATGAGAATATGGGATTGCCTTATCTACTAATTGCACTATAAACCGATGGATGGATTGGAGTCTTCCCTGCAAACCCCTTAATTGTTTTAATGTTCTTGGTGCTTCCATCTCAAGGATTTCCTTGAATTTGGTGGGGTCTATCTCAATTCCTCTCATGGATAAAATGTACCCTAGTAACTTTCCTGATTATACCCCGAAGACACATTTATTTGGATTGAGCCTGACCTTGTACTCTTCTAGCTTGTCGAAAATGGACCCTAAAGCTGATATGTGATCTCATCGCTTTCTTAAATTGGCTAGTATGTCATCTACACAATCTTCCATATTCTTGTGAATCATATCATGGAAGATCTAAATCATAGCTCTTTGATAGGTAGCTCCTGTGTTCTTTAGCCCAAATGACATCATATTCCAGCAATATGTACCCCATGGACAAGTGAATTTTGTTTTGTGCTAGTCATCCTTAGCTATCGCGATCTGATTGTATCCTAAGAATCCATCCATTAGTGATAAAATTTCATGTCCAACCATCATATCCATAATCATGTCTATGTTTGGGAGAGGGAAATCATCCTTGGGACATGCTTTATTTAGATCTTTGAAGTCAGTGCAGATGTGGAATCCCCTAATGGGCTTTGAAATAGGTATAAGATTTGAAACCCACTTCATATGAAGCCAACATCAAGGAGCTTTTGTAATTCCAATTTGACCAATAATGCTATTTGAGGGTGCATCTTCCTTAGCTTTTGTCTCACTGGTTTTGATTCTGGATATACTACCAAAAGATGCACCACAACTTCTGGATCAAGAATTGACATGTTGACGTAGGTCCATGCAAAGTTCACCTTTCTTTCTCTTAGGAATGTAGCTAGAAGTTCCTGTTCTTCTGTCAAAAGTGGTTCTACATAAAAGGTTATATGTGTTGTTTCTTCTATCTTCAAGTTGACCAGATTGCACTTCTCTGCTAAGACTGTTGACTTTTCCTGATGAATAGCACTAAGAGGAAGATTGAATCCCCCATCCTCTGGTGCCTCAGAGAGGTTTTCACCATTGGATGCATCCTTTGTTTTTACTATTTTCAGGTCTGAAAGTGCCACCATGTGGTTTTCACTTAAAGACCTAGAGATTATTCTCAGATTTTCACTTTTGCGACTGAGGGATTCAATTATTTCCCCATAATATGCATGTGTGTCTAGTTCAATATTGAATCCAGCTTTGTGGTTCCCATAAGGTACATAATCCCATAGCCCCATGAATTCTAAGAGTACCTCATCATTTTCAAATGTGTCCAGATTTGGCAGTCCTCATTGGTCGTAGTCTATTAGCTGGGGGTATACTAGCTTAATTTCATGGGTTTGGTTGTTCGAATCGAAAGAGACAGTGGAAATAATGAATAGGGAAGAATGCTAAAAAAAAATGGGTAGGTCATTGAGGCGATCCTCATCATTGTCACTACATACATTAGTTATATCGAAGGTGTAGTTGTCTAAGGGTAGAACTATGGATATCGGTAACTGAAGAGGAGTCTTGACTACTTTAACATGGGGACTTCTACCACTTATGGTTATCCTTGAAGGGGTACATGCAAGGCCAAGATTTTTTATGCACTTCTCAACAATGATGGTATCTAATTGACCGTTTCTATTTTTTCCAAGACTTTCATTCTTGTTATAGCCCATGCCCAAAATTAATTGTAGACCTTTATTGACATCGTCCATTAGAAGGGTTGGTACAGGTCTTTCATCTTGATATAGGAGACTGGATATATCTTTTTCATCGACCACCTCTCATCCTAGGTCTCCCCAAATTTTGAATTGAGAGGGGTTTTCTTTGAATGTTTGAGACGCTGTGCTAGCTTGTTGTGGTTTCCATTGAGTCCTAGGAGATTGAGGTAACTCTCCTATTACAAAGGAAATTTTCTTCATTTTTTATTCTCCGCACCTGCTATCTTGGATAATAACTTTGATATTAGATATATCCAAAATGGTAGGTGTCTTTGTCTCAGAAGTGGAGGTGAGGGTCGCTGGATCTATGTATGGAGTTGTAGGGCCTTCATTATTTTTTGGGACTTGAGGGATTTTATAGAACTTTGCTTCTAAATGTTTGCAATAGGCAAAGGGTTCAAGATTACCATGAATTGTGACCTCTTGGTTCTCATAGGGGAAATTAACTAATTGATGAAATGTGGATGCAAAAAATTTCATCCCATGGATCCATGGGCGCCCCTCAAGAATATTATAAGGGAGGTCAAGATCAAGAACTTGGCAAGTAGTTTCCATGATGGCCGGTCCTACTTGGATGGGAAGCTGAATGGTGCCTTGAGACACCCTTTCTTGATAATCATAAGCCCAGATGGTGATAGCTTTTATTTTTTCAATCATGTTTTCAGAAAATCCTAGATTTTTATTAGCTTGAGGGAGCAAATATTCAACCCTGCACCTCCATTCACCAAGACTTGTTTGAATTTATTTTTATTGAAAAAGACTTCCAAATGAAGTGCACGATTGTGAGATGGTTGGGCTGGGAAGTCTTGTTCAAATAATGTTAGGATATGTGGCGTGGTGATGTTTTTGACCATTGCTTGAAACTGATTCACATCAAGGTCTGTGGGTATAAAAGACTCAACAAGGGCATTTCTAAAATATCCCTATGTGCAGGAAATTTTTTCAGCAACTCTATGATGGAGATTTGGCCAGGGGTCTTCTTTAGCTATTCCAAGACATTGTAGCCATTGGCAACGGATTTCAAATTTGCAGTGGGTGCTCTAGCTTGCATGGATGGTCTGAGGATGGTGATTCTTCCACTTCATGTGGTGACTCCACAGTCATCTTTGGACCTTGGGATATGAACAACTCCTACCCATTCATCTAAAGATGCTACAACATGGTCATAAATGTGGTTGACGCTACCATATGTTTTACCCTTGCCATGGTTATTTTATTTATCATGATCCGACATCAAGTTCATGTATATATTGAGGTCCTGATTCCCAGATCATGGTGTGGGATGCTCAACAAAATAATCTAATTTTCAATAATGTCTTGGATTAGGTTTTTGAGCCTCATGCAGCTAATTGTTGTGGGCCCCTTTATCTTATGAAAGTCACATAGGTGTTTCTCGTTATACCATGGTGGCTTAACTTGAGGATCTTGGTAATTTTAAATGAAAGGGAGCATGATGATGTTGGCATCAACGAGTCACCTCATGATAGATTCAACTAATTCTCCAAGTGGTGTGTACTTCCATTTTGGAGGATATCGGTTTCTTATGGATGGTCCACTTTGGTCATTGAAATTGTTGACTATTTGCTAGTTGTTTTGTTGCTGGGGTGTGTTGGATTGAGGGGGGTTTTGGTTGTTATTCTAAGGTTGTTGATATGTTTTTTGTTGTGTGTTTGGCTTTGGAGCACTGATTACAACCTTAGCATCAACAACCCCGTCATTGGTAACATTTTTGTTTTTTACACATCTTCGTGGTTTGTTGTTGTAACTTGTCGATGGGCAATTATCTTGATAAGTGGGTGTCCCCCCTTATATAATGAGGGTTCTTTCGATATTGACAGATTTAGGGATGAGTTGATCATAGGAGGTGATGCATTGGAATTTGAGATGGAAGGACAAAGTTCCTTCAAGATTTATGATGATAGTTCTGACTTGCTGTTCTTCTGGCATGGCCCACTCGCTTCTATTGGATTTGGATCACCATCATTGTAAGAAGGATGAAAATTATTCTGCCTTATTTTTCTTGAGGTTGGAAAGTTCCTCCAAGCTCACATCCATGCCCATGTTGAATGCATAATTTTGCATGAAGGCGTCCACAATTTCCTAGAATTTCTTTATTCTTGGAGGAAGTCGAGAGAACCATTCCATGGCCAGGCCTACTAGGCTCCATGGGAAGAGTCTCATTAAATAAGAGTCATCATAGGCCACTTCCATGCAGTGCACGTGGAACGCCCTGATGTGATCTTTAGGGTTTTTGAGTTCACGGTACTTGTCGAATTTGGGGATCTCAAAGCCTTACAAAAATGGCTTCATCACAATGCTCATGTCAAATGGATAAGGGCATAGATTCCCTTGTGATTCAGGGGTCTTCCTTGATTGTATTTCCAACACTTGTTGTTATGGATTTTTGATTTGGGTGGACAAATCACCTTGCAGGTTAGGTGGTGGGATGAAGGTGTTTTGGGTTTGTGTATTGACTTGGATGACGCATGAGGTGAATTGCAGACTAGGTGGAACATTAGCGAGAGTTTGTTGTGCAACCAATGCTTGCTGGTAGGATTGTAGCTATTTCTATGCCAATAAAGCTTGTTGTTGTTCTTGTTGCTATTGTTGTAGCAATAACACTTGTTGCTGGGATTGCTATTGCTGTTGTGCCAACAATGCTTCTTGTTGGGCTTGATGTTGCTATTGTGCCAACAATGCTTGTTGTTGGACTTGCTATTGCTATTGTGCCAACAATGCTTGTTGTTGGGCTTGCTATTGGGCTGCTTGTTGTTGTGCCTGATATTATTGTAAAGCTTGATGATACACCTATTTCTGTAGCAAGGCTTATGCTTGAGCTCACTGCACTTGTGCAACTTGGGCAGCTTGGATGACTTGAGTAGCTTGAGTGGCTTGTGCAGCTTGAGCGACTTGTTGTTGTTGCAATAAATATTGTGCTTGCACTTGATCTTGTTGCTGCTATAGCAATGTTTTTGCTTGTGCTTGGGCAACTTGTTGAGCTTGTTGTGTGGCTTGCACAACTTGCTGGGTTTGGAATTGCTGGAGTGCCCTTTGATAAGCTTGCTGAGCTGCTTACAAAGTGATGCTATATTGATCAATCACATTTGGATTTGGTGGAAGAGGTGGGGGATTCAGAATGGTATGAAATGGTGTGATGAGATTTTGTTGGGGTGGTTGTTGAGGTGTTTGAATGATGATGATGGGTTGTGTGGTGGAGGGTATAGTGGATGAGCCGAGTCCTTGGGAGACCATGTTTTGAGATGTTGTGGATGGTGTAAGGGTGGATTGAGATGTTTGGATTAACACCACCTATTGTTGCGATGTCGGTGGTATGCCCTGAGGATTTAGTACGCTTGGTAGATTGATTTTATTTGATTGATTTTGGATAAGTAAAGGGGGTTTCCCTAAACCAAGGATTGGTGCAAATTTTGATGTGAGAGAGGGAAGTGGTGGGGGGATAGATGTTATGCTTCCTTGAAAAAGTTATGATGAGGGATCCAAGATTCCCCATTGTCCAAATAAACCACTTGGTATTGTGATACCATGGGGAGAGAGACTTGTGCTCCAAGAGAATATGCTGGTGTTGTGGAGAAGGTTGATGAATTATTGGTGTCATGAAAGACGAGTGGAATGTAGGGGTGATTTTGATCTTGAGGGACGAATTGACCCAATATGGTGTTTGCATCCAAGTCTTGATTGTTCACAAGGGGATGTGTTTGAAGAGCCTGAAGTAATAAACTTGCCTTGTTGACAATTGGCTGAGTAGGATCAAGAGATGATGTGGGTTGGGCGATGGTTTGAATGATGCTTTGAAAAGATGGGGTGAATGAGACTGGTGGCATAATCCCAAGAAGTTTCTCCACAATAGTGTTTACGTCAAAATCCGATGGGAGTTTAGCCCCTTATTTTGCCAATTATAGCATGTATTGTGAAGGATTGAGTCTCATCATAGCATTGGCAATTTTGTGATTGTCGAAATTCTAGACCATTTCTATGATTTCATCTTGAGTCATTCCTAAGACATTATTGGTGATGTTTTCCACTTGACCTTCCTCTTGAGGATCTTGTGGTAATAGAGGAAGACTGGTTGGGGGATTTCTAGATCCACTAGGATTGAATTCGTGTGCGATTTGACTCAAGTCACTTGAAGTAGATGTTTCTTTGTTGGCTTCCATATTTTTCTTGTATTGAGATCCAGTTTGCACCATAAAAGAAGGATCAACTTTTGGGTACAAAGAAGAAAAACCAAGTTTTTTCAAGGATCAAAGGGTGGTGATGAGATGAATGAAGAATGGATGGTGTGGATGACTAAACTCTTTAATAATCTTGAAGGGACACTAGACTTTGGGGATTTTGGATTTTGGATTTTTTTATATTTTAATTTGTTTTGGATTTGGATAATGAATTCATAAAACCCAAGAGGTTGGATGTTTATCTTGGAATAAATTTATTCACAAGTTGATAATTTAACTAAGTATATGAAGAAGGATTCATCTACACATACCTAGTCAAACAAGATGATTTTTGATTTGATTTAAAGAATTTACCAAAAGTCTAGCATGAGGGATGAGATTTGATTGATGTTTGAAGGATGGATGAGAGTGTTGATCTGGATCCTAGACTAGACCTAGACAGACTTCCTTTCTATAGGACCTCAGTATTGAAGAACATGCTTATACTTCCTATGTGAGAAATGAAAATATTTGAAAGAGACTTGGGTTTTGACTATAATAAAATTCGTATAAATTAGGATTTTTCTTTGAAGCCTTCTTGTAAAAATTATAGACCAACCTTTCTTTAACTTTGTCTAGCCTTGAAAGATGATCCTCACGAGATTTTGGACTAAGATACTTATGATGATTTGGTTTGGGAACTTTGACTTTTCAGGAAATCATGGGATCAAACACATGTGAGGTTCAATTGCCTATTATCTTTCTTAGATTGATTCCTTTTACCACAAACACTTTCTTGATTAGGTTTCAAAATAAATGTCTGATGTACTGATTTATTTTCATCCCACAAGGTCCATTATGTGGAAATCAAGGAAGTTAGGGCAATAGTTTCTTAATGTTGACTTTAGTAAGAGAAAATTAAGATGTAAATCAAAATTCCTAGAAGCCTCTAAGGATGGAATCCTTAGGGAAAGCAATAACACTTGGATTTTTCAAAGGTATTTTCTCCTCCCAAAGGGTTTGGAATTTTGAGGATTTTGTGAATGTTTGCTTTCAAGTGTTTTTAGATCCAAGCAAAGTGTTTTAATTTCAAAATGATGCACAACTCTAGGATGAAAAGAGATAATATTTGTTGAATTACCACTTGGATAAATCCATCTGTGCTTATTCAAAGTGGACGACTAGAAGATTGACCACACTGGATCCTCCTTTCATGACACACAATTCTCGGGTCAACCAAGCTTCCGTTCTCATGACTCTCCCATGAAAAACTTTTCATCTCTACTTTGAACCACAAGTACATGGGACAGCTTCAGAACGACCGCTCTTTGCACCAAAAAATAGATAGGGATTTGGCTCACTATAACAAAGGTTCTAGTATAGGCATTCCATTCATGGGGGATCATTGATATGAAAAGAGACTAGATTGCTTCCCTTCTTGTCAGAATAATCCATGTGATACTTGAAATTTCCACAAGTACCCACACTTATATATCAGGTGGAAGTCGCTTGGGTTTAACATGTTCCCGATTGGGTCATTCCCTTAGGGTGAGTACTTTTTCCCACTAAAGTAGTCCCTCTAAAGATAAACAATAGTGAGCAAGAACATCCATAGTTCAATCAATCTTTGATTCTGTAAACAAAGAGATAACAAACACGATATACCTAACTCACACTAGCAAGATTTATTCAATTTTATAATTCCCAAATTGAAGTGTGGAGGCAATATTTTATACAATTTAATATCACCAAAATAATTTTGATTCTCAAGATTGTTGTGAAGTGCGAGAGAAGTGCATACACCTTTTAAATGATATTAAGTTGTAAAAGAGATTAAAAAAAAAAGAATATACATGTTCATTTTAAACCACAAAGCAATAATGGATTCTTTTTAATAGCACCAAGATGAATTGTGAAGTTTGTTTGTTCAATTATTAAATCCCAAAACCAACTCTAGTAAGTTCCTAAGGTTCTTTTTACCCTTTTCTTGTTCTTTTTTAAAACCCAAACAAACATTATTTGAATCCTAAAAGCTAAAGATAACAAAGTACTTAAAATGGTATTATAATTTCTCCTAATTTAAAAAAAACCACTTGTTACATTCGTGTGATAATGCCATCGTAGAACTTATCCTTATTTCCTCCTTCACTTCTTGATCACTTCAACCTGTAAAAGTTGGTTAATCTACAAAAAAGAGGCACAAATAGGTTAAAAGCTCAAGGAGATGAAAATAAAAAAGCACATGTTAAATAAAAACTAAAAAGATGCCTTTTACCCAACTCCAGCATCATAATCCACATATACGTCACTGTTTGGAGAAGTTCAGTGGTGCTCTGGTGAAACTAGCATTGCTTTATGAAGAAATAGGGACCACATATGCATCGCTATTTCACCTAGCATTATGATTTGGAGTTTGACTGGTCGGACTAGGTGGAAAATGACTGAAGCATCATTTTTGGAGAAGATGTAGCATCGCTATATAAAAATGTTGGAATGATAACATCGTGTTTTGTAGTTTGCAACATCGCTCCTTTTTGTAGACACAAAATTTGAACAAAAAATAATGGAATTTAAAAAAAAATATGTTAATTTCTTCAAGATCAGCCCTCCTTCTAGTGCCAAAATGTGAATGGTTGCTCTAGACCTATTCAAACATAGACAAAAAACACAAAGTTAGTCATCAAACACATTTAAAGAAATAATTCCCCATGTAATCCATTTAAACACGAAGAAAAATAAATAAAACAAAGATAATCAATAAAAAGCTATCAAATCTTGCTCTTAAACATTCAAACCACTATCCCATGGGGGAATTGGTGCTATTTTGATGTGGAAAATATCCCTTTCCCAATTCATTGATGCAATTTGATGAAGATTTGTTGATGATTGTGAGCTCCTTGATAAAATTTTACCATAACGTAGCTAAAGTTCATGAAATGCTTATGAAAACTTGATGAACAATGTATGAACTTGCCTAAAATATGAAGATAGTGTCTTTGCATAAAATTGTGGATCCACAACCAATAGAGAAGCCCTCTATTTATAAAAAATAATGATGGAGAAATGAGATGAGTATGAGACTAAACATGAGAAAATGGCAAGGTTCCACTTGTCAACATGCTAGTGGAGGAGGAGTGAGCACATTTTGGTGAATGTGCAAATAAATGAAATTAGGTGGAAATTTGAAATTTGAAAGATTTCTTGTGGAAGAGAATGTGGAAGAAGAGTTAATTAAAATTGTCTCAAGAAAAAGGACTTGTAAGAGGAGTTAATGCCATGTTGGAGGATAAATCCTTTTGGAGGGATTTTTCAAATTTGAAGAGTATTCCAACAAGATCCCTTTTTGAATGAAAATAGGAGATTTAATAAATCAATTAAATTTATTTACTTGTGCAAGCTGCAAAATCTAGAGGATTTGATGGATTAGTGTTATAATTAATTAGGATTTAATTAACTTAGATAGGGATTAGTTTGATTTGACATTTTGAATTAGATTTTTAGATTTATTTTAAATCAAAATGAGAGGAATTTAATTAAAAGGGATGATGGTAGGTTTGATTAAATAAGGATTATTTATTTAATCAAAAGAGGGACTTATGATTTAACTAAATAAAATGAATTATTTAATTAAAAGAAGAACTTTAGGATTACATAAGGCTGATTTATTTAATTAAAGAGGAAAATTATGCTTAATTAAATAAAGTAATTTATTTAATTAAAAAAGAAAAATGATTTAATCAAATAAGTTAATTTATTTAATTGAAAAAGGAATTATGATGAATTAATTAAATAAGGATTATTTAATTAACTCGTTAGTAAAGGAGTGATCAAGGAAGAACTAGTGTTAGTAAATCAAGATCAGGTGCGTGATATCAATTAGGATAATTTCAATGTCTACAACCACCGATCCCAACATGTTCAAGATTACCTTTGGAAGATCCATCTATATTGATTTTCAACACACCAAAAGGAGGGGGCAACCAACAACCATCTCGTTGGACCCTCCCTTTGGAAAAACTCCTTAATCTAGACCGAGAAGCACCTATACCCACATTAGCAAGCCCCAAAGTTTGAACAACACCCACCTCTATCGGATCCACATGGATAGGTAAATCACACTTGGCCACTAAAGTATCCTAAAGAGAAACTATGATCCTCAACCATAGTTGTAGAACCTAATTTTCTTATCCTGAAAAATCTTATGATTTCTTTCCAACTAAATATTCCAAATGATCAAGCTAGGCCTAATTTTACAAGAAATGTAAAAAAGATGTCCTAGCTAAGGGGTTCCCCAACCCACCCTAGAAATCAGTCAAAGAAGAGGCATGACTACACACCTGATTCTAAGTCCTCCACTAGAAATTCCAAATCTCTCTAACAAAGGGGTACTAAAAGAATATATGTGAAGAATCCTCTTCACTATTGTTACACATAATGCACATAGAGGGACCCTAAAATTATTTCTTCCATAAGCCAAGAAAAATATTACACTTAGGCCAAGAGAATTTTTTCCAAACCTATTTCCACCAAGGAACATCCACCCTCCCAAAAATCTACGTATCCAACACCTGATATCCCGAGGCAACTAGAATTTTTTCTTTTGGATCAAGGCCCTAGGCAAGAATATCTCTCTCTAGTAAGGAATCAAAAAATCTATGAACAAACATATTATCCAACTCACAATGATCCTCCATGAAGCCACTGGGAGGCCACTCATGAGGGTCCTTCCATATACATAGTGTTACTTGGTCTAGAACCTAGGAAGACTTGAAATCAACCACACTACACCAACCAACATCAATAAAGCTATCACACAAGGAATGAAAGTGATGATACATTGATATGATAGATGGATACCCATCCCAAGGGTCAAACAGAACAAAGCCTCTGAGCCTCTATTATAGATCCAAAATAAACCATTCTTGATAAGCATAGCACCCCTCTTTAGAGTGCCCTAGATCATAGAACCCTTCCTTGAGAGGATAAATCTAGGCACATTGATACTATCCACCCCACGAAGATACTTTAAAGTAAGGATCCTCTCCCAGCTCTAATGTTGATTGGTGCACCATATCCAATACAAATTAGCCACCAAAACCTAACCATTAAGCCTAGCCTAATGCAAGCCAAGCCCACCTTCCTACTTCAGGTGACAAATGGTTTCTCACCTAACCAAACTCCACTTCTCTGAGAAAAAAATATCAGACCATAAGAATTATTGAGAGAGGCTATAAAATTCTTTAATGAAACTAGGAGATGAAAGGATAAAACATTTGTAATTAGGGAGAGCTTGAACCACCGAAGTCAAAACAGTCATCCTTCCCATAGTAGAAAGCCACCTATAAGTTCAATGACAAAATTTATTGCAAAATTTATCAATAACATCCTGCCAGAACACTTGGGAAAGAGATCCCACAACCAGGGGGATACCAAGATAGACAAAAGGAAATTAACCAATCTGGAATATGAGAATATGAGCTATTCTCTTTTGAATAAGCTTCGGGGTATTAAAGAAAAAATTGAAGACTTACCCTCATTAATTCCTTGCCCCGAGGTAGCTAAATAAATATCCAAATGATTTCAAAGGCTAACTGCCTCCTCAACTTTAGCTAGTCCCATTAAAGTAGTATCATCAAAAAATAGTAAATAAGATTGGGGAGGTAGAGTGCTGCCCCATTTCCAACTTTGAATCAAACCCTACCTCATATGAGATTTAATAAATCTCCATAATCCTTCAACTATTATGATAAATAAGTATGGTGAAAGGGGGTCACTATACCGAAGACCCCTAGAGGCTCCAAAAATCTTAGAAGGCTCACTATTGATTAAAATAAAGGAGGAAGAAGTGACACAACTCATAACCTACTCAATCTAGACACCATCAAACTCAAAACAACTCAAAATCTTCCCAAGGAAGGACCACTTAACACATTCATAAGCTTTTTCCATGTTAAGCTTAATGAACATTGCCTTCTCTTTGGATGAAGCCATAGAACAAACAACTTTAGTTTCCACAACAATCCCTTCTAGAATCTACCTACCAACAACAAAACCCCCCCGATCTTTCAAAATTAACTTGCTTATCTATTACTTGAGATGCTTAGCTATCAACTTAGTAATAATTTTGCACCCCAAATTGCATAGAGAGATTGACCTAAAAAGATCCAAAGAATTAACACCTTCTCTTTTTGGGATAAGGGAAAGAAAAGTAGCATTCATGGCTCTTAAAATTTGCTTGTTCCTATGAGATTCTTGTACAAATACTAGGAGATCTAGCTTGATAATCTCCCATAACTCCTAAAATAATTTTATGGAAACCCATAAGGACCCAAAAATTTCCCCTTCTTCAACTAAAAAACAATCTCCTCCAATTAATTCAGGGAAATAGGTCTAATCAAAGAATCATCCATCTGATCATACACCAATGGCATAATACACTATTCCTCCTCAAGAGAAAGAGGGGAATCCTTAGTGAACAAAGAGGAATAAAACCAAACAATTTATTTCGAAAGATCATCAAAGGATGAGAGTTGACTCCCCTCTGAGGACCTAAGATAGGAAATTAAATTTCCTTTCCTTCCATCCTTCATAGAGTTGTGAAAAAAATAAGTATTCCTATCACCTTCTTGAAGCCAACCAATACAAGACTGTTGCTTCCAGAATATTTCTTCATGTAGCTCCCATTCTTCCAACTCCTTAATCACTTAAGCTTCCTATTTTCAAATTTACTTAGTCAAACAATATTCCTTGATTTGACAAGATATGGAATCCAAGTGATCCTAAGCATATTTTTTAGCTTGAAAGACCTTACCAAAGTGTTTCCTATTGCAACACTTCAACATATATTTGAAAAATTGGAGTCTCTTAGAAAAGGAATACATTACAGTGCTATAGTACCACTTTCCTTTGTGCCACTAGACATCCACAAGATCATGAAGGGATGACTCTTGAAGCCACGTAAGTTGAAATTTGAAAGAATACTTTTTAGAGTATTTACAAAAGCATGCAGACAATTTTATTGGCCAATGATTAAATCCTCTCCAATCCAAAATCTTAGAGCTAGTGGACCAACTATCCCCAAACCAAAAACTGGAAACAAGGAACCTATCCAACCTTTTAGAGATAGAAGTGTCCCCACATCTCCTATTATTCCATGTAAATAACCATTATTAGGCTTGATATCAACCAAATTCAAGAGATAAACATTATTCCTCAAGAGCACAAAAGAAGGCTCTAGATGAGCCAAACCTCCCTTCTTCTCCTCCTAAGAAAATATAGCATTAAAATCTCCTGTCATAATCTAAGGAAGAAAAGGAGAAAGGGAGCACACATATCTAACATGTGACCAAAGCAAAGGTTTTCCTAGAAAATCAATTAGAGCATAGATATTAGAAAGGAGGATAACTTCACCAGATACTATACTTGAAGCTACTAAAGAGATGGAATGTCTACTAGAGATCCACCACATAGGAATAAATATATGCGAATTCCACAAACAAGCAACACCACTAGAACTAACTTGAGACCCCACACACTAGAATTAACCTCTAAAATAGATCTTAGAGGCCACATTCAACATACTATCCACAATCATCTTAGTTTCCTAAAGAAAATAAAAATCAAGAGAATGAATATGAATCAACTCTCGAATAAACTTTTGTCTAGGGATTCTATTCATACCCCTAACATTCCATGATAACACAATCATCTTTGAGGATGAGAGAAGTGAGAATCAATGGTTCTCATTAGTCCCAATTCTACCAAAGTCTCACCAATTAATTTGAAATTTTCTTGATCTTTCTTTCACCGAACCTTGGGAGGTTTCTTTGGATCCCCCCTTTTTAGGGGTTTTTGTTGGAGGCACAAAGCTGGAAAAATATTTTTACTTCTTCGAATGTATGAGACATCCTTCACTACAAGGAAAACAAAGCTTAGAAATTTTGATCCATATTTTTCTTCTATCAACTTTCTTGTCACCACCTTCCTAGGCTCAGTAGGAGGAAATTCAATGTCCATTTGAGCCTCCTCACCACCAATTTGAGAAGATATGACAAAATAATTTTCTTGAATATTTGGAAGAGCCACATTAGGAGAACCATTCACCAACTACAAACCCAAAGGAAATCCCTCCTCCTAAGCCAACTCATCTAAGGCATCAAATCTATTAAAGGTCTCATCTATCGGAAGAATAAGGAGATGTCATTGATGAACTTGTTGGCAACATGAGCATGTGGGATGAGCACAAAGTGAATAGTTATGCATTGGAGTGTTGTCATTGATTTCAAAATTATATACCGGTACAAAGACTATGGTGTAGATTAGTTTGGGTGTGTTGAGAATGCTTAAGGATGATAATGTAAGAAAATTTTGTAAGATATTTTGATCTGGTGAAGGCAATAGTTGTGGAGATTGAATAAGCATAAATTCAGGTAATTCTATGTATAGGGGATCCAGTATTTGGGTCCGCATTTGTTCGTTGATGAATATTTTCTTTGCGCTTCTAACATAATTTTGTTGGTTGATAGAGGAACCTAATTCTAGAGTTTCATCTCATTTTGGTCATGGTTTTGGAGTTATGAGTAATAGAAGTTAAGCTTGGTAGTTACAAGCGTTTTCCAATTTAGTGCATATGCTTTGGTGAATCTACACTTCTCTATGGATTGGAATCTAACTTTTCTGAGCTATGGATATGTTGATAGGTGTTAGTTAATTATGTATTCTAGTTGGAATAGTGTTTGGAGGTTTGTGTGTCTGAGTGTGGGTGTACAATTGGAAAAAATTATAATTAGGTCACTACTGGTGCTGACCTAACGAGTTGGATGTGTTACAAAGGTTGAATATGTTTTGATCTATTATGTGGGTGCTATTTTGGGTCCATGCCAACCTATTTCAAGTTTTTTTGAGGTTTGAATATTGGCATGAAGCGTGTGTGTATGGATCTTGAGCTGACAAGTTACATTTTGCTTATTGCATCCAATTAGGTTGACCTAATTGATATTTTGGATGAGGCAGATATATAAGAAGGATCTTTTTCAATGTTTTGGTGTGTGTGGACATGTGATAAGAGTAAGTGGATGTGAATTATGTGAATATATGGTGAATAAAAAGCAGAGTAGAGTGTTGATTTAGATAAGTATGAAGTGTGTTGATTATGTATTCTGAGCTTCATTAGAACTGTATTTCATGCATGTGTTAGATGCAATTGTAATAGTTCAAATATGTCTGTGAGCTGCAATCTCTTACATCTTTTCTTTTCTTAGTGGGCAGTGAGTCCACCTATAGTGAGCACTTTTGTAATATACTATAACTATTTATAACATATTGTGAGATAATCCTCACCATTGTTTTTCCCATTTTGGGTTTTCCACATAAAAATATTGGTGTTCATGTGTTATGTGATGTTAAATGTTTTCATGCTTTTCTTCATTACTGCAATAGAATATGCTATGTGAGTTAGATGTTTAAATGTTTAAATGGTTTAAAATAATATTGATTCACCCCCCTCAGTATTCCATATGTTCAACAATTGGTATTAGATCTTGGTTCCTTGGAAGGAGCTTAATCGCTTGGGGAAGATATTGGAGGTTGAACACATGGCTATTAGAAGACTACCTATTCCTCAAGAAGATATTCTTGCTATTGGATCTATAGAAGAAGATTTCATATTCAACATAAATGGAGAGCTCAAAGTTTCTCTTGAAGATATGGAAAGAACTGAAGGTGAAAATAAAGATCTAAAATAAAATGTCAAAAAGTAGATGAAAGCATCAGAAAATTGAGAGAAAAAAACAAGAAATTCAAAGAAAGGCATAAGGAGGTCAGTGAGAATTTGAAGCAAGAAAATGAAAAAATTATTGGTCTAAAGGTGCAATTTAAAGAAAGAAAAAGAGTTGAAGAATTTTTGAATTCAATGGTAAAAATAAAAATTGAAGAATGCACAAAGCTTGAACAAGAAGTTGTGAATCTAAGATCAGATCTTGAAAAAGAAAGGAGCCATGAAGACAAATTCAAGATGAGTTCTAAAAATCTTGATGAAATGATTTCAAATCATAAAGGATCTAAAGACAAAAGTGAATTAGGGTTTGAGATAGGAGAAATCTCAAAGACAGATCAAACTACAAGCCAACCTAAAAAGAAGATTGAAGACAAGATCCAAAATCAAAGGAATAGAGCTAGAAGACCACCGATCAGACAACCAAATGCACAAAGGTACCCATATTTTAATATTTTATCTTATTCTTGTAATAGATTTGGACATAAGGATATGGAATGTAGAAGTGAAACAAATCAAAATGATTAATATTTTTCTGATTAGTGCTTTACATGCAGCAGATTTGGTCATAGAGCTAGAGAATGCAGAAGTTAAATAATGAATGGTTTTAATAATGGTAGAATGGTTCAATATTTCAATTGCTATTGTTATACATGCAATGGATTTGAGCATAAAGATAATTAATGAAAATATAGAATGAATGGAAGTAATATTGGTCCAAAGAATGTCATATGCTACAATTGCAATAGGCTTGGACATGTTTCTATGTTTTACAAAAGAAAAAATATGAAGAAGAACAATTTGGTGAAGAAGAATGATCTAATACAAAAAGTTGATCTCACAAAGACAAAGAAGGATATGGGAAAGATTTAGAAAAAGAAGAGACCGAGGTCAAGGATGGATTTATACTAGCATCCGGTGCAGATGTTTCCTCCAGAAACTAAGTTGAGAGCTTTGGCTCAAGGGGAGCTTTAAACGAAATATTTCATCCCCTGCCAAAGAAATGGTGTTGATGCTTCAACATGAGGATATGTGGTGTAGGTCAATATGTTGGATCTACTAGAGAATTTTTTTGTAGAAAATATCATGCAAAAGTTTGCAAGGCATTTGAAGGTGACTGTACATATAGTTAAGATTTTGACAAATTTTTGAGATGAAGAATTTATGGCGAGCTAGGTCACAATGGAAGGTTTATAAGTGATATCACTTAAGAAAAAATCATTTGTAATCAATTTTTCAAGTGAAGGAAAGTATACAAGGAGTAGAGCTGTGCAATTGAAGTAATTGAGTCCTGGTGCATGCAAAACCTAGTTAGAAAAATGAAGTGAAAGGTATTTACAGTCTTTGTTACTCTAATTTCTTATAAGTTACTTTGAAATATATTTAGAAACTTGTGAAATGGCTAAACCAAGGGTTGTATATGTGTCCAAGTGACCCTAACCTAAATTCAAGAAACATCTTAACAATTCCATGGAAGTCGATTTGGAAGGTGATTTTTTGAGGGTTCCTTATGGAGTCCTACACATAGAGGACATAAGAATATATATTCATGGCAAGCTTCAAGAGTATGATCATTTTAAACTGGGTGATGTATGGATGAAAGATCTCACCGGTGATGACTTTGTGTTGAACTCA
The DNA here is from genome assembly GCA_007115665.2 of Sequoiadendron giganteum. NCBI lineage: Eukaryota > Viridiplantae > Streptophyta > Pinopsida > Cupressales > Cupressaceae > Sequoiadendron > Sequoiadendron giganteum. The sequence goes on from CM021108.1 coordinate 585,507,270, forward strand.
ATATTATAATCTAGTTGTGAAAAGCTTGACATTTGGCAAAGGTTTCCTAAAATCTCCCATGATGATGTGTGGGTTAGAATTACTCTGAGACACATCCATGAGAAGTTTGTATGGATGGATATGCCTAGATTGATCACAAAGGAGGTGATTAGGGAAGTTACAGGGTTATGTGCCATCAGACCCATTCTGGTACTCAAATATGTGAAAAATGAGATTTTGATGGAGAGAGTAGGAGCTAAGTATGAAAGAAGAGCCCTAACCATTAAAGACATACAAAATATTGCTGAAAATTATGCCTCTAAGATGATAGGCTATAAAATATATTTGTCTAATAGGGAGAACTATGTATTTTCAACCGTTGTTAACACAACCTATGAAATGGTTGAAAAAGGCGCTGATTATGACCTATGTGAGTTATTGAGGTAGCAACTGATGGAGAATATATAGAAAAAAAAGGATTCTAGGCATCCTTTTAAATTTGGAACCTTGAAAATATGTAGAGGTCTGGGAGATGCAAAGGCATAAGATGAGGCTCTTGTGGCTTTGTTTGCAGTTTTTCAAAAATGGATGCAAGAAAGAGAAAGGATTCCATGCAAAATGGTGGAAAATTAGAAGAAGGATATCATCTTTATAGTTTATGAAGATGAGTGTATCATAAAAGTAGTAGAACCTGGAACTATATGGATCCTAGAGATGGGATATGAGATTATTGAAGCTAATATTGTAGGGTCCACAAACTACATGTTATGCAAACCAAAGGATACCGCAAAAGGAAGATATGGAAATTATGAAGAGAAATCAATGGAGGTCCTGTTGGTTCTCAAAAATGCAGGTTTTAACCATAAGAGTTTTCCAAGCCCTTACAACATTCTCGGACAACATACAAGGCCAATTATACAATTAAACCTTCTACTCTTTAGGTTCTGCAAGACCTAGGTGGGTGAACCTATGTGAAATATGCAGATTTGAAATGAATTTCCTGCTAAACAGTCTACCCACAATGGAAATTGGGAATGGATAGACAAAAGGATACTACAACTAATCCTACTACACAAGTGAAAGGTTTTGAATATATTTCTTGTTAGGAATTCTATCCTCTGGGATATGGCAGATCAGTGCCTTCTATCTGTTGGGAAACATAGTCAAAATAACAAGGATTAGAGGTGCCTCCATATCCAACTTAATTAAAATTGTTAAGCATATTTAAGGTATGAAATTCTATGATTGGCATATCATTTCACCCAATTTATGGATTGCATAAATTACTCTTGAATATCTTCCTACCAGGTATTTCTTTAAACATCCAACCAAAATTCTAAAATCACTGACTTGCTTAAAAGAATTTGATTCTGACTTTGCAGATACCTATTAATCAAACCACACAAAGTGAAAGTTGTACCATGATAAACCAAATATATACTTGTTATCCAGATTTAAATGACTTAAGAAATTTTAATTGGAAGCAACCTAATATGAAATTCACCAATTATGTCATCTTAACAAACAAACTCAAAAAAATTGCACTAGTTCAAAAAAAGTTTACTCCATTACATCCAGTTTCAAGAAGGACTCTTCATTACTCCTATCCTAGTTCTGTTATTATAGTGGAAAAAATCCCACACCTCTCAAACTCTCGTGACTATTTTAAAAAAAAAATCTATACACCCAACTCGAGGGGTGTGACCCTTAAATTAATCGGTAAAACCATTTGCATTCTGTGGTGGTAACAAAATATTAATTGTGTTGCCTTATCGGAAAATTAATATTTTCAACTATAGCTCTGCGTTTAATTTTAACTTTAATACTTTTCTCGCCCTTATGTTTCACTTTATGCCTTGCTACAAAGTCTTCATTTATGCTTACCGCTCTACGGTGGTCAACTTGTTGACTGGCCATGATATCACGGTGAGACTGTCACGGTCTATTCTCGCCTCCACCACTCTGCCACGGTCTCTGACTCGACCATTGGCGGTACCACGGTGAAATTTTGTTGCCCGTTGCCTCTCTATTTACCGTGCTACCATAGACTCCTCGATGACTATCTGCGATTACATGGTGACTGTCTGTTAACCGCTACTTGCTCACCGTGGCCACTACAGTCTGTGGTTTGACTATGTGTGGTACCACAGTATGATCGTTGCTGACTAATAGCCACTTACCACTATTACCACGGTCATTGTTTTAGTGGCTATGGTATCACAGTAACTGCTACCCGTTCGCCAATTCGCTACCTCATCGGTTGCTTACCCTATCACTGCAGTCACCATGGTCTATTAGATGACTATCCGCGGTAATGCGGTGGTTCCCCCTTTGCCATCTACTAACCGCTATCGGGGTCACCGCGGTCACTGCCCTGACTGCTAGCAGTACTACGACGACTGTCTTCTACCTGCTCCATTAATTGCTACCACCATACCGCAAGCTCATTGTGGGAGGCCGCGGTAAAGCGGGGAAGGACATATGAAATGATTTCTAAGGGAGCGGTAAGGATTTGAAGTGTATGATAAAGTGGATAGGGAATGAAATGAAGAATTTTATATGAAAAGATAGGCAAATATGGGCTTAAATGGATAAAAAGGCTTAGGATTTTAATTGAAAATTTTGGTTCTAACAGGTCCATATGGAACCAAGAAAATTACAAATAAAGAAAATAATGGATAAAATGGCTTCTACTTTTGTAGAAGCAATAGGCATCACACTAGAACAAGTTGAGGTAGCTAAGGCTAAATCTAGATCTTTGGGAATCCCATCAAGTGTGAGAAGATATGGTAGAGTAGCTACCACTCCTCCAGCTGCTCAAAAGTCCTTTGGGACTGTACTTTCATCTAGTGGAATAAAGAGGAAGGATACACGCACTCCTATAAAAAAAACCAATGCTTTGGTGAATGAGAAGTCCTCTCCGACAAAACAAGAAAAGAGGGCTGAGAAAGAAAAGGATGCTCTGGAAGGACATCAAACTGACCCTATGAGGATAAGAGTGAAAACCAAAGCCACCAAAGAGTAGTATTTGGGTGTTAATTTTGAAGATGAAGAGGAAGCAAAAAAATGACCGTAGATGGTTAGAAAGAGAAAAGGTGAAGTTTCACAAGATGAATATGGTACAAAGAAGAAGAAGTTTGATATCATTGACACAAATAGTGAAGCTGAGATGGAAAAATAAAAAGAAGGCTTCAGAATGGAGGTAAGAGAGAAGAAAATAGAAGCAAGCAAGAAAAGGACATTGGAAGAGAAGAAGAAGCAAAAGAAGAAGAATCTGATAAGAGCCCATAGTCCTATGAAAGTAGATGCACTTTTTAATGTCATTGTTCAACATGATATTTTAGCAAAAACTACAACATTATATAATGAGGTTGAAGAGGTGGAAATGGTCACCATAGTTGAAGCTATTATTAAATATATTATTATTCTTGAAGTTGATATGTGAAACATAAAGAAATATTTTCCTACAAAACTATGGAATGTTTTGATAGAGAGGAAATATGAAGCTATAGAAGAAGAGACCAAATTGAAGGCCTATACATTGGAGAATATAAGAGCTCCTCAGTCCAATGAAAACATAGTCACATTGGATAAAATGTACACTAAAATATTGAGAACAAAGAAAAGGGTGACAACCCTTATGAGCCGAGATCAAAATGATCTCGTAAGGCTCTAGAAGGAAATTGTAGACAAGGTTACAAACCTAACACAAAGACTAGGAATGAATCTGGATAGCAAGGAAGAAATGCATGAGGAGATGTCTACTCCAAAGGTGAACATAGAAGAAGATACACAAAACATTGGTGTTTGAAGAATAAAGAAGGAACCCCTTAATATGTTGTCATTGATGCCAACATTATTTATTTATATTTTCTCTAATCCGATGAATAAAATGGAGATATATGTAATGCCTCACTAAGGGACCCGATGGATCAACACAAAATTCCACAAATAACATGCCAATTTTTTTTTTTGAAACTAAAGTGACACTAAATAATGCAAGTCAACAAATTAACATGGATAACATCATTACATTAACATCATATCATAATCACATTATGACCTAAAAGTAACATTAATCATAGCCCACTTACACACCTATCAACCATGGTACCCTAATGTCGCTACTATGACTCATCTAAACTAACTAAACCTATAGAAGGACATATGATACACTAAGAACACATCCAGTCAACTCCTTGAATGCAAATTAAATCTCATACAACAAATTATATATGATAACACAACTTAATTATAATTAAACCTCATCTAACACTATGCTAATATGAACCTAATCCTAGTCAACACCATGAAATAGGTACATAGAGATATATAACATCTACTACTAAATTAAGTTCGTATGCATTATAAACACAACATTGCTATGTTGACCTTTCCATTACATAATAGACAACAATAAATATATCATCAAGATTACATCAATTCATTTACATTTACTTTACAAGACTGCTACAATGTATAACATTCATTTATTTGAGAGGTACATATATATATATAAAATACATATTGGACACAATTTATTATAAATATCATCTACACCATAAAACCAACTCTAGAATGAAGTGGAAGGAAAGACTCTCCATGTTGCACATAAACTATACCACCTAAACCCCAATGGATGGTTGGAAAATACCACCATACAATGTGGAAGCTTGAAGCCCACTCCCTCCATGCTAGGAGAAAAAACTGAGCCTCACACAAAATCAAGAAACATAAACAACAAGTGGCTGACACTAAACATCCAAAAGAGACTACCTAAAGCAAGAATCAACCAAAAATCACAAGGAATTTCACAAAGACTTTCATATACTTCCAAAAATCCAACACAACACAAATGGATACAAAACCCAAAAGCTAATAATTATACCACAAAATATGCAATGAATTACATTACATAATTTGCACAATATTATAACATGATAGCCAACTTTAATTTCTATTTCTCAGCAATTCATAATTAGGACCAACAATGCATAACCTTGGTACAATTGATCCTTACATAGTATAAAAGCCTCAACACAAGATTTCACAAATAGGAAGGGATTTTCAACATAAAAATGGTAAATAAATTCAAGCACAAATGGTACAACACAATATAGATAAAAGGAAAGAGCTATATCCTTCTATACAACCTTTAGAACTAAACTAAAACACTCTTGACAACAGTCAAGTCTGCCAACCATAAAATAGTCAAATCAACTCGAAATCCAAATCCGTCAAAAACCCATTTCAGATTTGGCCCTTGTCTACATAGTAATGTGAGTAGAATTGACCAAAAAAGACTCAAAAATTGAAAAAATTCAAAACAATCAAATGGATCCCTTAAAACCATCTTTTTCGACATACCCGATTATAGCGAAATGGCAAAATGAAAAACCTGATAACTAGATCTTTTCCAGATTATTAATAAAATTGAAAGCTCAATTAATTTAACCCTTTAAAAACACCTATAAATCTGAAATGCATAATTTAACAAAATCAAGAAAATTCCTACCTCAAATTCGAAGAACAATGATGGAAAAGAAGTTGAAACCCCAAAAAAATCCTCCAAGATTAAATCACCAATCAAGAACCATGATCAAAAGACAAAATATCAATTCAACCCAACAAAAATAAATTCTCATAAATTCACAACCAAAAATCCAAATCACCCTTTTCAAATCCCATCTCAAATCTCTCAAAATCTCACCAAAGGCATCAAAATACATCACAATTCTTTCAACTTTCAAAACCCCCAAATTGCAACAATTCTCCAAGAAATCTCTTTCATTGCTCATTCCTCTTCACAAACATGGAAATAATTCAAAAATGAAGAATGAAAATCAATCATGAACTCCCAAACAAAAAAAAGCCAAAGAGAGAAAACACTCTCCTCCCATAAATAGAGAGAATTCCTGGAAGGGGAAAAGGTAACCGCCTTTTCAACTTCCCATCAACCCTTTCAAATCCAATTTTCATCACTTTTCATACAAGAGTAATTAGAATGGGTTTTGGATTTTATAAAATGGATTTTATGGAATAAAAATACCTCTAACCCACAAACCTATCACCTAGGATATTTTTTAAACAATTAAGAGGTCAAATAAGGACTTCTTAAAACATAAATTAAGTGACCATTTAAATAAAATGAATCATGAGACTAATAAAACAACTATTTCATCCAAACAATAGTAAAATAAACTTTATTCAATAAACAATAATCAATAAACCAAACACATCATAATAATAAATAATAATTAAATCCCCACCACGGACGTTGGGGGGCAATGTTTGTTACCCCGTGGCCATAGGGATTAGTCTCACCTCAAGCTCACCCTATAAAGGGATCCACTGGGCTTGAGTCGCAGGGACACCCTTCGAGACCAAAAAAATAAAATAAAATAAAATAAAAAATAAATAATAATTAAATAACCATTCCCCAAAATAATAACATAACACATTAACATAAATAAATATATCACTTATGAATAATATTAAATCACACCTTAAACACATTAATAAAAATTATAATAACAACTAACATGATCAACCCAATATCTAACTTCACTCAAATAATCCATAATCTAAGGCTAGGCATAAACCATGAAATAACTTCTCACATAAAATAGACATTCACATCAAAGCATAAATAACACTAATCACAATAATAAAAACTCGACTAACCACAAGACTTAGCACCATCTAGTCAAGATCCAAAACCAAGGCTAGACACCAGAATCAAACAATCACATATCCCATAAGAAAAATTCACATAAATGCAACAGTCCAACTATAATGTATAGGTGATCGGGCATTGTCTCATGGCAACCCATAAAGGTTAACACATTCTTAATCAATTATCCCTAATTGAGGACAATGGTTAGGGTTAAGGTATATTTAGGCCTAGATTTTATCTCCTCAATCGCCATTGGGATTAGAGGCATTCTTAGACCTGCTAATTCAGGTGGAGACGTAGCCTAGTACTTGTTCACTCAAACATACAAGTTAGAGCACATGTGCATAATAGTCGAAGCACTAGGAAAGGAACCCTACCAATTATATCTCATTCTTGTATGTCCCCCATACATCTAATGGTATGATGTTTCCCTTTCCACCTATCCTAACAACATACTACTGCATCACCTAACTATCCAAATAAATCTCTGCATAATAATAATAACATAACAATATGCATCATGCTCACAAAAGTACTAACAAAATCTCATGTTCCATCTTTAAATATCCCTATTATTTTACCTTCATCTCCAAGTTCCAAAGCCAAACTACCTGCATATCCATGGTGAGAATGGAGGGGCACTACATATCTTAATCCATCATTTTGGTCTGCAATTACTTATGTAATAAGATCTGCTTATGAGGTGATAATATGTTATTATTGAAAACTATGTGCGTCTATGAGTAAGATTTCAACTATTTTGGATGAACAATTTGAAAGTTACAAGTAATAGTAGTTCAACATTCAGTTTTGCCTCTATACAGTGTAAATAGGCATGAGTAATCTAGTCCATGTTCCTCTAGTGTTTGGGATCAGTCTTTACAATTTTGGGAGATTGTTTATAGGTATCATTACACTATATATTCTATATGGTGAGTGATTATGTGATCAGATGGATCCTTGGTGTTTGATCAATTGGCTTATTTTATGATTAGGTCTAATTCCTGGCCAACCTAATGCTTGATATATGTTTTTGAGATTAAATAAGTATTATAGATGGTAATAGGATTTATTTTAGGTCCATGCCGACCTAAATTGAGTGTTGCATGATTGAATTGAGTGCAATTTTATTTATTTATTTATGGATCTGACAAGGCAATTTCAATTTGATTTTTGGGCTACATCTAATTAGGATGCCCTAATTGATGTATGTGGGTGTATTGGGTATATATGTAAGTCAATTTTGAATTTAGATATGACATATGCAAGATGATATGTGATATGATGCAAACATGTGAATTTGAATGTGTGTGATCCAAATATTAACAGAAATTTTGTGAATATTGAGCTACTGTAAAGTAGAGTAGTATTTTCTATTCATAGCTTCAAATGAACTAAATTCAAAACAAGGAAGGTGCATTTTGTATCAGTTCACATCCTGGCCGTGTGGCCATTTTTGTTTTGTATGTATTTTTTCTGTGAGCCTTATTGAACAGTGTGTCTTGGCAATGAGCCTTTGTAATATCTTATAAGTAGTTATAATATATTATGAGCTAATCCTCACCACGGTTTTTCCATTTTTGGGTTTTCCACGTAAAAATGCTAGTGTTTATGTGTCATGTGATCTTGTACTTGTTGATTCATGTTTTCATTCATTGTTGATAATTGGATGGATTATGATTAACTGGTCTAATAGAATACTGTTTCGTGCCCCCTCTTAGTATTCTAGGTGTTCCAGAATTGGTGCTCAACATGAGCATATAACTGAAGAAGGAGATGCACAAGATAATGTTCTTTTGAATGTGGAAGAAACTTGAGAAGAGAATGTTGAGAAGGATGCAACTATCAAAGAAGAATCTATAAATGAGGATATTTCCAAAGACCATCAAACACCTCCTCTGATATCTGAAACACCTCATGAGAATATTCAAGTTCAATTGGAGATAATCATCTCTCTAGATAACACAAAATAGGTCATCGGTGAAGACATAGGAAAAGAAAATCAATAGAAGAATGAAGATGCCTTTGGAGATGAGGAAAATAAATAAGTAGAGACACCAATTAATACTGGTGATAATAAGGAGGAGCTGGAAGAGAAGAATCCAAAGGAATATGTTAAGGTAACTAGTGAATCCTTTGGCTCCTCTGGAGATTCTCTAAAAGATCTCTTTGTAACACTCTAACTAATCTGTAGTTTAAGAATGGAAAATAACTACAAGTTTCAACTAAAATGTAACTAACTAGTTTTCATACTAGGGTTTCCTTTGCAATATCGAATGAAAAGATTAAAAAATTGAACAATTACATCATAATCAATTCATAAACTAACTTTTAGTGTTCAATTTTAGTTGAGAAGGAAACAATTAACCGTAAACATATATCCGAAAATCACAGTAGGAAAATAACTAACTTTTCTTTGTTTTCAAAATGTAAAGAGAATTTAGTACAGCTAAGAAATAAACATGCTAAAGTATTTATAACTAAAATTAAGATAGAGAAAGAGTTACAAGAAAGTACAGTTTGAAGGCTTCTTGTTGGAATGCTTTCTCATAACTCTTATATTTTCCAAGGGAAAAATAAATATCATCAAGGGATTTTCCACCCAACCAAAGACCTACTGGTCTCCCATGTTTCTTCAATTGAATAAACCTAACCCTTCACGAGGGTAATCAATAAAGGATCACATGATATCATCATGCCTTCTGAGCCTGATGTCAAAGACCTATACTACCTGATCGATCTGTCACTATAGGTAACTCCTAACTAGAAAGATCACTCTAACCAGGGTATATCTAGTTCTTGATAGCTGACAAATGCTTAATCTAAGCATCTTAACCTTGGCCAAGCATTTTATTATTAATGGCACACCTATGTAGTTAGCACTCTCACCCTTGCTCGACATGATAATTCTTGACCCTAGGTTTTGTAGACATGGAAAATGTACAAAAGTCATTTTGGCACACTTGATCCCAATTGATAACAACATTTCTTCCTAAATCATACTCTAAGCATTTCATCGTAATTCTATCTCTTAATGTAATGGATCATTATTCATCTAATTAGGTTATCACCTCCTTTAATTAAATTAATCAATTTAATTTAATTAACCTTACATTTCTGTTTAATTGAATAATTCATTTTATTTGATTAAATCCCTAAAGTATTCTTCTTAAATTAAGTAAATTAAACCTTATTTGATTTAATCTAACATATTCCTCCTTATTTAAATAAATCAAATCATTTATTTAATTAATCTTTTCCTCTCAATTCTTGACTTAAATCTGTGTACGTTAGAATGTGCAAATCAAATTGAATGTAAACTAATACACCAATGAAACATTAGATTAAAGAAACTAATTTAAAGAAAGAAATATGCAAACTCTAAACACAAGCAACTCCTTCAAATTCATCCCATTGTCCTCTATCTCCAAGGATTCGTTTCAAGATGCTTGCTCTCAGTTGTTTAAAACAATAGCTTGTAGAATGGCAGCTTGAGAGAATGAGATTGATGAAAATGCATGTGCATTGCTAAAAGATTTAAGCTATGAAATTGGAAAGTTAGAAATGCTAAAATGCAACTATAATAACTACGCATGAAAATCTAAGATTCGAGGTCCTTTTCCACTCACAAGAGAGCTGTATTTATAGATTTTTGAAGGCAGGAATTCAATTGGCCAAGATCGACAGTTGAGTTTAAACCTGTTAAAATGAACGGTGAGAGATCGAGAATTCGAAAAGAAAATGGAATTTTAAAAGACGGATGGAGAATGAAGAGACAATTGAAAGGTGTCTCTCATATTTTAAATAAGTAAATATTTAATTATGTGTGACAAATGAAAAGGTTTTAATTAAATATTGAAAATATTTAATTATGTGAGAAGAGAAAAAGTTTTTTAATTAAATATTTGAAAATATTTAATTTTTGAGAAGAGTGAAGAATTTAAAATGTGTTTTAATTAAATATTGAAAATATTTAATTAAAATGGGAAATGAAAAATATCATTTAAATTTGGAATTTAAACTTGTGATAATTAATGTAAATAAATTGGGAAATTTATTTAATTAATTAAGAGGAAGGTAGCATTAATTAAATAAACATTATTTATTTAATTAAACTAGAAGAATTGAAAAATGAACAATATAAATAAATAATTAAATTTATTTATATGTAGATGACTAAAGAATATTAATTAAATAATTCATATTTAATTAATTAACAGGTTTGATTAACCGTGAGCATTTTTAGATGTGTACAAAATCAATTCATAAATTTAAGTCTAAATTGTCATATCATTTAATTCTTCATTAAGTTAATCAAAACCATTATTAAGTTAATCCCTCTCATTAAAATCCTCTAGAGAATGAAAGTTGCACAATAAATCAATTACTTTGATTTATTTAATTCTCTATTTTCCCTCACATGGCATCAAAAGGGAATATTCCCTTATTTGAATTCAAAAAGGTCAAGTGGACTTGGTCCTTCCAACAAGGCATTTAAGGCCTCTTAAATGTCCTTGGCCTTGGGCCAAATGACAATAACTCCATTTCTCTTCCCTCTTCAACAAGTCATCTCACAAATTCAAATTCAAAATAAGTGCATTTATCGGCACTTTGGCCAAAATGTGCACAACCACTAACCATTCACATCATGACATGTGGCATTCAACCATTGGATTGGAAGTTAGTCCCACATTTATTAAACCTCACTTCCTCTTCCAAATTGAAAGTTATAAATTCGAGGATTCTCTCCTCATTTCTCATCCACAATTGCATGCAAAGTTACTCTCTTCACATTGAGAGCTAATTTTGCCCATTTCACCCAACCTATCACCATTTTCACAAATTGTAACAAGGTTATGATCTCAATCACTCAACATTGCAACTTAGGAATTTGGAAATGGCCAATTGCAACACTTCATTGGCACCAATTCCCCCATGGGATTACTAATCTATTGGCTTAATTAGGATTTAACTTCATTTCTTGTATTGTGTTCTTCATTTCCTAGTTTTGGTATGAATAGATGGATTTCATGGGGAATCCCTCATATTTATTTGCATGCATTTGATCTAACAACCTAACATGTTTTGTTGCTCTTGTGCATTTGCAGGTTTAAGGGTTCACATTTTGGCGCTAGAAGGAGGGCTAGACTCAAGAAATTAATCATGTTTTTTAAAAAAAATTATGTGTTTTTTCTAACATTTTCTCATAGGTCATAGGAAAACAGCCGCGCGACACCATATTGAGCCACCCTCATTGGTGCGGTGCAATACTTCACTGCTTTCAGGAAAGCGGTGCCATATTGACCCACGTTTAACTTCTCAACCTCACCGCTTTTTGTTCTGCCTGTCATTTTTTTAAAAATTCCTAACTCCACCTCGTTCATCTCCACAACGTTATACTCCACTGCTTTCAGGACCGTGACACCATATTGCACTATGTTTCCTCCAAACTTTGCCGCTCAACCTTTCCTGCCTAAAAAATTCAAAATTTCAAATAGGGCCGCTTCCAAACTGCATCGCTTGCCCCTGCCGTTCCGCTTTTCCACTCTCTATTTTTATAGAGCGTCACCCACAGTCAACCACGTGGTTCTATATAGCACTGCTTTCATCCAAACTGCGCTGCTTTTACAAACTGTGCTACAGAAAAATAGTGAGGTCTAAAATTGACATGTGCTTTTTAAGTTTGGATTTTTCTAATCTTTAACCTTGTTTTCTTTCCTTTTGCTCTCTGGTATTCTGTCATTTTGCAGGTTGGAGCAAGGAAAAAAAAGTGAGGGAAGAAGCTCATCATGACCTCATACTCATCATGCAAGGAAAAGTTTTTTAAACACTAAAGTGTTCTTCAACACTTTTGAAGGATTTTTAAAATTCTGATTTTTAAAGAAAAATTTGTTAATATCTTTGGCCTTAGAAACACTAGATTTACTTTGGGTTTAAAAAGAACAAGAAAATTCCCTTTTTCAAGCAAAGTAGGAGATTCATTATGACACCATGCTCATTTTGTACAAAGTGTTCTTAAACACTAAAGTGTTCTTCAACAGTCTTTAAGGATTTTTAGATTCTTGTTTAAAAGGAATTTGTTAATTTCATTTGCTTTAGGAACACTAAAAGTCCTTTGGGTTCTAAAATAAACAATCAAATTTCTTTTCAAAAGTTGCCAAGGGGCTAAAAAGAACCTTAGACAAATATATTAGATTTTGTTTAAAGGATAACAATTGAACAAGGCAATCTCACATTTCCTTTGGTGCTTAAAAATAATTCATTATTGCTTTGAGGGATTTAAAATGAACATGTGTTCTTTGTGTCTTGTAATATTTTTTTCAAAATAGTGTCATTTGAAAAAGGTGTATGCACTTCTCTCGTGCTTCATGGTGATCTTGAGAATCAAAAGTCTTTTTGGTGAAACTAACTTGCATAAAATATTGCCTCCACATTTCAATTTGGGTACCTAACAATTGAACAAAACATGCGAGTGTGAGTAAACTTATTGTGACTATTCTCCCTTTGTCTCTAAACGAAGGTTGATCGAACTACGAATATGTTTATTCGCTTATGTTTATCTTTTAGAGCTTGCCTTGTGGTAAAAAGTAATCACCCAAGGGAACGACCCAACCGGGAACACGCTAAAGCCAAGCGACTTCCAACTGATATAAAAGTGTAGATTCTTGAGGAAAGTTCAAGAATCATGAGGATTATTCCGATGAGATGGACATATTGGACTCTTGCCAATGTTGGATAATCCCCCACAAACATAATGCCTGAATTAAAAACCTTTGTTTAGAAAAGGCCAAATCCTTGTCTATTTTTTGGGTGCAAAAGGTCATGTCCTTTGAAGCCGCCCCACATTATACATGTGATTTTGTTGTAGAGATGGAAAGTATGCTATGGGAGATTCATGGGTACTAATGCTTGGCTGACCTGAGAAGTGTGTGCCATGGAGTGGAGCTAGTGTGGTCAAGCATTTACCCATTCACACAAAATATGCGTAGCTAGATTCATCTAAGTGGGAACCCAACATAATATTGTCTCGTCATCCTAGGGTTGTAAAAAGTGCTTGGAAGTGGAAAACACATTACTTGGTTCTCAAAAACATTTGCAAAACGAACATTCACAAGACCTCCCAATTTAAAACCCCTTGTAGGAAACAAATAATTTTGACGAATTTAGGTACTCTTGCTTTCCCTAGGGATCATATCCTTAGAGGTTTCTAAGTGCGTGGATTCTATCGTCATTTGTTTTCAATAAGGTTAAACATAGGTAACTTTTGCCCTATTTTCCTTGATTTCCACACAATGGACTTTGTGGGATGAGAAAGAAAGTGGGACATTAGACATATAGTTTGAAACATAAGCAAGCAAGTGTCTTTGGTAAAAAGAATTAATTAAGCCAAGATAAAAGGAAAAAATTGAACCTCATTTGTGTTGTTCCCAATGATTTCCCGTAAGATCAAGGTCCCAAAACCAAAGTTCAAAAAGCTTAGTCTAAAAGCTCATGAGGAGTGCCTTGAGAGGATTTTTGAATTCAGAGAAAGAATAGTCTACAAATTCTATAAAAAGGCTTCAAGGAATAATCCCACTTTGTATGTGTTCTACTATCAACAAAATCCCAAACTTGTTGAAAGATTTGCTTTCCTCCCATAGGAAGTCTAGCGTTTTCTTCAACACCGAGGTTTTGTAATAGGGAGTCATGTCTAGCTTAAGGTTCAAGGTCAAAGTTGTCATCCTCATCCATCTCTTCATCAAACCAGATCTCATTCCATCAACAAAACTTTTGTGAACTTTGGAAAAATCACTCATGCTAAACTTAAAGGGCTAAACCAACATCACCTTATCTTGGCTTAACACACCTAGCCAAAATTGTCAAAACTCTTGGACGAATTTACCTCTAGGATAACGCGACTTCCTAAGGTATACTAGTTCAAAATCACATTGACTTAACACACCTAGTCAATTCATCTTCTTTGCAAGTTCCCCTAGCATTACACAACTTCCTAGGGACTACAAGTTCACTACAATCTTGTTTGGCTTAATACACATAGTCAAACCATCATAATCAATCTAAATCCTAACAAGTTTAGCATAACCCTTCAAAGGTTCTCCAAAAGGTTTCACTCACTCACTTCATCCATTTATCCCATCATCATTACCACCTTCTTTGATCTTTGACTTCCCTAGTTCTTCTCTTTTGGGCCTAAAAGGTTAGGATCAAATGATCCCTATTTTTTATGGTTCAAACAAGATCACAATGCAAGAAGAATATGGAAAATATTAGTGAAATATCAACTTCCATTAACATGAGTCAGGTAACCTCTGAAATAAACCTTGCAGGATCAAGCAATTCCCCAAGTAGTTGTTCTTTGCCATCACAAAATACTCAAGAGGAGAGCTACGAGGAGGACATCACAAACAAGGATATGGGGATGACACAATCCGAAATGATAAAAATGGTTCAAAATTCAGAGAACCACAAAATTGTCAATGCCATATTCAAATAGTTAAACACGTTAGTGGAAGGAGGGGTCCATTTCCCTTCTGACCTTGATGCAAGTACTAGTACAAACATGCCTCTTACAAACACATCCCCTATATCAAATGTCAATCAAGAAATGCCCCACACCACATCGGCCATCACACCAACCTCACACATGGTGAACAAAGGAAGTGCTATGTTTCAAGAGTTGCAACAACATCGCCTTGTGGCCAAAAAAGAGGTGACCATCACCACTACACTGGATAATTCTATCCCAGTAAATCCATTACACCCGTACATCCCACTCACATCCGATAATCCTGTTGGTTCATATTCATTCCATGCCTCACCAGCCTGTCAATAAAAAATACAAAATTCTCTATCACAAGGAGAAGGTGGCTTGTTTGGAACAAATGATGTTTCTTATCCTTTTTCCCAGGGCAGCATACCATCTCTTCCCCCATTTCCGTTCACAACCACATCATCTCTTGGATTGGGTTTTCCCCCTTAAACACCGATAGTTTCTCAGAACTGGGCAATGTGAACATCACAACAAAAAGTGGCAATCATTCAAGCCACTACATCAATCGGTCCTCAAATATCCCAAAGCATACCCTCTCAAGGACCAAGCATCTCGACCACCCTGCCAACAACCCAAATCCCAATCACCACAATAACCCTTTCACCTTCCATAATGGTTGGCATGATTCCCATTCCACCACTAATCCCACCAAAAGCCAACATGGAAAATTCATTCACCACTCTAATCCAAACCATTCAAAGAGCCAACCAACAAAGAGTACTCAAGCAAAAGCAGTAAGCACAAGCACAAGTTCAAGCTCAAACTCAAGCACAAGCACAAGCTCAAGCACAAGCACAAGAACAAGTCCAAACACAAGTCCAAGCATAAGCACAAGCTCAAGCACAATGACAAGAACAAGCACAAGCCTAGAAACAGGCACAAGCCCAATACCAAGCGCAACTGCAAGAAATCCATCTGCAAGCATACCAACAAGCCCTGCAAGATTTTCAAGCACAACAACAAGCCAAACAACAAGCTTTGTTGGCACAACAACAACTCAACTAACAAAAAAATTTGTTGGCACAACAATAGCTAGACCAACAATAGGCTTTGTTAGCACAACAACAACTTGACCAACATAAGGCTTCATGGGAACAACAACAGATGGACCAACAACAAGCATTGTTGACACAAATGCAAGCATACAAGCAAGCCTTGAATGCATAGCAGAGCTTGCAGAAAATGCCCACTAGTACTCTTCCCACCCATCAAACACCTCAAACACCTCAAAACACATTCTTTCCACCACCCGACCCAAGCAAAGATGTTTCAACACAAATCAAACTGCTCTCACAACAAGTGTTGGATTTACAAGTAGGAAAAACAACAAGAACACCGGGAAACTTGTGCCCTTATCCTTTCAATAGAAGTCTCACCATGGTACCATTCCCAAAGGGATTCAAGATCCCCAAATTTGACAAGTATAATGGAACGTGCAACCCTCAAAACCACTTCAGGGAATTTCAGGTGCATTGCATGGAGGTTGCATACGATGACACATATCTAATGCGACTATTCCCCTGAAGTCTAACTGGTCTAGCTATAGAATGGTTTTCTCGCCTACCCACGGGCATTAAAAAATTCGAGGAAATAGTGGAAGCTTTCCTTAAAAAATATGCTTTCAACATGGGTGCGGATGTTAGTTTGGAAGAAATATCAACACTCAAACAAAGAAAAGGAGAGCTGTTCACATCCTTCTTGCAAAGATGGCATTCCAAGGCCAATTAGAGCAACTGGACCATGCCGAAAGAACAAAAATTTTGGACCATCATATCCAATTTAGATGAGAACTTGGTGTTCTACTTGAAAATGCAATGCATCACATCCTATGATCAAATGATCCCAAAAGCGCTCAACATCCAATGAGCCCTTACCATGCAAGGAGGCACATCAACATTCACTCCGCCACAGGATAACCGCCCATCCAATAACTATAATGATAAACCTCAAAAATGGTCGACGAACAAAAGTATCACAAATGACGGCATGGTCGATGCTAAAGTGGTCATCAGTGCCCCTAAGCAGAACATCCAAACCCATCATCAGTCACAAAATCATAATCACAACAATGTATAGACTAATGCAGTCATAGCACAATGACAACCACCTCCCACCAACCAAATCAACAATCTGAACAATCAAGGAGGACCACCTCGCAGAGGCAAGTACCCCCCAAGAGGAAGTTCACGGCTCTTGGGGAATCTATCGAGTCTATAATGAAAACGCTGGTCAAAGAGAATCTAATCAAAGTCTCTAACTCTGAGCAATATGTGGAACCCATGACCAAGCTACCATGGTATAACAAAAATATCCTTTGTGACTTCCATAAGGTCAAAGGACATACCACCGCCAATTGCATGAGGCTGAAAAACATCATCCAAGACCTCATTGAGGATAAGATTATCAATATCGAGCAGCCAACTGAAAACCAAGACTTGAAAATATACATGAATCTAATGCTGAACCACAACCAAGGAAATAATTAGGGGAACAATAAAGGCAAGCAAAAATATGCTAGTGCTAATCTAGTGTATGGGGAAATAGTAGCATGTGTTGATGAAATGGTCATAGTCATAAATGTCAAAGGAGCCAACAACGACTGTGGAGTCACCACACATGACGAAAAGGTTACCATTGCCAAGGCACCATCTAAGACCCCCATTTCTAATAAAAAGGCCATCCCCTATGACTACAACATCATTGACCAGCTAAAGAGAACCCCTGCCCAAATTTCCATCATGGAACTATTGAAAATTTCCACCACCCACAGGAAGATCCTTGATGAAGCATTAGATGCATCCACCATCTCCGCCACCCTTGACATAGAGTAGTTCCAGGCTATGGTGGGTAACATCGTTACCCCAAATCTCATTACATTCTTTGACCAAGATTTCCCCCCGCAGCCATCTCATAACCGCGCGCTCCACCTTCAAGTGCTCATCCATAAAAAGAGAGTCAAAAGAGTCCTGGTGGACAGAGGTGCAGGACTTAAAATTTGTCCCCTAAAGCTCATAAAGAAATTGGCATTTACTGAGGATTCCATTAATAAGAACAAAAGCATCATGATAAGAGCATATGATGATCAAGAAAGAGTGTCTCAGGGCACTATCAAAATCCCCATCCAAGTGGGACCGAAAACTATGGAGACCACCTATCAGGTCCTTGACCTTGACCTACCATATAACATCCTCCTCAGACGCCCGTGGATCCATGGAATGAAGGAAGTGGTCTTGACGTATCACCATTGTATCAAGTTCTCACACCAAAATGAAGAGGTCACTATATATGGGGATCTTGAACCTTTCGCCTACTACAAAAACTTGGAAGCCAAGTTTTATAAGGTCCCCCAAGTACCAAAAAATGATTAAGGACCATCCATGTCATACATAGACCTAGCCAACCTCGCTTCCACTTCTGTGACAGAGACACCCACTAGCCTTGACATATCCAAAATAAAAAAAATGATCCAGGACAATGGATGTGGTGACTACATAATGAAAAGGAATGCATTTGTTGTAGGAGAGTTACCACAATCTCCTAGATTGCATGGACAACCTCAGCTAGCTGAAACACCTATCCACACTATTAGGACAAACCCTTCTAGATTCCGTCGTTGGGGGGATCTCAGTCAAGAAAATGTGGATGAGCAAGACATATCAAACACATTATACCAAGATGAAAGGCCCAGCCCCACCCTACCCATGGATGAAACTAATAGAGGGTTGCGAATGATGTTTGGTATGGGCTATAACAAGAACAAAAGCCTTGGAAGGAATAGTGATGGACAACTAGAGCCCATCATTTGAGAAAGAAGAATGCAGAACCTTGGCCTTGGGTATACTCATCCGAGTATAACCGTACATGGTAGAGGTACTCCCAGTAAGGCAGTCAGGTCCTCTCCTCAGGTAACAACAACTACCCTTAGACCACCACTTTTGCCTAGGTATCCCACTGGACAATTTCACCTTTGATGTCACTGATGTTTGCACCAATAGTGATGATGATGACACCATACAAGGCCTTCCTAGAATCTTTGAGGATTCCACCCTACTAATGATTAGTGCCTCACCAGCTGAGTCAAGCCAACAAACCCACCAAATTACCTTAGTACACCCTCAACTCATCGATCACGACCAACAAGGACTGCCGATTCTAGACTCATTCAAAATCGACGAGGTGGTATTGGAATTCATGGGACTAAGGGATGCAGTTCCATATGGGGATCACAAGGCAGGCTTCAACATCACATTAGACACCCAGGCATACTATGGGGAGATGATTGAATCCTTTAGTTGCAAGAGAAAAATATCGAGAATAGCTAGGGGTTAGGAAGTGAAAACCACACCGTGGCGCTTTCTAATCACAAAACAGTAAAAATAAAGGACACATCCAATGGAGAAAACCTCTCTAAGGCATGAGAGGATGAAGGATTCAATCTCCCTCTACTACTCTACATCAAGAGAAATCAACGATCCTAGCAGAGCAGTGCAATCCTATCAACTTGGGAATGGAGATAGAACCACAAATCACATTCTATGCTCAAACACTTCAGATAGAGGAACAATAATTGTTGGCTGGATTCTTAAGAGAAAGAAATAATAACTTTGCATGGACCTACACTGACATGCCAGGTCTGGATCCTGAAATAGTAGTTCATCATTTGGCTGTTTACCCTAGAGTGAAGCCAGTAAGACAAAAGTTAAGAAAAATGCACCCATATATAGCTTTGCTCGTGAAGATAGAATTACAGAAACTCTTAGACGTTGGCTTTATACGAACAATTGACTATCCAAAATGGGTATCTAATCTTGTGCCAGTCTCAAAATCGAATGGGGGCATCCGCATCTATACGAACTTTAGAGATCTAAACAAAGCATGTCCTAAGGATGATTTTCCACTACCCAACATTGAAATGATAGTGGATATAACGACCAGACATGAGATGCTATCACTGATGGATGGCTTCTTGGGATACAATTAGATAATGCTTGCAAAGGAAGACTAGCATAAGACAACCTTTACATGTCCTTGGGGCACCTACTGCTAGAATGTGATGCCATTTGGGCTAAAGAATGTAGGAGCTACATACCAAAGAGCCATGACACTGATCTTCCATGACATGATTTACAAAACTACCGAAGATTACATGGATGACATATTGGCTAAATCAAGAAAGAGACTGGATCACATAGTGACTCTAAGTGCAATTTTTGATAGGTTGGAAAAATACAAGGTCAGACTCAACCCAAAGAAATGTGTCTTTGGGGTACAATCAAGAAAGTTGCTAGGGTACATAATTTCAATGAGAGGGATAGAAGTGGATCCCACAAAAATAAAATCAATCATTGATATGGGAGTGCCAAGAATACTAAAGCAACTCAGAGGATTACAAGGTAGACCCCAGTCCATCTGAAGATTCATAGCACAACTGGCAGATAAGTAGATTGCCTATTCACACCTACTCCATAAAGGAGTAGCATTCAGGTAGGATGACAAGTGCGAACAAGAATTCAAAAAGATCAAGGAATATCTACTTACACCACCTATGTTGATGCCACCAATCATAGGGAAACCATTGATTCTACACATCTCAACAATGACGGCCGCCCTTGGTGCCCTTTTAGCCCAACATGATGAAAAGGGAACCGAGCGGGCAATTTACTATATCAACAGAACAATGGTGGGGAATGAACTCAATTACACATCAATAGAAAAAGCTTGCCTAGTAGTGGTTTTTGCAGCCAAAAAATTTAGACACTACATGCTAGCTCACCAAATTAAGCTAATTGCCAAGATAGACCACCACAAATATCTATTGTCAAAAGCAATGCTTACAGGGAAAATGGCTAAATGGGTAATGATACTATCTGAACATGATATTGAGTATGTCGAGCGAAAGGTGATGAAAGGACAAGTTATTGTAGACTAGCCAATAGAAGCTCCCCTCTAGATAGAAAACCCACTCATATCAAAATTTCTAGATGAGTCCCTTTTCAATCTTAGTACAACCGACCATTGGAAACTCTACTTTGATGGATCCCACACACAACATGGATCAGGAGCCAGTGTGTTCTTCATCACCCCACAAGGGGATTGCATGCCAAGGTCTTATAAGTCGGCATCCCCTGTATGAACAACATTGCAGAATATGAGGCTTTAACCCTAGGTCTCAAAATTGCGGCATAGTTGTGAATCATGACATTAAAGGTCTACAGAGACTCATAACTTATCATCAACCAAGTCAATGGTGAATACCAAACTAAAGATGATAAGCTCGCACCATAAAAAAAGGTAGTAGAAAGCCTCAAGGAATCATTCATCGACATCACCTTTGAGAAAATACCAATGGCAAACAATAAAGTAGCAGATGCAATGGCAACAATCGAATCCATGCTGGATATCCTTTGCAACGTCTCGAAACATGAATTCCTGGTAGAGCAACTTCTCGTACCCACTTTCGAGGTACCAAAATTAGAATATGTGTGTGAACTTGTTGGTCTTGGTGATCTTTGGTACCATGACATTTACACCTATCTGAGATTAGGAATCCTCCTAGTTGACATTACCTTGAACCTCAAGTGAACCTTTTTCAAAAGGTCCTTACTATTTGTCATCCTAGGAGAAACCCTCTTCCGTAGAAGTATCGATGGAACCCTGCAATGTTGCTTAACACCTAAGGAGGCCTTGACTACTTTAACTGAGGTACACAAAGGCACTTGCGGTTCGCATTCAAGTGGTATGACCTTGGCTAAGAATTTGCTGAGAACTAGATACTATTGGCCAAAAATGAAGAGAGAGGCACACAACTTTGTCAGAAGGTGTCTACAGTGCCAACAACATGGAGACCTCATTCATGCACTAGCTCAAGAATTACATCCTATCATTACACCTTGGCCCTTTTCCCAATGGGGGCTCGATATCATAGGTAAAATCTCACCCACCTCATCCAATGGCCACAAGTTCATTATCACCACCATCGAGTATTTCACAAAGTGGGTCGAAGCAATTCTCATGACCTACATCATTGGAAAGCAGGTATCCAAGTTTATCCTGAACTACCTCATTTGCCGATACGGTGTTCCCCAATCCATTATCTCTGATAATGACATACCCTTCAAGAACTAGGATGTCTGTGACTTGTGTGAAAAATTCAAAATCCAACACCACTTTTCCACCTCATATTATCCACAAGGCAATGGCCAAGTAGAAGCTACCAACAAAACTATCTTGAAGATACTTAAGAAAATAGTCAATGACTTCGGTCATGATTGACACCTATAGTTAAATCCCACTGTATGGGCCTACCACACCAGCATCCACATGCCAACAAGCACCACCCCATTCTCCCTAGTCTACGGATCAAAATCCATCCTCCCTATTGAAATGGAGCTCCCATCCCTGAGAATATATTTGCAAAACCTCATCACATATGAGGAATACAGGGTCACAAGACTAAATGAGTTGGAGCTACTAGATGAACGATGCATGGATACCCTAAATCATCTGTAGGTCTACCAAAATCACCTGAAATAGAGTGACAACAAGAAGATCATGCAACACACCTTTCAAGTCGGTGACCTTGTGCTAAAAGAGAACCAAAAGAATGTACCAAACCTGGATAGCAAAGGAAAGTTTGAGCCTAACTGGTTGGGACCTTTCATCATCACTACAAGCTATAAATCTAGGGCATATCAGTTGTCAACATTAGAAGGTGAACCTCTATAGGAGCCCATGAATAGTTGTCATCTCAAAAAAATTTATGCCTAAGAACTTGCAAGGTATGGAAATAGAAAATACAAAAAAATAGAAAAATGCCCTGAAAAAATGGTTACCTTGATGAAAACCTGGCAAACAGGCATCTTGGTGACAACAAAAAAATCAAAAAATACAAAAAATCCAAAAAAAATCAGAAAAAGGATTGAAAACAATAAAGAAAAAAACATCCTCTAGTGAAAACCACTTCGATGGCGCTTTGGACAAGTACCTTGGTGAAAACCTAGAAAATAGGTGCCAAGCGTAAATAAAGCACTCTCTATCCACTAGGATTTGCATGACTCACTCATCCATTCCATCACATTTCATTAATCATCCATCTACCCATCCACTCACATCCATACCATAGCCTGAGTTGGTGTCCACATCATATTCCACCATAGTACTACTTGGCATATTTCTAAGGTCAGTTTGTTCTACCTTTATTGAAGTAGTCTATTGCACCGTGCTAGGGGCATGTTCCTATATCGGCATCAGATCAAATTCATGTATATTCTTGAAATCTTCTCAAAAATAAAAAAATCCAAAAAACATCCAAATCATTCAAAAATCCAAAAACATGTCGAAATATCAGAAAATATTTAAAAATTCATCATTGAGTCTTGTCAGTCTTTCACCCTATCAAACTATGTCATCTTTGAGCTTGAACATAGGAAATGTTGATCTGTGATCATCCCCTAAGATGGTAAGGTCAGTCCTTTAGGCATCCATTGCATTGGCAATCCGTTTTCCCATCTGGTCTACATCTTAAGTCAGTCCGTTAAGAAATAAAAGGGCAATCTGTTTGTCCATCATATCATCAAGTTAGTCTGTTGTTAGTCAAACTACATGGTCTCTGTGTGTATAACATAGGCAAGGATAATCTATGGATCAGCTCCCAAGACCCCTAGGATAGGTCTGTAAGTTAGCCCTTTCGTCGTAAAATCTGAAAATACCAAAAAAAACCTCAAAATATCTGAAAACCCAAAATGGTGCATCCATTTCATCTCATTCTCACCCGTGATCTATCATCATTGATAATCAAATCAATCATCACTTTCATCCTTTGGTAAGTTAGTCATAAGCAAGTCTAGCTAGTTTAGAAGTGAACGCTCTAATCGTTAGAGTCTTGAAAGTCTAAGTTAGTAAGCAATTAAGTTGGTCAACTCGGAGTATCAATAGCTTATCATCCAAATCAGTCCCATCAAAACACTGATCACAACATGTCCTAGGATGAAGCTTTCCTATGATGGACATAAGCATCAGGTATTCCATAGTAGTTAGTCTTGGCTAGTGGTATGAAGAACACTAGCTTGTTTAGTTTTATTTATTTAGTCTTTTTATTGACTTATCTTATTTTGTGCTCATTCCAAGGACCTCTCGATGATGCCTAAACAAAACAGGTTTAGAGAGAAAGGAATTGGGCAATGATCACTATCTTTTTTATCTACTATTCTTGTTGGATACTCTTGTAAAATAACTTAGTCATGCGTGCTTTTCTTGGTTTGTAGGGAGGATGTTTTAGGTATCTTGTTGACCACATAGGAAAGCTTGCTTTCTTGTGTTTTGGCCCAAGATGTTTAGAATGTCCGAACTATATCCTAAATGAAGTACATATGCTAAGTGTGAACAAGAATACTCCTATCTGTTTGATAAGTCAGAATCCATCACACTAGGTACAAACGCCATCCTCATCCTTTATACCTTGATGCATTGTACCTATGTGTGGTATCAAACATAACACAATTGACCCTTTGAAAATCCCAACTCCTAGCAATACAAATCACCATCATCATCCTAACTAACTCATTAATTCTAAATTCTTCTATCTTCCTTCCACACTAACATGGTATCATAATAGTAATCAAAGCATCACCAATGCATACACTTTGCATCCGCATAATCATTAGCACATTGCATCATATCATTATATTAAGTTACGAGGAATAATATAAATTTGTTATTCTAACAATCTTAAGAAAGCATTACATCATACATAATCATTATGCATACATAACCATTTGCATATCATTACACCATCATTAACATACATTACATCCATAGGATCATCATTAAAAAGCATGAAAAATATAAAAAAAGAAATGCATCCATTGGAAACATACATTACATCACATAAGCATAAGAATAGGAACATATCATAGCATCATAATAAAACTACATATAATACATTTGCACCATACATATCATAAAAGGGGAATCATCTCATATATATATCATCAAAAAATACACTGTTATGATACAAATCAGATCAAGTGTACATCAAATATATGGTACAATAAGGCCAAAATAGTGCAGCCCATAAATAAAAAATGCAAAATTGTCTGTGATCAAAAGGGAAAGCCCTGCTGACTACTGCCCTTCCTCACTTGTCGGTCACCATGATCCTCTACTGGTTGCCTCCTTGTCTGCTGGGAGAAATTTGGCACCCTCCTCGCTGATGGAATTGCTTGTTGGTAGTGCTGCTGATAGTACTCAGCCTCTTTGATATCCTCTCTATATTCCTGAATGTCAACCGATCGACCCTAGGATGTGGAAGCTACACTCTCTAACTGCCTCCATTAGCCAATCTCCTGATCCCTCTCGGATTGTGCCTAATCTCTCTTAGTTGTGACTGTAGTAACCTGCTGTCAGGCCTCATCTTGTTCTGTTGTTAGCACCTGTACCTGGCCTTATAGTTGCTAAATCAATGCATCATGAGGATCTGGTTGTCCCGCTGGCTATCTTGCTAGCTGTGCTACTGGCTGGTGCTGTGGTACCACTTGGGGCTGGCCATCCGCTCCTACTACCTACTATGCTCCATCTCTTGGAGGTGTCTGCTAAGAAGGTGGTACACCTCCCTGACCCCTACCTACTACCCTGCCTTTGGGCCTCCGACGTGGAAGCACTATCCCAAGAACTATCAATCTCGAGGGAGGTCGAAACCATGCTCTGTACGACTAAGTCACCCCTACGTCTATTGACCCCTGATCATATGGCCACAACTGAGTCACTAACTATCTAAATGAAAACACTGCCTCCTCTCATAGAATCGGCTACCCCCATGTTGTCTCCTTTGCCATATGAGAAAATAGGGTCATCTACTGATCATCAGGTATGTCCCACACCTCACCAAACTGTCTGGTTACCCTGTCAGGAAGGTACCTCTCTATCATAGTATGCTCTCGGCCCTGCATGAGTCTATCCTGGCGATCGAAGAAGAGCTATTGAGCATCATCATACCATGGCCCTATACCCATCCATGGCCTCCATATGAACACTATCATCTCGTCCAAAACCCATCGCCAGTAGGCTATACTGTCTGTACCCATGTGGGTAAAGTGAATCTCTGGCCCATCATACCGCCACACAACACGATCATCAATATCTATAACAATTGGTGTCATAATAGGGTGAAGCACTGGGATCTGCTCCCATGCCCAAATGTGCAGAAGAGTCAATCCAGCCCCAAGAGCCTAACCATCCAAATAGGAAAACTCGTGCAAATCTCGGTACAAAAAGGCCAACAGTACTGGCCCCAACCCAAAGCTCTCCCGGTAAACACACATCCGCTGCCATGCCAATCCCCAACCTGGACTGAAGTATCGACCACACCAATCAGGAGCTACAAGACCAGAAATAATCATAGCCACAATCAACCTGTAAGTAGGGGCTATACCCCAATATCACTTCAGGTCTATCTGACCATCACAAAGGATTATCTCGTCGATACCCATAATATCAAAGCAGGCATCTCTACCCTCCTCCAGATCATAGATCACTCAGGCTCCATGAATGGGTAGTCGTAGGATGTGCCAGACATCCTCAAGGGTAATGGTGGCCTCGCTAGTAGGAAGATGAAAGGATGACATCTCGTTGTGCCACCGCTCGACCAAGGCGTGCATCATACCCATATGTGCTTGAACAGAATGAATGTATGCAACATGCCATAGCTCAAGAATCCCAAGCTGCTCCTAGAGATATACGTGCATACCTTGTAATCTCTCGAGTACTGGCCATCGGTGCTCTAGTGAATGAATGACCTCATGACTCTCCTGCACAAGGAAAGAAGCCATGTCAATTTACCTAAAGAAAATCTGTTGTCCGTATCGCATTTCTCCTTTGAAACAACAAAAGTGACACTATTCTCAAAAGCGACGTAGTTTGTAATGTTCCAAACTACACCGTGCAGTGGACTTTGGCACCCAAATTTGACAAACTATGCCACGTGGTGCTATTTGTGCGTGTAGCTAAGTTTGGTGACCGGAGCCCTAAAAACCTAAACTACGCCACACGATGCTCTATGCACAAGTGGTCCTATACAGGACTGCGTGGCCCCAACTTTGCATTTTTCGTGGCACTATATCACACCGCGCTGCCTAGACCGAATCTAAACCCTAGTTAATGCATGAATAAAGAGAAAAATAAAAGTTGGATAGGGGTACATACCACGGGTTCTGCGGTGATTGGTCATTGATGTACTTGTACCCGCTCCAAAACGTGCAGAGGAAGCTGTCGTTGTGCTATTGTGATCAGGACTCAGAGCTCAAGGTGTCAATTTTTTCAAGGTTAAAATTGTAAATGTATTGAAAGTGACCCCTTGAGGTCTATTTAAGCTTGAAAATTAAGGATTTTTTGACCTAATTTGACTTTCCAACTAGGGTTTTGGTCCCCCGATCCCGTTTTCATCCAAACGAGGGCTGTTTTGTATCTTTTTTGGGCATCTTAACCTATTTTTGGGCATTTTGGGGCACGTCTGGCCTGTTCAACACATTGTCATCTTTTTTTCGCGGGATCATCAAAAAAATCAAAATTTTCATTTGATCTCTCAAGGGGGCAATATCCAACATCATCCTTCCACCGGGGTAGCAATGGGAAGTCTGGAAAATTCAAGAAAATTTTGAACGTTTGATCATTCTTTGAATCAATGCAACAGGTACATTGCTTCAAAGAGGGGCAAAATGTAGACATGGAAAATGTACAAAAGTCATTTTGGCACACTTGATCCCAATTACTAACAAAATTTCTTCCTAAATCATACTCTCAGCATTTCATCGTAATTTTGTCTCTTAATTTAATGGATCATTATTCATCTGATTAGGTTATCACCTCCTTTAATTAAATTAATCAATTTAATTTAATTAACCTTACATTTCTGTTTAATTGAATAATTCATTTTATTTGATTAAATCCCCAAAGTTTTCTTATTAAATTAAATAAATTAAACCTTATTTGATTTAATCTAACATATTCCTCCTTAGTTAAATAAATCAAATCATTTATTTAATTAATCTTTTCCTCTCAATTCTTGACTTAAATCAATTCATAAATTTAAGTCTAAATTGTCACATCATTTAATTCTTCATTAAGTTAATCAAAACCATGGTTAGTTAAACTCATGACTTGGAAAGATATTCCAATATTTTAAATAATTATTTAATTTCATTGTATATTACCAAAAATGCATTTAAGAGGAGATCAAAGATATATATTACTTAATTGAATGTTTTTTCTTATAATTTAATGAAATGATTTATAGCCAAGTTTATAACTTTGATATAACTATCTTACACCGACTCAAGGCTTGACGATAAATTCAATCCTTTATTAACTACTCCATCTCCTTGATGATATTTCCCCTTTCACTCAAGGTGTTGGTCATCCTGCAACCACTTGAGAAAGAATTAGGGTTAGACCATTCTCGACATATATACATATATTTTAAATGTAAACACATCAACACATTCATTTTCACATATATATAAGAAAATAATTCACATTTGTAGTTACAACATATAAATTAAAGATTCTTTTCCCATTTTCACATTCTCATGAAAAGTAGTTAATCAAACTAACATAACGATCATAGTTCATTTCCATAATCATTTTCAAGACAAAAGGGATGTAACACTTTTGAACATGCAATTGTAATTCCATCTGGTTGTGTTTGTGCAATTGCTACAACTACTCATGCAATAGGGGAACATGGACTTGAGGAAAATCTTGCCACTCCACAAGCTTCAACTAGAAGATGTCTTCCATGCATTTGACCGAAAGGAAATAATTTTAATGCATTAGAAGAGCAAATACCTAATTGAGGAGACAATGAAGAACTTATAGGAGGCCATACCTAGTGCAACAATTGACAATTCACTATTTGGTATGGAAAATCTATTTTTTTCAATTGATTCATTTAAAGAGTATGCCTTTGGATTGAAAGAAAATTGGAGAAATAAATAGAAAAAAATATGGATGAGAAGAGGCTAATGGAAATCATGGAGAAGTGTGCAGAAGCACACACCAAATTTCAAGAAATTCTCAAGGGTGCATAGGTTTGTGTGGCTGAGGCCAAAGACTTATTTCAATTTTGTATGAAGTGGCCCAAAGCCACAAAGAGAATTAAAGATGAAATGGACTCAAGTGAGTGATAAACAAACATACAAAGCTTCTAGTGCATATGATCCGGTGCATGACCTAGATGGAACCACAAGATTAGCCATAGAAGACTTACATGAGAAACACTTCCAACTACAAGGTCAAAAAGAGAAAATCATTATGCTATTCAAAAACTTTAGGGATTTGGTAAAATAAAAGTTCACATATGTTTCTAGTGCCCTTATAAGTGTTAATAAAGATACAAAGATTAATTTAGTACCCAACACTCCAGAAGAAGGGGAAGAATACCTAATGGAATTGGAAACATAGTGCAAAATACTTGGCATAGAAGAGAGGATCTAGGAGGAAGGAAAACAAGAGTGGCAAGACCATGTTGCGAAGATCCAAGAGTCAACTTCCTTCAGTTGATAGTAATTATTTATTTGATGTAGTTTTAGTTTATTATGTCAGACTCCAATGTACGTATGCAAATGGTGTAAAGAGTTTTCCAATGTAATTTTTTGAGCTAGTTATGTTGTATAACTCTCTTAGGGGCAGTTAGTTCAAATTTTTAGTTTGTATATTTGTCCAGGGGAGATTTGATATGTTAAGAAGATTGTTGTATGCACCCTTTTCCCTTGATGTCAAAGGGGGAGAATAATTTTGGAGATAAATTTGGCATGTTGCCATCAATGACAAAGGAGAAGATTGTTGGAAGCATAAGGAGATGCTATTAATGAACTTATTGGCAACATGAGCATGTGGGATGAGCACAAAGTGAAAAATTATGTATTGCAGCCTTGCCATCAATGTCAACATTAGATACCAGTACAAAGACTATGTGGTGATCCCACAATAATGGGTTAGACTTTTTGGGACATCTTGATTTTTTCTGAAACCACATATTTTTAGAAAATATAATGATTTAAGCCTTAAAAAGGTTTCATTTAAAGGATTTTAATTGAAGATGGTTTAATCAAACCCAATTATATCAAACCTCCTTGGATATAAACCCGGTATCTTTCAACCATACCTATAATGGAGTCTCATCTACACCTATCAAAATGCTGATAAAAAACCACTTTTGATTTACCTTTTGGGCGATCAAATAAAGTTATTTAAAATTTATCTTTTGTAAACATGTATTCCTTATTATAAGCTTTCCAAAAAGTATAATTTTAAATATATTTAATTTTATTATTATATTTATTTTTTATTTCTTGTGAATGTAGGTTTTTTAATGAACATACAGGTCTTTGTTTCACACATATGGAAAAATAGGAAAAGAGAGAATTTTTTTTTTGAAAAATACATGTACACTAGATATTTATTTCTTTATTCCAACAAAAAAAGAATAAGTTAACATAAATTCATACAAAGAAAGTTATGCAACTGAAAGTATAATATTTCTAAATTATAATTACTCTGACTTAGAAAATTAATTAAAAAATATATATTCAACAAAATATTATGAAAAAATATCCATCCACTAGATATTGGTGTCAAAAAACTATATTTAAAAAAAATATAATTTCATCCTTTCTATAAAAAAAGTTATGCAGCTGAAAGTAAGCATCACTTTTTGAAAATGTTGTTTAGTAGAAAAAACAAGTTAATAAAAATTACATAAAAGGATTCACAATTTATTTTTTATTTAAAAAAAAAAAAAATAACTAGAATATACACACAAAATCTCACAAATCACTAGTTTTCTTCATCTTCAAATTCTTAATGGTTTAGCTTCTATACATGTACGAAAGTGAAGATCTAGTGAAAAATGTTGATTTCAATGTCAAGTTTAGCCAAAATGTGTAACCCATTATTGTGGGATCACCCTATGGTGTAGGTCATTTTGGGTGTCTTGAGCATGCTTGGGGATGATTATGTAAGACAATTTTGTAAGAAGGTTTGATCCGGTGAAGGCAATAGTTGTGAAAATTGACTAAGTGACAATTTAGTTGATTTTGTCTAAAGAGGATTCTATATTTGGGTTTGTTGATGAATATTTATCTTTGTGCTTCTAACATAATTTTTTTAGTTTATAGAGGAACCTAATTCTAGAGTTTCACCTCATTTTGGTTTCTGGTTTTGGAGTTATGAGTAACAAAATTTTGGCTTGGTAGTTACAAGAATTTTCTAGTTCAATGCATATGCTTTAGTGAATCTGCACTTCTCCACAGATTGGGATCTAACTTTGTAGAGTTGTGGAGATGTTGAAAGGTGTTAGTTAATTATGTATTCTAGTTGGCATAGTGTTTGGAGCTCCATGTGTCTAAGTGTGGGTGTATAGCTAGAAAATTTTATAATTAGGTCATTATTGGTGTCGATCAAATGAGTTGGATGTGTTGTGAAGGTTGAATATATTTTGATCCATTATGTGGGTGCTATTTTGGGTCCATTCCAAACTATTTCAAGTTGTTTTGAGGTTTGGATATTTGTGAGAAGAATGTGTGTATGGATTTTGAGCCAAAAATTTATATTTTGCTTATTGCATCCAATTAGGCCAACCTAATTGATGTTTTGGATGAGGTAGATATATAAGCAGGATCATTTTTGATGTTTTGGTGTGTGTGGACATGTGATAAGAGTAAGTGGATGTGAATTGTGTAAATATAGAGAAATCATAGAGTAGAGAAGAGTGTTGATTCAGATCAGTATGAAGTGTGTTGAGTCTATATTCTGAGCTTCATTGGAACTATATTTCATGCATGTGTTAGATTCAATTGTAACAGCTCAAATTTGGCTATGAGCCACAATCTCTTCTATCTTTTCTTTTCTCAATGAATAGTGAGTCCACCTACAGTGAGCACTTCTGTAATATACTATAATCGGTTATAATATATTGTGAGCTAATCCTCACCATGGTTTTTCCCATTATGGGGTTTTCACATAAAAATATTGGTGTTCATGTTTTTTAAAAGTTTCATGCTTTCCTTCATTACTTCAATAGAATATACTATGTGATGTGGATGTTTAATTGTTTAAATGGTTTAAAAGAATATTGATTCACCCCTCCTCTTAGTATTCCAAGTGTTCAACATCATCATCCTGTCTATCTTCGAGGGTCCTCTTTTGACCTTTTCCTTTATTACATGCCTTTACAAGTATACAACCCTCCTTATTAGCCATCACCATCAATATTGGAGTTTTTCCTTTATCCTTCTTGGGCATAGGTTGAGAAGGGACATTTCCTACACCAACTGTATGGGTGACCCTTGGACACTTCTATTGTAGGTGACCATAATCATGGCGTATCTGACATTGAAATGGTAGAGCCTCATAATCCAACTATTGATTCCAAGAAGAGGACCCTACACAAATTTCCATTGAATCTGGGAGCAGGTTATTCAAATCTATTTCAACACAAACATGAGAAAAATAAATTACCTTTTTGTCTAGAGTTTGTTGTGATGCTCCAATTAGCTTCCATAATAAGATAGAAATCATTTGTAATATATCATTTTTTGAAAACTCCAGAGGTAAATGTGGGACACACACCCAAACATGGACCATAGAAGGAAGCTCCTTTTTCAAGTTAAATATTGCATTTAAAGGCTTGATAAAAAGAGCAACTTGGCTGTAGAAGTAAGGCCCTCTTTCAAAAGCCTTATTCCTATCAGATAGTCAGGAAGAAACAACCATGAAGTAATTATTGGCTGCCATCATAATCTCTATATCACCTTTAGGGTTTCACATCTTTCAAACCCAAGATTCCAAAAATGGGAGCAAAACTCACATCCCCATAAAATTTCAAATTAACCCATGATTGCAAAAATAATTCACATCCTCAGCTACGAAATTTGACTGGATCACCAAAACTGACTGATCTTGGCTCTATTCCAAACACCCATTCACTTTTTGGACTCTAAAAACCCCATTCCTTGAAGAACCCTCACAAAAATTGGATTTATTTAGGTGATCCATATCACAATAAAAGTGAGAGGGAGATAGATCCATCCTTTCCAAAGCCTCACTAAAAGATATGCTTGGATAAAATCAATCCTCCACACATGCAAAGCAGAAAACCCTAGATAACACCAATAATGGGAAACAAACAAAGAAAAAAACACAAACTCTGAAAAGTAGCGGCAACCAATAGATAAGAATATTCATGCAAAATATGTACACTACCCCCACACCACCATAAGAAGAATCACACCAAACAGATCGATACAAACAAGAAGTAATGACAATAGAAAAAACAACTCATGGCCCCAAGCCATATCCTATTACTGCTAAAAACGCCCCCCATGCCACAAAATGGCTGCACCAAGCTCACAAGGCATGTGGCTAGGGTTTAGAAACCCCAACTTATGCCATAGTCCCAACGTCACCCAACATTGCTCATCCACACCTTAAATGCTACAAGAGGTTAGTTTCATTCTAAAGAAAACACATCATTAATAACCTCAAATTAAGCATAGAATCATACTAAATTTTCAGAACATTCATACCCTCACTCATAAAAATTTCATCATATCATATTTACAATACTACATACTCAAGTCTGGTTTAAGATGCATAAAAAGGTATTAAATATCTTTAAGTCTTAGGATTGTCTATGAACTTTGGTAGATTGAAATGATAAAAAGACAAACTTAATCAAGAAAACTGGCCATAAAACTGAACCCATCACCAAATAAATTCCTAAACTAGTTCAATGTGAAGAATTTTCTTAAGGAAGTTTGTACCCACCATGGTCCACTCCTAATGACTCAAAAAAAATTCTCCCTTGACATTTAACAAAAAAGGGTAAAACTTCACCATCACACCCAACATAGAGAAAAGACCCAAATCCCGTGGTGTAGATATGTCAACACCCAATTGAGTGAAATAAAAAATTCTCCTTGAGATTGACCAAAAAATCAGGTTTCAACATCTTTCGTGCCATCTCTGACACCACCTCCTTTAGGAATTATAGGTCCAAAAGTATGACCAAAAATTGTGATGCAATATCAGTGTCTTCTATGTAGCGCTCCCCTATCAAAAGGAATTCCCTGCCTAAAACCAACTTGGCTGCTCCCAATGATATAAATTCCATCTCAAGCATGATTCTCTTTAATATGAGCTCCAAGATCTCGCCTAGAAAGGTCATTCTCCTATGAGAATTCACTAGCTTGATAGGTGTGTTCATTCCGCCACACACAATGCTCTTAGTAGATATTATAACAATGAATTTGGACATTTCTATCATCATAAAAAGTATCACCATTTGTGACAGGCTTGCAAATTATTAGCACAACCCCACCAATGTACCAATAAGCCCTAGGTATCAACTAGCCTATGACCCTTTTGATTTATGAGAGTGGTTTTAGGCCCTCTCGTATGTGCAATGTCAGTATTTATAATTAATCATTTTAAATTTGATGACACACCCTTACAAGTGGTGATTAACATGAAATACAATAATGGATGTGGTGTTCTCATTTTGTTTTAACATTTCTTCTTTCATGCAGTTCCAATTTATCATTATCAGGTGTCAAATCTAGTGGATATTTTGAATTAGATGAAAATACATATGAGATTAATGAATTATGATTCCCCCCCACCACCTTTATCCAAGAGTAGCCTTATGACCATATATACAAGATTTTTTTAAAGTTAAATGTCTTTACTAACTTTAAAGAATTTCCTTTTTCAACATGTATCTCACATGTCCAAAATGATAGCCATTAACCGACAAGATATTAATTCCCATTCTACCTCTTAGCACCAAAAAAATGAGATATTACCTTTTGACTATGTGGAGAAGCCTTTGATCATACCTAATTAAATCAATTTTTTCTTGCTTTCCACACATTTGACATCCAAATTGGCTAGGTTATCAATGTCTTTATTTGGCTCTCTGAATGTGTGATTAATTGAGAAGTTCATGAACCCCCTCAAAAATTCAAGGGCTATATCCAACAAGGCCTAGAGTTTCCAATTCAAGGCCCTACTAGACCTCACTGCATTGACCCCCAGCAAGGAATTACCCTATAGGACTACATTTTCCAATTCCAACTCCTTGCAAAACCTTAAGCCCAAAATCAATGCTCTGAACTTTTCTTTATTTTTTGTTCCTAATGGGATAAATGCAAAGAGACTAACAAATAGATAACCTTCCCAATTTTTTATTATGCATCTGGCCTCTAATGAGCTAGGGTTTCCCCTTGAGTCCTCATCAAAATTTAGCTTGAACCGCCCATTAGCAGAAGGGCGCTAGATGGACTCATGCCTCTTGTATAAAGATGTACCACTTGACTTGGATATGGGAGGGATCTTAAGACCAAATCAAGACCTCCTAGCTTTTTAGTCCCATTTGGTAAAATCCTCCTTTGATGCAACGTACTCAACCACTCTAGCATTTGATACTTGAACTATTGTAGCTTCCACTTTATTCAGAAAGGATGGAAAACACATCTAGGTGCCCTAAAAAATTCATCTATTCCTTTCTTTTCAAAATTACCATACCAGGATTGAGGGGCTAATTATCTAAAGACATGAAAATAGAGTTGATTTTTTCAATATAGACTAGGCTTTGAATAGATTAAGTATATCATTTAGGAGAGCCCCAAACCACCCCAGTTTGGTGCAAAGCCATCACCAACACCCTTGGGAAAAGGGGCAACCTAGAAAAAGATGATTTAATCTTTCTTTGCTTTCCCTAAACAACTCACATCTAGAAGGGCCTTGTAATCCCAATTTAGAAGAACTATCTCATGTCAATACCTTATTTTACAAAGGTTCCCATGCAAAGGTTCCAGCCTTTGGAAGGAATGTTCTATGCCAACAAAAATGACTAGGGAGGGAGGTCAATTGGACATCCTTTTGCAACATTCTATAACCATTATTCACATTGTATGCACCTGACCAAGAGTTGTACCAAACCAAATTATCCTCTCCTGAACAAAAAAATATTGTCCATTGATTTATAATTTCTTTGAATTGAGCCACCTCGAACTTAGGAAATCCCATGTTATAAAAGCTCTTCCAACACCAAATTTTCTAGCCAATGTTGTTAGCTTCCTAAAAATAGTCTCTCACATACGAATCCCATGCTTGTTGAAGAGATTCATTTGATTGTGCAATTTTTAGCGGACTTTCCAAACTTGAATATCTCCCAAAGATTCCTCCTTGAAAAGGGTAGACCTACCCTCATGAACATCCCAAGAGAGGAAGTTAGTGACAAGAGTTCTAAAGATCCTTATAAAATTCCAAATCCTAGATCCTTTGGGTAGGTTGCTAGATGTGAGTATTATTTTTCTCTCATTATTTCCCAAATACTTATGTTGGATGGTTCTTGGTGGAGCTTTTAAAATTTTCCCCCTTGTGAGTTTGTTTTAATTTGTCCTTGGATTTAATTGGTTGGGTTTTGGGTTTTTTACAAACACGTTTTGGTCATAGGTGTTCTATTGGAGCAATGAATTATTATTAACACTGGTCGGTCATTTAAGTATGGTCCTAACCCCTTTCGGTCGTAACATTACTGGCCCCTCTTTAGCTGTCCTTTTGGTCTTTTGCGCCCTGCCCGTATTTTGTATTTTCTTAGTGTCGGGTTGGTATGATGTTTTAGATTAATCTCTAAATAATTTTTTCAGCCTTGAGGGTCATTTCCCCATCCACCTAGTTAGTCCCCTTGTTATAAATAACCTTTTTTGCATGTGTAGATTGCGTAACCGTCAGATGGAGTGATCCGTATCTGGACCATTCCTCGCAGACCTTGCAAGGTTTCCTGCTGACATTACTAAAGTGGTGCAAGGCATGCAAAATGCTGCCACCTATCATATATCATCATGGGGACCAGTTCTTGTTCACTCACTGATGAAGGATGTTGATGCTGACAGTTTTTTGTTTACCAACACATCATGGCCATTCCTCACTGACCTCGCGCAATTAAAAAATTAGTTTTAATAATGTTGTGAGGTGTGTGAATTGTTGACAAGTGGACGCTGATGCTATATGAGTTGGCAAGGTGGAATACAGTGTTACAACAGTTAAAGATGCTTTCAACGTGAACCAGTGGCCCTTTGAAGGGCAGTTTCTTTTCTTCCATAACAACTAATGATTATTATTGTTTTATGATTTTTCAATCGCATGATGTAAATGTAACTAATTGAGGGATTAACAATCCAATGAAAAATGGACATGTGTACTCTTCGGCCTGAAGCTTGTTGGCTCCCTTGTTTTATAAAAGGGAATTCTGGGCCATGAGAGTAGGTCTACTAGAATATCCAGGATTTGAGAAATAAGAGTTTAGTGATACAGAGAGTATGAATGTAAGTCTAGGTATTAAGGTTTTGAGTTAGATAATAGAACTTGGTCAATTATGGGGTTCTTAGGCATGTTTTTATTACACATGCGAATGTTTTGAGTCTATTTTCTCTCCTATTGTGATACTTTGCATGAATTATTAATGAAATATTGGTCCAAGATGACTTTCATTGATCTTAATTTGTTCTTTACTATGAATTATGTTTAACGATAGCTCTGGTTCAAAGGATCAGTTAAATTCTTCAATTAATTAGTATGTTCATGCAAGCTAATAATAGGATTCATAAAGTAGTGATAGACTTAGATACATATATATGGATTGTAATGCGATTCATATAGATCATAAGTACTTAAGATGAAATTCACCCTGTAGTTCAGTTTTCTCATTTGAATATGTGCTTTAGGATATGGCACTGGAACTCTGATTACGGTTATATTTTCTCATGTCTTTTGTTATGACTTCAGGAAATTTTATTCAAATATTTCATATCAATCTACTTTAGTTGTGTTTGCGATTCTCTGCTAACTGGACTTGAGCCTTTTCGAGGAATAGCTAATTTCTTGAAGGATTTTATCCTTTTAGTGTAAATGGGGAATCTATCTGTTGTTTATCAATGTGCAAGTGAATTGTTTAATGTTGTATTTCAAGAGCATATTTTATGGAGTACCCTCTTAGGTCTTATAGAGCCCTAAGTGTAGGAGAATTAGCATTATCACTTTTATCGTCGATTTGGCCAAACGTTTCCTAGAATTTTATCATTGAACGTGGCAAGTTCATAGAAGCTCTCAAGAAGTCCACTTGGGTTGTAGTAAAAAACACCAACATAATGGTGACTCTACTGGGGAACTATCAAATGAAAAGTATCTAGTGCAGATCTGCTATAGTCAGAGTCATTTTTTATGATATAATTGTTTTATATTGTGATTCTATATTCATGTTTAGCAAATGAGTCTAGTTTTCCAATGTTCTTTGTCAGCGTTTCAGGTAATGTTTAATATTTTTTCCAAATTCACAAGTGAAAAGCGAAGTGCAATCACTTCATAATTCTCAAAATTTTGGGTGGCGACTCTGATATCTCGAACAAAAATATTCATACAAAGTACCAAAATCAACGTGCAAAGGAAAGTCTTCATACATTGAAGGTCATGAAGAAGACTAGAAGCTATGCAAAAAAGAATCTGGAGCCAATTGCTAGAGCTCGAATCGGGACAAGAAAAGAAATGGGTAAAAGTAAATGATACCCCAAGTAAGTCTATTTCATCTCCTATTGTTTCTTGTCCTACTTTAAATGTTGAGATGAATAGTGCTTTTATTAGTGGAGATTCCTCATAAATTATTATGTCCAAAATGGATCATGGTAGTTTTCCTTTTGAAATGACTCATGAAGTTGAAAATGATATGTCCAAAGAGGAGGAGCGATGAGGTTTCTAGGAACAGGATAAACAGTTCCCAAAAGCCACAACACTTGGTACTATGTCTGTTTTCACTGCACAAAATTTCAAACCATGAGGGGCCT
Organism: Sequoiadendron giganteum; assembly: GCA_007115665.2. NCBI lineage: Eukaryota > Viridiplantae > Streptophyta > Pinopsida > Cupressales > Cupressaceae > Sequoiadendron > Sequoiadendron giganteum. Next base: position 585,546,370 of record CM021108.1, read on the forward strand.
CTTTGAATTAGGAAGTGCCTTTTCTTCAAGATGAAGATTAGGCAGAACAACCTTATTATACTCCTGCTCCAAGTGAGGTAGGAGATATCCTTGAAAATGAAACGAATATAGATAGGGATATGCAAACCTTAATTGAAGAAGAGAAGAGGTTACAATAGGTGGAAGATAATAGGGACAAGATAAGAAAAGAGAATCTGGAAAGATTCTGAGCCAAGCAGCTCGAAAGAAATGCTTAGAAGAAGAAAGTTGAAAAGATGAAATAAGAGGCAGCTAAGAGAAAATCCTTTGAGTAAAGGTTCACTAAGGAAAATACTAAAAGGGCTCGTGAGGTGCCTAAAGAAACAATCTCCATGGGAAATTCTGCCACCCCCACATATACCCCTTCTATATCAGCTACCAAAAATTTTAGACCCATTCACTAAATCTAAGAAGGAAATATTTATGGATCATGGGAAAGCCCATGTTGATCAATCAAAGAAAAATTCCCATGGTTTTTGCAATTATAAAATCCATGTTAATACTAGTAATGAAACAAATAATGTTGCTGACAAAGGGGTCGAAGCTGATCCCAGGCCATTAGATTTTCCCCAAATCCTTGAGCTCCTAAGATTGCAATTAATAAATGATCAGTTGCAGATTGATCTAAGAAAGGAAAAAATAGAAGCTACTAATGCCAAAATGGCAAGAAAGATAGCTTTCATAAATATATGTACACCTACTCCCCAAGCTTCTCATTTAGGGCAGAGCGAAAATGAGTCACTGAGCAAGAATTCTGAAAAGAAAATCCCTAAAGGGGGGGGTGGTGGTAACCAAGGTGGTGGAGGTGGAGGTGGTCATAAAAACATTAGCTCCTACTTAGAGAACGAAGAGGGAAGCACTGGAAAGGCTAGAAAGAAGGGTAGTGGTGAGAGGGATAAAGGGGGGGATGATAAGAAAGATGTTGAGGAACAAAGCATCTCTAGAAATAGACGTGGTGGAGGAGCACCCCAGGTTGATAGATACATACAACCATGTTTTGGTAATATTCAAGGGTACCCAAATCTAGTCCTAGATAATGCAAGAAAACATCTCCCAAAATTCACTAGTAATAATGCTTTTAGTGGGGAAGACCATTTAAAAGCTTTTCAATGTTTTGTCGAAGATTTTGAGATATGGGATGATGATGTAGAAATGAAATATTTTATGCAATCATTGGTCGAAGATGCTAGAGATTGGTATAGAGGGTTACCTGATGATAGTATTGATTCTAGAGATGCTTTTTGCAGAGTTGTCAGGGAACACTAGGGGATCAGACTGACCCAAGATTTAAATTGAATGATTTGAATAATATTACCAAGGGGCATAATGAACTGGTTACTGAGTTTAATTCTCATTTCTAGAAAGCTATGACAAGAGTTCTTGCATACTTAAGGCCTAATGAAAGTGCATGTTTAGTCATGTATTGTAATGCTCATGATGCTAAAATTTTCTATTTACTTAGAGATAAAGACCCTCAAATTTTGAGGCAAGGATATAAGATGGTGGTCAACATTGAAAATAATAGAAGAGCTTTTGGTAAAGTGGGGAGAAGAGAGGATCCCAAAGCTCCTAAAGGCATAAGGAATCAAATAGAGAAGGTTAGTAAACCCACAACTATTGATGAGAAGATAGATCAAGTCCTTACCCTGCTACAAAAGCAAGCAAAAAATGACAAGCCTCATTTTCAAAGAAATGAAAGGCCCCCCGAGGCTATAGGACTATCCCTACAATACTAACTAGAATAATGGGAAACCCCTACAAGGAAAATAGAGAAATATTGAATTTCCACCCGATTCTTTACAAAAGAATTCTCTAAATGCCACAAAAAATTTACCATGGTGTGAGGTGTGTGGAATTACACATTCTTCGCAACAATGTGCAGTAGCACAATCAATGGTAGAATCTCAGGATGACCTCAAAGATGCTCAAACTCCCCATGATCAGGATACGATGACTAATGTATTACTGGGACCAGTTGATTTGGCCTATGATGATTACTCTTTAGATGATGAGCCTTGTGGCAGGGATGTTGATATTCAAAGATAACAAAATGATGTACACCAGCAAGTGTTTTCAAATGAAGGAGACAATGATGACTATTTAGTAAATGAATTGGAGGTAGATAATACTATTTTGAGAAGACCTTCTGATGAAGAAATTGAAAAATACACTATTGCTCTAGTTGCTAGGGCAAGGAACAACATAAAATTGAGAAACCAGATTGTTCTAGGTGATTCAGGTAAGACTTGTAGCCTGTTCATAAAGGAAAAAGATGTAACCAAAACAAATACCAGTTTGGAGGCTAAGAATGTAGAGTCAAAGCCTAAGGAGATAAGGGAGCATAGGATATGGGCAAAGAAAGAGGATAAGACCAAGAAAAAGAGTGAAGCTGTATCCCAAAATATTAAAGATAGTAATCAACACTCTCATAATGATGAGACTCCTAAGGGAAAATAAAAGGTAATTTCTGAGGACACAAATTTTCTTGAATTACCAAAGTACACTTCAATAGATATGTTCCAAGTACTTTGTCAAGTTAGGGTTACTGTTCCTTTTTTAGAAATGATGTGAATAGACAAACATAAGGACAAAACTGTTGTACTTATTAATATTATTCCTACAAGTAGAAAGAGTAAGGTGGTTTCTGATCAGATAGATTCAAAAGAGGATCAAGAAAAGCAAAAAATTGTGGAAGAAATTACCACAAAAATCCCTCAAATATACCTAGGAACTACTATTACAACTAACCTCAACCATGTCAATCCATTTTTCTGAAGCTTGATTATTAATGGACAAAAGGTGAGAAATTGTATGATTAACTCAGGAGCTTCCAACAATGTGATGCCAGTGAAAATAATGCATGAAATGGGTTTAAGAATAGACAATACATATGGTAAATGTTATGCAATGGGTTCTTGGGAAGTGTCTATCATAGGGATTATAAATGATGTTCCATATAGTCTGGAAACATTTCTTGAGAAAGAGCTACACATGAGTGTTATAGTGGTGGATATACCACCTACTTATGGAATGTTGTTATCTTAGCCTTGGAGTGCTTCAATGGGTGGGAGCATACACTATGATTTGTCTTTTGCTACATTTTCTAATAAACAAAAAGATGTTAAAGTGGATAGGAAAAAGAGAGCCCCTCACATGATTGAAAATGTGGAGGAACCACTAGAGTCTATCGGAATTAACTTTGTGGAAATAGATCTAGAAAACTTTTGTGTTGAGGAAGATAAAATAGAAGAAGAGATCTAGTTAGCACCTATTGATAAAGAAGTACTAAAGATATCATCGGAGGGTGACTTATGGATAATTCATTTTGATGGAGCATGTTCTAGAGATGGCTTAGTAGCAGGAATATTCTTCACTTCCCCACAAGGTAAAAAATTCAAATATTCTTTCTTGTTGCAATTTTCTTGTACTAAGAATGTCGTTGAGTATGAAGCTCTCATACTTGGTCTGAAGATAGCTTCAAAGCATGGTATTAAGGTATTCAAAGTTTTGGGAGATTATGACTTAGTTGTTTCCCAGATTAGATCTCACTTTTTAGCTAAAGATAAAAGACTTAGTAATACATAAATGCAGCGTGGGATACCATTGAAGGATTTAGTGCTTTTGGTATTGAATGGGTCAAAAGAGGACAAAATGGTAAGGCTGAATTGTTAGCAAACATAGCTATTAAACTTGATGATGTCACCTTTGGTGGCATCTCACAAATAGAAGTGAAAACCAAGCCTAAAGTACTAGATAACATCTATAACTGGTAGGTGTTTGATGATGGCACATACATTTTGAAATTCCTATATTGTGTGGATCAATATGAGAGCCAGGAAATTGATTTTGGCATGGTTGTAACTGAAATTGATGGAAAGGAAACCCTGTTTGGGAATGAGGTGATTCAACTCAAAAAAATATCATCCCTCGGGGCTTTCTTGCACTTGAAAGGGTTTTTGATGGTCCTAATATGCCAAATACTAAGCAAGCACCCTCCCATAAGGAAGATCTAGAAGAAATAAACTTAGGGACAAAAGGTGCTCCTAAGAAGGTTTATGTTGGAAAGAAAATGAAGCCACATGTTAGAAACATGTTGATTACCCTACTTAGAAAATATAGACATGTTTTCGCTTGGTCATGAGAAGACCTTAAAGCATATAGGGAAGATATGTTCCAACATGAAATCCCATTGAAACCTGATATGAAGCCATTCAGGCAGAAACAAAGACCAATTAACCCTACCTTGCAACCAAAAATGAAGGAAAATCTTGCTAAACTAAGGGAGGCAGGAATCATCAAACCAATTAGGCACTCATCTTGGGTCTCTAACTTGGTGCCTGTTAGATAGAAAAACAAGGACATTAGGTTGTGTGTTGATTTTAAAAATTTGAATGTTGCTTCTTTGAAATATAATTACCCACTGCCTAATATGGAGGCTATGTTGCAAAAGGTCATAGGGTGTGAAATGCTATTCATGATGGATGGATTTTCTAGTTATAACCAAGTAATGGTCAAAGAGTCTGAGAAATTCAAGACTGCTTTTACCACACCATGGGGGACTTATGTTTATGTAAGAATGCCATTTGGACTAATAAATGCTAGTGCAACTTTTCAAAGGGCTATGGATCTAGCCTTTGTGGATTTTGTTGACTTATTCCTTGCAATTTACCAGGATGATCTTACTCCCATAGAAAAAGTGAGGACAATTGTTCTCATTTAGAGAAGATTTTTATTAGATTTTTGGAATATGGGATATCTCTGAATCCTAGGAAGTGTGCATTCAGAGTAAAAGAAGGAAAAATTCTAGGGCATATTATTTCAAAGGATGGGGTTCAAATTTATCCTGAAAGAGTGGTTTCTATTGATAGAGTTACACAACCAAGAAATGTAAAATGTATCCAATCTTTCTTTGGACAGATAAATTTTCTAAGGAGGTTTGTCACAAATTTTGTTGAGAAAGTTCACCCAATTTCTAAGATGCTGAAAAAGGGAGAAAATATAGTATGGAAAAAGGAACCATCCAAAGCCTTCCAGGCTATCAAAGATTCTATCAAGTAGGCCCCTATTCTTAAGTCACTTGATTACTCAAAACCTTTTCAGTTGTTTACTTTTTCTTTTCACACGATAGTCAGGGTTTTATTGCAGAAAAACAATGATGGTTTTGAGTAGCCAATTGCATTCTTTAGTAAATAATTGTAGGCTATGGAATTAAAATACGATATAGAAAAAAATAAGGCATATGATTTGGTAAAGGCAGTTAAAAATTTCAAGCCATACCTGGTGGGAGCATTTTTTGTTGCATATGTATCAACAATTGCAATTAAAGATATTTTCACCCAACAAGAGACTACAAGAAGGAGGTGTAGATGGATAAATAGAATCCAAGAATTTAATATTGACATACAAATCACCAAGCTCATAAGGGGTTAGGGTTTAGCCAAATTAATGGTTGAAGCAAATCTGGAGGCAAATCAAATAAAACAAATAGAGCAAAAGGACATTGCACCTATCTGTGATCTGCAAACTTGTGGCTGGTATAGGAGGATTGTTGAATATTTACAAACAATGCAGTTTCCTGAAGGTATGCCCCTTAATGAGAAAAGAACACTTAAATTACAAGAAATTAGGTATGTCATTATTGATGGTGAGCTCTGGTGGAGGAACCCTGAAGGTATTATGCTCAGATGTGTGGATGGAGATCAAGTTAAGGATCTACTGATAGAAATGAATAAAGGAGCTTGTGGAGGCCATTACATGGCTAAGACAATGACTCACAAAATTTTAAGAGAAGGTTATTGGTGGCCTACTATATTCAAAGATGCTCATAGGTATGTCAAAATATGTGACGCTTGTTAGAGGTTTGCTAGGAAGTTGAAGTTTTTTGGTAAATTTCCATTGAAAACTATGTTTGTTTCAACTCCTTTCTAGCAATGGGGTATTGATTTCATAGGAGAAATATCTGAAAAATCTAGTGGAGGAAATGAATGGAGATTGGTGGGAACTAATTAATTTACTAAATGGATTGAAGCAATCCCAGCTAGAAGGGCCACAAGTAAAGTTTTTATTTATTTTTTGATTGATAATATTTTAAGCCGATTCAGGGTACTTGAAAGAATTGTTTCAGATAATGCAATGTGTTTCAGATTGGAGGAATTTGTTAATTTTTTTAATCAGTATGGTATAACTATTTCACACTCTTCTCCTTATCATACCTAAGGAAATAGACAAGCATAATCTAGTAATAAGAGCCTGATGAAGATTATCAAGTGTATGATCGAGAAAAATAAGAAGGCTTGGTATTCAAAATTGAAATTAGCACTATGGTCTGACAGGACAATTGTCAAGAAGGAAATTGGTCATTCATCTTTTAATCTTGTTTATGGGATGGAATCCCATATACCACAAAACAATCTATTGAAGATGTATGAATTTGTCTAGGAATATGATGATGATGTGTGTGATGAAATGCAACACAAAATGAAAGAATTGAATCAACTGGATGAAAATAAAAGAGAGGCCCATAAGAGAAATGAAATATTGCAGCTTCAGGTGAAGCACCTCTATGATAAAAAGGTAGTTGAGAGAAAATTTGATATGGGAGCAATGGTGTTGCTCTGGAATGCAAGATCAGAGGATAAAGGCAAACTGTTGGGAATTTATGCCTCAACATTCTGGCTTGTTTACCCTTCACACTTGGTGTTTTCCTTCTTAATTCTTTCCTTTACCACAGTGGATTTGATTGGCTTTGGAGGTTATCGCCATACTGCAGGGGGTGGGTCAACTCATTGTGGTAGCATGGTGAGACCGCCAATGGTGGCTTTGGTGGTTACCGCCATTCCACAGGCGGTGGGTCAACTCACTGTAGTAGTGTGGTGAGACCACCTGCGGTTGGGTCTGACAATTACCACCATACCACAAACAATCAAGTGACTAACCATGGTGGCCATGGTAAGACCACCAACAGCCTAGCTGGCAGTTATCGCCATATCGCGGATAGTCAAATGACTAACCGTGGTGGTCATGGTAAGACCACCAATAGTTTGATAAGACAACTACCGCCATACCACAAGGCAATGCCAATAGGGCTATGGTAGCGTGGTGGTAGTTTGTGGGCCAGAGCTCGAAGGAGCTTGGATGGCTTACCGCCATACCACAAGGCATGTTGGTCTGGGTTGCGGTAGCATGGTAGGAGCTCAGATGAGCTTGGGTCAATGTTTGACCGAGTTGGACTCTGTGTTAGAGCGGCAGGTGAATGATAGGGTGACACATGGAAGGTTGGAAACATCTGGTTGGACAAAGACAAAGGAGAGGACAAAACATGATGAAGACTTGGGTGAGCTCGAGTGAGCTCACTGCCATACCGCGGCTAGGTTGAATGGACTCAACGGTAACATGGTAGGGGCTCGGATGGGCTAGGATCTCAGTTGACCGAGTTGGACTTGACTATCAGAGCGACCAACAAATGGATGGTGGATATGTGGCTTAGCTTAGTAGGCTATTTGGCTAAAATCCAAAAGAAATTATTACTACTGGCTCAGGGTGGTGAACATGAACCCGATTAAGGCAAGAAGTTATTGCCTGGGTGGCTCGATGCAAAGGAGATCTGTGTAGCTCAGTTGCATGCCTGGTTTTTCGATGCATGAACCTGAGGGTCAGCGATTGGTTGGATCACTGAATGCGATGAATGGCTTGGTTATAGATATACATTAATATATGTAAACCAAAAGGTGACAGAGAGAGAGAGCGCTTGATAGATAGAGAGAGAGGTGAGAGAGTGTTTGAGCAGTATGCTAAGGCATTGTAATGTTCGAGCACTATGTCTCTGGGATCTGAACGATGTAAACCTACTGTGCAACCAAGTGGCTGTGCTAGCTGTGACAGTTTGTTATGAGGAGCTGAAGGGAATCTACACTATGTGCTATGAAGGTGTTGGAATAGTGTGACAGTTCTGGTTTTGTGTTGCCTTCCATTCTCAAGATGAACAAGATGTGACTCCTGTATAGGCTATGAGCTTGATATTGTATTGTAACTATTTTCTATTGCTGAATAATACAATGGCTCAATCTTTTGGAGTGTGGGGTTTTTTACCTGAAAAGGTTTTCCCCACGTATATATATATATATATGTGTGTCATCATATTTGTATGTCATGGTTATTTGTTTATGTTGAATCTATTATTGTTTTGCATTTACTTCTCTCAGAGGATCAATGGGGGATACTCTATGCATGCTTCCGCTTTATGGTATAGTTGTGTGTGTCTTTGGAGTTATTTTGAACTGAAATCACTAAGGCACTGCTGTCTTAGATGCTTATCTTGATGATAGACCGAATGCTTATACCCAACATAAACATGGAAAGTTTGGTCCCCTTTGGCTAGGCCCATACATAATAATGGACACACATGGAGAAGATTCATATTTCTTGTAGTCACTTACAGGTGAAATTCTTGAACTGCCAGTACGTGGACAGTTCTTGAAATAGCTCTTTTTCCATGTATGGTTTGCAATCCTGTAAGTAGTGTATATAGGTGTGTTTGCTTTTTGTTTATGCTTTTGTCTTCTTGTCTTGTTTGGACAAGTCCCTATTTTTGGTTCTCAATGTATCTGGTCTGCAAAACCAGAGATTCTAGAATCTTGCTATGCCCACAGGGGGCATACATCCCCAGTTGGAGCCACTAGTGGAGCTTTTAAAATTTCCCCCCTTGTGATTTTGTTTTAATTTGTGCTTGGCTTTAATTGGTTGGGTTTTGTGTTTTTTAAAAATGAGTTTGGATCATAGGTGTTCTATTTGAGCGATGACTTATTATTAATGGTGGCCAATCATTTAAGTATGGTCCTAACCCCTTTCGATCGTAACATTCTCGACCCCTCTTTACTTGTCCTTTCGATCTTTTGCACCCTGACTGTATTTTGTATTTCCTAAGTGTCAAATTGGTACAATGTTTTAGATTAATCTCTAAATAATCTTTTCGGCCTCGAGGGTCATTTCCCCGTCCACCTAGTCAGTCCCCTTGTTAAAAATAACCTTTTTTGCATGTGCAAATTGCATAGTCATCGGATGGAGTGATCTGTATCTGGACCATTCCTCATAGACCTCGCAAGGGTTCCTACTGACGTTACTAAAGTGGTGCGAGGCATGCAAGATGCTGCCACCTGTCGCATATGATCATGGGGACTAGTTCTTATTTGTTGATGGATGAAGGATGTTGATGTTGACAGCTATTTGTTTACCAACACATCATGGTCGTTCCTCACTGACCTTGTGTAATTAAAACATTAGTTTTAATAATGCTGCAAGGTGTACAAATTGTTGATGCATGGATGCCAATATTGTATGAGCTTCTGAGGTGGAATAAATTGTTACAATGGTTACAAATGCTTTCGATATGAACAAGTGGCCCTTTGAAGGGTGGTTTTTTTTCTTCCATAACAAATAATGATTATTCATGTCTTATGCTTTTTCAATTGCATGATGTAAATGTAACTAATTGAGGGATTAATAGTTCAATGAAAAATGGATATGTGTACTCTCTGGCTTGAAGCTTTTTGGCTCCCTTGTTTTGTAAAAGGGAATTCTGGGCCGTGAGAGTAGGTCTGCTGGAATACCCGAGATTTGAGAAATAAGAGTTTAGTGATACAGAGAGTATGAATGTAAGTCCAGGTATTAAGGTTTTGAGTTAGATAAGAGAACTTGGTCAATTATGGATCTCTTAGGCATGTTTGTATTACACATGCAATTTTTTTGAGTTTTTTTTCTCTGTTGTTGTGATACTTTGCATGAATTATTAATGAAATATTGGTCCAAGATGTCTTTCATTGATCTTCATTTGTTCTTTACTGTGAATTATGTTTAATGATAGCTCTGGTTCAAAGGATCGGTTAAATGCTTTAGTTAATCATTAAGTTCATGCAAGCTAACAATAGGATTCATAAAGTAGTGATAGACTTAGATACAGATATATGGATTGTAATGTGATTCATATAGATCATAAGTGCTTAAGATGAAATTCACCATGTAGTTAAATTTTCTCATTTGACTCTGTGCTTTAGGATATGGCACTGGAACTTTGATTGCTGTTATATTTTCTCATGTCTTGTGTTATGACTTCAAGAAATTTTATTCAAATATTTCCTATCAATCTACTTTAGTCATGTTTGCGATTCTCTGCTAATTGGATTCTGGCCTTTTCGAGGAATAGCTAATTTCTTGAAGGATTTCATCCTTTTAGCGTAAATGGGGAATCTATCTATTTTTTATCAATCTATAAGTGAATTGTTTAATGTTGTATTTCAAGATCACATTTTAGGGAGTACCCTCTTGGGTCTTACAGAGCCCGAAGTGTAGGAGAATTAGAATTATTGCTTTTCTCGTTGAGTTGGCCAAACGCATGCTAAAATTTTATCATTGAACATGGCAAGTTCATTGAAGCTCTCGGGAAGTCCGCTTGGGTTGTAGTAAAAAACACCAACAGTTCTGACCCATTTTACGTTAGGAGCCGTATACATGCTCGAATTATCATCATTATATTTACTTGTACAAAAATAATAAATTCATCACAATATGCAGGGATACCAATCTCTATCTCCTCAACACATTCACTTTCAACTTGATCAACATGATGCATATCTTCTAGTTGATTCTCTACCTCAATTTATTCATCAAATGCTATGTTTTTTCTTGACCATTCATGAAAACAATTCATTTTCATTAATCATTAAAGACAAAAAAAATCATATTCATTTCTCATTTCTTCAAGATAAACAATCTAATTACAAGCTTGATCAAACCTAGTAGCTTTCAACTCCTTATCCATTACACCTAAACCACATTCATAAATCTTGTAAAATAAATCAATGACAATTGAAGTTTTAGGCCTATAAAACTCTAAGATAATGGAAATAGTGCCCATAAATCTTGCATAAAAATCAACAACCAATTCAACTTCTTTTCTTCTAATATTAAATAATTCTTGGGTAAGGAGAATGAGTGCATTGATATCTCCATAGATAGAAACAATACTAGGTGATTCATTCAACTCACCTCAATTTATTTTATCACTTATTACTTGGTTGTTCTCATTTGTAAATTCTTGATCTTAAGGTAAAAAATCTCTATGATTTGATCCTTGATCTTCTACATGTGAAATATATTGTTGATCAAAAGCTACAATTAAGATCCTCTTATGTAGAGAAATGATTATAAGGAAAAAAAAGAAGCTACTATCTAGCGAAAACACATAAATAATTGAAGATATAACTCATTATATATCCTCTATAAATTCACGTCAATCTATAAAATTTAAAAAATGCTTGCAAATGATCATAACTTTTCAAAATAGTACATCCATCAAACAATAATGTGATCATAATTTTTTTTGAAAATTTCCTTCCTCCATATCCCATGGGAGGTTCAATTTTTTGTATAGCTTGTTAGAAAGAGTAGGAGGCTTAATTTTACTACTAACATATTCAAGTTCCTTAAAATTTTCTTAAAGCACAACTATCTCTTTATTTATATCTCTACCTTGAATATCCATAAATAATTTTTTTAAACATAATGGGAAAATAAATATTTATGTACCTTGAAACAATAAGCATTTAATTCTTCAACAATATAGTCACCACCTCCAAAGAGGAGAATATTTAATTATTTATTTTTGGGTTCAAACCATCATCTATCTTCTTTTGAGGATTGTCTTTGAACAATGATCATCTTCCACATATATTGATTCTTTCACATCATATCATTGAGATTGTATCAATAGAGTCACCACCTCAAGAGAGGAAAATGATCTCTTCTTTAAAATCTCATTTCATGAGTAAAGTATCACACTCTCAAGAGTCAGCAAATTTTCAAATTCTTGGACTCTTTCTAGATAGATAAAAAAATTGAATACTCCCCTATAGAGTTGTCATTATTTTGGTTCTCCAACCTGCTATTGGTAGGTGTACCTAATGAAATCATTGGATATCTATAGAACAATGATTTATCATAGTGAAAAGGGTAGATAAATGGTTCATGCAAATAAAACAAGGGTTTGAAGATGTCATGCCCTATTTTTGGACCAATTTGACTGTATTATTTTAGTGAACTTTGAGTTAAACATTTTGATTTTATGTTTTAAATTATGATGCTAAAACTATTTTTATGGACACATATGCTATATTTGTTCCACTTTATTATGTTAATGCAAAGGAAAATATCAATTATATATTTATTAGAAAGATGTAAATGTGAATTATTATCTTTGTGATATTTTTGAATGATTTATATTGTGCTATGAGATTAAGATTATCAGACTAACTACCTTGTTGATTGTATGAGGTGGATGCAGGAAATTTGTTTGCCCCATGTAGATGAGGGGGAGATTATCATAAAAGAGAGGGAAGCATTACAAGGAGAATTATTTGAGAACCATGATTATGAGGCCTCACACACAAATTAAAAGATGTCTTATTACATATATTGTTATAATGCTTGCATTGAATCATATTCGAAATGGTACCTCATGTTGTAATGATATTTTGATTTTGATTGTTATTGTCTGTCTATTCATATTATTTTGGCAAGTAATTTTTTTTTAATTCAAGGGGTAAATGCTTTTGAACCAGAGCTAGGAACTGGAATACAACCACTCAACAATACCACCCAAATGGGGTTTGAACCTTGGTGGAAAGAACAACAATGCCACCTTTAAACCATCACACCATTCCAATATCGGCAAGTCATTTTGACTTCTCATCTTGAATTTTTTTATCGATATGTTTAAATATTGATATGATATTCAATATATTCAGGTATATAAATATGTGCCATTGAATCTACCATTATCCTATGTTGATAATAATGCAAAATTGGTTTGTTTATGTGAGTTTCAGTTGTTTTTGATTGAACCACATAGGTATCTATGTTGGAGAGTTTGGGAAACCTATTCAACCTTTCATAAGTCTTTAGTGCTTGTGAGTTTTGTTGACTTATGAACATATTTGGGTTTGTAAATTATGGGGGTTTTTATTGGAAATCCTTCAACTGACCTATAGGTCTAGGTTTCTAATGAAAATTTGATATTTTGAGCAAAATTCATTTTTGTTGTTGGATGACATAAGGTCTATGTTTGACTAAATACCAAAAAGATAACACTCAATCATTTAGGCATGTGAATTATTGAGCATTGAGTTTGTTAAATTCTCAACCATTTAGGCTTGTATATTATTGAATATTGAAATTATTATGTTTGGCCATGAAGGATTGTGTTATTTATTTCGTAATTGTTAGATTTGGCTATGTGGTATGTACTTATTAAGAAGTATAAATATTTAATAATCATTTTGAATATTGGGTTAATTAAGCACTATGGATTTTATTGCTTGATGATTTAAGGTATGTACTCCATGAGCAACATTGTAGACTATAAAATCCCAATCTTCATTCGAGCATTGCAAACTATGTGGAGACCATCTTAGGTTTGTACCATGTGAGCCCTATTTTGTTAAGTTAAGACCATATTAGGTATATGATTATTTGAACACCCTACACGTGTTTAGTGATTAAAGGTTTTGGAGCTTAGTGAACATTGTTTGTGACATACTAATCATTACAATATACTTGATGATTCTTATATAATTATTATCAAAATTCCTCACAATAGGGAAGAAAATTCATATTGCTATTGAAGTATTTTGAAATATTTTTATATTAAATTGAGAAAAGATTGATGAACAACCTTAGTAGGTATGTAGTATAGTCTAAAAATGATCATTCTCAACCTTATAGGGAAATATAATGCGAAACATATTCAACTTGTGTGGTGTATGTTCATTAGGAACTTTGTTATCTATTCATTAGTTGTTGAAATTTTAAAAGTTTGAATAATAAGAAAAAAAAATTATTCTAAAAATTATAGAAATTGGTTTTTTATAACTAGGTCAAAGACCAAATAACTCTTACGATTAATAACTAGTTATGAGAATAAATGCATTTTTCTCATGTGTCGTTTATTTTTTAAGAAAATTATTAGTTAAAATTATGAAGATGTATACGTACTTGTATGAGTACATATATATACAGAACATATACATATTTTTGTATTTAAAATTTATACATGTTACTATACTGATAATGGTGCCAATATATATCTATGTGTGTGTGCGCGTGTGTGTGCATGTGCATGTTCATGTGTGTTTGTGTGTGTGCATGTGTGTGTGTGTGTGTGTGCATGTGTGTGTGTGTGTGCATGTGTTTGCATGTGTATGTGTGTGTATGTGTATGTGTGTGTGTGTGTGCATGTGCATGTGCTTGTGCTTGTGCTTGTGTGCGTGCGTGTGTGTGTGCGTGTGCGTGTGTGTGTGTGTGTGCGTGTGCGTGTGAGTGTGTGTGTGTGTGCATGTGCGTGTGTGTGTGCGTGTGTGTGTGTATGTGTGTGTGTGTGCATGTGCATGTGTGTGTGCTTGTGCATGTGCGTGTGCGTGTGCGTGTGCATGTGCATATGCGTGTGCGTGTGCGTGTGCGTATGCGTGTGAATGTGTGTGTGCGTGTGCATGTGCATGTGCATGTGCGTGTGCATGTGTATGTGTGTGTGTGTTTGTGTTTGTGTGTGTGTGTGTGTGTGTGTGTGTGTGTGTGTGTGTAAAAATAGTTAGAACATGTAATTAACTCATAGCCAATTATGCATGACAAAGGTCTATTAGAAATAAATATGAAATTTTTGTTTTGAAGTGAAAATGCCTAAAGTCGTTTATCCAAACCATTTTGTGACCATGAATGTGAAAGTATATTTATTGATAACCAGCTTGAGAAAAGAGTGTGTGAACATATGACACATGTATCCAATATGAAACATGTTTATTGATTATTAAATTTTTAACCAAAGTAATGAAAAACCATTGCTTGCATTGTCAGTTCATATTGTCTATTTCCTACAAACCAATTAGATAGGTCATACTCATCTAGAGGGTATCTACAATTGTATGGTTTTTTTTTTTAATTTAGAAAAAAACATTAATTCTTAAATTTCATGGTGATCATCATGATTCCTTGGATATTATACCATCATGAAGGGTAGGGTCTCTTCCTGATGGAAGTTGTGTAGGGGACCACTATTCTATGGTTGGAGGAAAAGTGTTTAGACGATGCTCTCACTCTTGTAGTTGAGAAATATCAAAGTATTAGTTTATTAGAGACATTATCATGATTTCACATAACATTTTATTATTGACCATTGTACTTCCTAATTTCACATAGCATTGTATTATTAACCATTGTACTTGATGTTTATCAAAGATATTATGATTTGTACTTATGTTGTCATCATGACACTTGTGATATGTACATAAAAATTGAAATGTTGAGAAATTCTCTATATGATGTAACACTTGATGAAAATAATTAGGTTTAAACAATGTAATGTAAATCTTATTATTCTTTGTATTCATTCAAAATAACAACATAAAGATTTTATTTATTCTCTTTTTATCTATTGCAAAAAAATTTACATGGTTTTTAGAAATTTTGTGTTATTCAGATTGGAAACACTAGTGTTTCCTCATAGAAGATAATTTTTTAGTATTACTTTCCTTTTAAATTTAATGAGTAAACATGAAAAAATCATATAAACTACTAATATAAAACACCAAAGTGTAGTTTTTACTTTTAAATATTTAAATAGAAAGGGGTACTAGACAAAATCTATGCCTACTTCCTTGGTATAGTAGAGTTTGAAACTTATACCAATATGATATTATACCAACATTCAATCTCTAGGGTTCAACAAAAATCTATTATTGCCTTATATTAGTATAAATCCTTATATAATTAGATTCTAATTGTTGGGTTCTAAAACCATTACACCACTTTTTAGAACAAAATTCTACTCACAAGGCTAGGGTTGTCACCAAGCAAGTGAAATTAGTTCATCAACATAACAAGGGACGGTTTCAGGTAAAATATATAAGAGTGGGTTTTCTCTCTGAACTGCCCAAAATGAATGAGGGGAAAGAGGATTCCCCAATGAGCCTCTAGGGTTTTCCACCTAGAAGCTAGTGAGAAATGAGATCTCTTTCACACCTTTTCATTTTAGGGTTCATTCGAAGGATTTTGGGTTGTGATGTGTGTGATTGAGATGATCTAAATGTAGCAAACTAAAAGGAAATGATTTATGAAAACTATTGAAATGCAAAGTGCTGGAAAATAAAATGTTGTATGAAAACATGTACAAAATGACCTAGAAATGTACACTAAACTAAACAAAAAGATGTGAGATAGAATGTGTGCACTTGGAATATGAAGAATGATCAGATGAAGGTCTAGAATGTTGATGAAATTGATGTTGAATCTAACTGGGGCACTTGTGGTAATCTGGGCATCTTAGTCCCAGATCTAGAAAAACTGGTCCCGAGCTTGTTTATGCCAAATGGGTGTCTGAATATGCAAAAATCACTAAAAGGCATGTCTAGTTGGACTAGCTCACCATTGTTGGTGATTTAGTCCACTTCTGGATTTCTAAAAATCAGAAAGTGGATATGGAAGCCCCCAGTCTGCACTTTGGTTCTTCACAGGTGTTTGCTTTTGAAACTCTAGTTTTCAGGCCTGAAAGTGACTTTTAGTGGATTTTTGGACTTTCCAAGCAAGGAGAGGTCTTCAACAAGTCGTCAAAGCCTTCAATGATCTTCAATGTACCTAAATATAAAAACACACAAGGAGAGAAAGAAATAAATGTTGATTGTTAGGGCATGGGGGTTTGCCTTGGTCAAACACCTTTTAGGTAACTAAACCAAAATGAATAGAAAATGTAATGAAGTATGAACATGAAACAATTGAATTAGTACCTTTACATGATGGTTGATCTTGAGTTTTTGCAATAATCAACCCTTGATTGCTTCAAAAAATATGTCTTGTTGACTTGGAATTCTCAAACCCTAGCTTTCTTGAGAAGGAGAGAAGAGTGCTTGAGAAGAATGAGTGAATGAGAAGAAATAGAAGAGAATTAGAAGATTAGAGTGAAAAAGATGAGAAAACCCCATATTTATACATGTTGTGACCTAATTTCTCAAAAATAACACAACACAGGCCAACCTTAGGGTTTTGGAGAGAAAATCGTACTTGAATTTTAAGTTAAATTTGATTTTTATGCCACATGGGACTAAGTTGCCCAAGGTGGTGACCTAGTCCAACTGAGCATTTTTGAGTGGTAGTCAGGAATTAACATGTGGTTAATGATGTTTTTCAGGATTTTCTCCTGAAACACACTAAATCAGTACTTGTAAGTGCATTAAGGGGTCATTATAGCATAAGAAAGGGTTGATTTAGTGAGGAAACACCTAGGAAAGTGTTGAAATGTGCTACACCACTTCACAACACTTTGAAATGAGGCTTGGAAAGGGGTTATTTAGGTGAATTATGATGAAAGGGTCTTAGAAAAGTGAGGAATATGTTACAAAACTTCACAACACCTTTGCAAGACACCATATAATCTAAGCAAAAATAGGCCAAAAACCACAAGAAATGGCCCAAATGAGTGAAAAGTGTCAAGGCTACACTTTTTGGTGACACATATAGCCCCCACTTTAGTGAGAGGATGAAATTGCTTGAAACTCACATTAGAGTAGCCAAGTGATGTGGGTGGTGAAGAATGAGAAAGATGAAGGAGGTGGTCAAGCCCCGAGGATTCGAGATTCTAAGTCAACTCGAGGTCAGTGAAAAAGAAATATTCAAGGGTGAATGATATGCAAAAAACAAGATACATGATCATGCAATGAAAAGAACTAGAAAGAAGAGAAGAAGGGAAGTAAAAAGGGTGGATCAAGATTCAACCATTTGTCCAACTAGTTGTGGATTAGATTTAGGTTGTCTGTCCAAAAATAAGTGTACTCACTCTGGCGCGATGAGAATTTTGGTTGTCCATCGGGTGAGAAGGACGAAAAGGTGAGAAACATACACTCGGTTGGTATGTACTTACACGCACACAAAAGTGGCTATGGGGAAAGTCATGTTGCTGGTTGGGCTTCCCACTCAAACCATACTAAAGTTATACCTCTTGATAAATTTAATAAGGCACCACAAAAGAAAATGACTTTTGAAATGATGGTATTAGGAATGTTCAAAGCGATTTTGTTTTGTTCATGCAATTTCTCATCTTAAGGAACATCATGTGTAATGTCTCAAAGAGAGGAAAAGTGAAAATGGTCTCATCTTTTTTGTAAGAGAGGACAAGTGAAATGTCTCATCATGGGCAACATTGTACGTAATGTTTCCAAGAGAGGGAGTTGCAAGAAAAGGAAAATCACACAATGAAATGTGAGTGTCAATGTATGGCCCCACTTTAAAGCGATTGCTAACACCATTACTGTGAGAAATTTCTTTAAAGTAGAAGAAGATGACATGATATCTTGTTCAAAAATACCTATGCCAAGTCATATGTTTCCAATAAGCTACGTCATGAAAAGGAGAGTATGTCACATGCGAGTCAACTTAAGACATGTCATCCACATTCCAAGCTTGGTCCTATATGTTCATGAAAGGTTAAAAAATAGCTGAAAGAGACAATGACAAGTGACATACGAGGGAAGAGGCTAATGAACCCCTTGGCCCCACTTAGTCTAGGACAAGAGTGAGCCGAAAGGATTGATGAGATGCAAGGTAGAGTGAAAAATAGTATCGATTAGAGGAATGAGGTGCCCCCACATAAGGAAGAACACCAAATTCCTTAAGATGTTGGATTTTACAACTCAAGGCCTTACATTCATTAGTGGAATGATAGTGAACTTAGTTATAGGCACAAAAGGAATTTTTTTGTAACATTTCTTTCATGCTCTTGAAGGAAGGGAGATCAAGTGATCTTGGAGGAGTCTCAACAAGATACCCTCTTAATCGAGGGTAGAAGGTATTCCTTTAGCTTGTGTAAGAGAGGGGGACCAACCACTGCAAGGCCCTAGGTCACAAAAGGCCAAGAGCAGTAAGGCTACCCTAACTTACCTTAGTTTAAAGGAAGGTTAGGATGGGAGGGATGAGAATGATGAGGATTATATTTCCTTCGATCACTCTGCAAACTTGAGTTGAAAGGAGACTAGATGATTCAATTTTTAAGGTTAAATCTATGTCTTAGGTAACTCTCTATTGGAGGACAAAAGTGGAGTTCTGGGATGACAACGTGGCACATTGGCATCTCATAGGTGCGTTGGCGTTCATACAGATAGAAAACCAGAGAGATGAGGTTTAAGCCTTAAGAAAGGACTATCATCCAAGTTTAGAAGTTTCTATAATGACAGAATAAGATTAAGAAGAGTGAAACATAAAGATGAACATGATAAAGGAAATATATTATCACAAGGGTGACAAAGATGATCTCGCACAACAATCTTCTCGCCAGGTTGCTCCAAGATCTCTCCACCTATGCATAGAAAAGAGGGAAAATGTTGGGGGGCTATTTAGGGGTCTGCCTCAGTTAGACCCCTCTTTTGGTGTTTCCACCTCTATGGACAACCAAGTTTGCAATGATAGAAATAATGATAAAGAAGGGAATATAAGCTACGTAAAAAAAGACACTACAAAACAGTACATGCTTACCCAAACAAAATTATAGAGAAGATCAGAGGAACTTACCACCTCCATCCAAAGCGCTCAAGGCCAGTAGAGGAGCAAATGAGAGGAACTCAAGCCTTTGTTGCAATGGTGTTTGTCCTATGGTCACACTATCAGAGTGATGTAGTAGATTTCTGATATGGAGTGTGAAGTGCTACAAAGCTTGAAGTGAATGAATGGAATGGAGAGAGTGCTCAAGCGATCTTGCAAAACTTTTTCCGAAATTCCCAAAATTTGAGAATGCATAAGAGAGTGAAGAATATCAAGGAAGTGGATGAAAAATGGCCATATTTGAGTCAACCGGCCAAAGAGGGATGTTACACTTCGACTTCCAATAGGAAGTGTAACATCTTTGCAAACTCCAACCATAGGAATCTGCCAAGGACGTAAGCACGCCGTGCAAACGTTTGCGCGCCACATGGGCATCCCGACAAAAACACCCCCACCGACACACAAAGTAGGCACAAAGTGGGATGTGAGCAATGAGCTTAAGTGGAATTAAGCATCTGCCTTAGGTTTTCTAAAGTGTAAGGAGGTAAAGGGGAATTTGTGTTAGGGGTGCAAATTCACGCCTATGAATTTTGCCCCCACTTTAGTGCATGAGTACTAATGAGTGCTTCAGTAAAGTAGAGTAGTAAGAGTAATAAGGAAAGAGATGTATACTTGAAATGATGAGGAAGTAGAGTATGGTCTGGCAAACTCAAAAGTGTAGGAAATGACTTCATAGTTTCATGAAACTATAAAGCTGAAGAATGAAAGTGCCTCATAGGCTCACAGTCTTGCAAGGGAGGTATCATTCAAGAACTCTCACATGAATGAGACCGATCAAAGGGGAATATTTAGAGTTAGAGATGGTGACATGTTTACCCATAGATAGAACATGTCAAGATGCGGCCATGAAGGCCAGTGAACAGATAGTCACGTAGACCATTGCTAAGTTGTAAGACTTTCAAAGGGGTCCCTTAGGAACCCTTCAAAAGGAAGGAGGGTCCACTCAAGGGATGCATTGTTTGAAAAATTTATTCTAGTTGGGCTATCCCTAGACTAGACATGAAGAATTATGACCGGTCTAGTCAGGCTGCCCCCAAGCTAGACAGAAGGATGTGAAATCAGTCTAGTCGGGCTGCCCTTAGGCTAGACTCCATAGAATTTTTTAGAGAACATATGAAGGGGTCCCTTGGGAACCCAACATGAAAGGGAGGGGTCCACTCAAGGGATGCGCTATTCAAAAGCTAATGCTTTCTTTCTCGAATCTATTCATCATCAAGGATTCCTTTTGAAAGATGTTCAATTCATCAAGGAATTAGAAAGGAAGGATATGCGCCCACACAAGGGGAATACTAAGACTGTTCCCACTTCGGAGGAAGGTTTCCAAGTCCTTTCTTTATGAACCCATGATGAAGGAAACATGTTCCATTAGGGTTTTAAGTTGAGAATGCAATTCTAAAGAAGAAGAATGTGAAGGGTCTTTGAGAAAAGATTCATTTGGAAACATATGCATTTTCTAAAGACCAAGTAATGTAGAAGTAATGTTGTCACACATGAAAGGGACAACTTAAGAAAATAAGAGAGAAAGATAAAGAGAAATGTAAAAGAAAAGAGATCACACACAAAGGGCATAGGGGGGTTTGTTTTTGTGGGGTTAGATCTGCCTTTATTTATAAATAGTAGGTAACCATAGTAAGAGCTGAAAGATCATCAATTCCCAACTAGATTAGGAAGAATGCACGAAAGACAAAGTAAAAATAAAAAGAATGGATCAACATGGAAGGAGGCCTAAATGATCCCGACACTTTGCATCATCCCTAATTTACCAAAAATCCATCACAAACATGGAGCAATAATGATACATATAGAGGAAGGTTAACAACACAAACACCACACCTATATCCAATCACCAATGGGGGTGATAGAGGTCATCCAGGCACATATAGCATGATCACAGAGAGATCACATCACATCACACATCCACATATAATTATAAAGATCAAGAAGAGGGTATCCCCCTAACACTGGTTGACTAGGAGGTCATCAACTTCCCACTCTAGATCATTGTAGGGGGAAGGATGATGAGCCTGCAATAGTGTAATGTTAAGGGGAGGAGCTTCCAATCCTCTTGCAATCAGGGCCAAGGTAGAGGGATGTGTGAGGTCTTCGTCACTCAAATCTCGTCGGTCTAAGGTCAACAACTTCATGAAGATCACTGACCAGGTTGGAAATTCATCCAACAAGTTAAACATGCACTTGACAAGAGTGTCATGTTTCCTCTCAATGGATGGAGGAGTTTGCACCCGATGTTCACTACCAGGCTCACCAAGAGACTCAAGAGCGGTGACAAACTTAGGGGAAGCCAATAATGGTTTCGTCACTAGGACATTAAAAGTCATCATCGGACCACCTTTCGGAGAAGGTGGGATCTTCTTATATCCTCCATTGCTAGAGGGACCATGCTCTACCTTCTTCTTCATTAGAGGAGGTGAACTCCCCAAAGACAAACAAAGGAGGATCGAGGGAGAAGGGGAAAGGGGCTCGATGGATATAACTAAAGTATTAATCATATCCATGGGCTTTGGGAAAGGTGAGACATCCAAAATAGAAGTTAGTAGAGGCAGCTCCATAGAAGGAGTGCTAAATACCTACACCTTTCTAGGCGCATGTGCGCTTGCAACGAAATCCAAAAGTGATACAAAGTTAGTTTGGATAGAGACAAGAGGGGGGAGAGAGGAGTACATAGTAGGAGGTGTGGTCATATTCTCCTCCTCCTTCTATAGGGATGCTTGCTCAACTAGGAGAGACTTTCTCTGACGCTTGCATTTGTGTGCAAGGCAGTTCTTATGACTCTTCAAACTAGAAGTTGAATCTTGCGATGGGATGGAAGGCTTCTGCTCAGCTATAGGAGTGTCCTCCACAACTATTTCTAGTGGAAGGACACACTCTTGAATGGGAGCTGAAGGACCCAGTTCATAAATGGTAGGAGGAATCGACTCCAAGACCTTAGTGGTGGGTCTCTTTTTGCTTGGAGAAATGAGAAGAGGCCGGGAGGCAAAGTATCTTTGTGAGCCTCTCTTTCTACCATATAGATAATACCAGGGTCAAGGGGACCTATTAGGGAGATCTGATATCCTAATCTTGGGATTTTTCCAAGGAGGCATCATCAGAATCAGTGGGTAAAGCCCATGATTTTTCTTCCAATACTCTTTCGAAGAAAGGGGAGTATACTAGTCAACTCAAGAGGGAACGAGCTTCTCCTTTCCCTTTCGAGAGGAGGAGGAAATTGGCTGCTCAAATACAAGAAGGGTCAACCTCAACTGTCCCTTGCATGCAATCTTATACTTCACATAGTTCTTGTAAAATAGGTCCATTCTTTGTGGGAGCAGACTGACTAGAGTGGGCCAAAAGTGTTCCAACGAGTATCCCCCACAAGATACCAACAAATGATATCAAGTATCATGTACCAAGTGCATGAAACCTTGATGGGAAAACTTAAGGTATTTATGAATTACCAAGGGGATCCCATTCATGGAATCTAGCCAAGGTATGCTTAGCTTCACTCTGAATAAATATGACTTGGGAATGACATCGAAGATCATGTCTACATTCCTAGGTCCAGCTAGGACGAACAATGTTATTGATCCATAAGGTCTAAGAGAAATTCCATCATGCATATGAATGATGGATTTTTTTTTTGTATTCCTCCCTTTGTAGGGAGTTCAAGAGTAATGTCTCCTCCATGATGGTATTCACTCTACTCACGGGGTTGATTAAGACTCTTGTGACAATGTTGCCATTGAGGCGAGTTAGAATGTAAAGTGGAGAAGGTTTGTCATTTGATGGTACATCTTGCGAAGTGAACATTACATCTGGCGAACCGGTCGCAAGACAAGGTGAGGGAGTAATAGTAACTATGTTGACATACACGTTGGGGTAAGAAACAAAATTAGAGGGATCTATAATCATGTTAGCAGAATGCAACGAAAAATGGGTCTATGTATATCTGCAATTCAATGTTAGCTTTTTCCATCGATAGTTTATTTCCATTAAGATGAATAGTACCATCCTCGATGCGGTCCTGTATGTCATGACACGGGTGCATGAAACGTTCGGTATTGTGTCTTTCAACTCGATGTTACTGACAATATGTATTTTCTTCATACCAGTTACAATGTGGTTCCCTAACTGGTTTAGGGGGTGGTAGGCTAAGGATCTTATCTTTCAACAACTAATGCAAGATGGTAGAATAATATTCTGATAGCTTCGTATACTTTCAGTCATGTCTGAGGCTGTTGTTATCCACAGTGGCTACTACATTCACAACAGATTTACCTCTTCAAGATATTGATATGATAGACCTTCCTTTAGGACGAGAGCATGAAGGGGGACCCCCAAACTAAACCACCATTTGTTGGTACTCCCCTAAAGTTGCACACAGATACAAAAAGAAGGGTATTTCATAAGGTAAAAATTTTCTTGCCAAGGCCTTTGTAAGTTTCCTATGAAAACCTTCTATACATCAAAGTCAAGTAACGGGTATCATATTTGTGAAAAGAGCACTTGATATCATGCTATAAAGTTGGTAATCTTCTCATTGTCCCCTTGTTTGCACCAAACAAGGTCAGGGAAGGTCATCTGTGGTCTTGTATTGGCTTGGAATTGTCGTAGGAACTAGTTCACAAGTGGATTGAATGTAAAGATGGAATTGTTGGGCAAAGAAGAGTACTATTCAAGTGTTGTATCTTTGAGGAACTGGGGAAATAGTTTTTCCATCAATGCATCATGATGGAAGAAATCTGTGCACAAGGCATTAAAGGCAGACACGTGTGTTTACAGGTCCCCTTTACAACCATATTTTTTGAATTTAGGAATATCCATCCCTTTCAGGAAAGGAGTATTTAGAATTGGAACCGACAATGAGTTGTGTTGGAAGAAGGGTTGGAAAATAGGCTTAGCCGAGGCCTGGGAAAGGTTCATCAACTAGTTCTACATCTTTCCCATATTTTGAAGAAGGGTATTTAGAATATGGTTATTAGAAGACATAGGACCACTGGAACTGCCACTAGAGCCACCACCTAGACCTCTACCATGACTACTGCTAGAGCCACCACTGATGCTATTGCCACCAGTGTGACCTCCACCGGATCCACCGCTACTTCCAAGCCACCACCATGACCTCTGCCGGTACTGCCTCCATAAATACCACCTCCATTTCCAAAGTTTCCACCACCAAAGCCTCCACCTATCATCCCACCAAATCCTCCACCATTGGAGGTAGCATAAGGGGTGAAGTGAAAATCTAAAGGGTTTCTGTTCACTTTGATAGTTTTAGAGTTTTCAAAAGTGACAGGCACACTGATCCTAGGGACCATGTCAGCCATGTATACATATGTAGAAGGCATCGACATTTATCACTATCTCTCATGTCCCTCAAAGTAGCAACCCCATACCATTTGACTATGGTTCGAAGGAGCACATGCCTCAGACAGACTAGTGAGAATAGCCAAGATTTCTATGCCTTTCCGATCTTTTCCTACCATCTATCTTATTTCACTGATCATTTTAGTAGCCTTAACCAGCTTCGGGTTTCCTTCCAAGTGATTTTCCAATGCACTCAACCCTTTACTAAGGCTAATGACATATGTAGAAGGGATATGGATGACCTCATGCTCATCTATGGATGAGGAGGTTGGTGATGCATGAGGGGTATGGATGTGATCAAATTTATCAAGGAATCTAGATTTTCCTCACGATACATGCTCCTGCACGGACAATGCAACTGTAAAAATAGAGAAAAGGCCAGTAGTGAAAATAGAAGAGACCTTCATATTCTCCATTGGAAGGTGTCACAAACTTGTTCTGACTATGTTCCCAGAGGTTGTAGACTGGCTTATGATGCTCATAAACCCTCACAACACACAAATGTGCAACAACCAAAAGGTATAAGAGAAAAGGCTCAAGAAACTGACAAATGGGTAGATGTTGGTTCACGTTGAGTTCACCAAAAATGTAAGAGAGGGGGACCAACCACTGCAAGGCCCCAGGTCATGAAAAACCAAGATTAGTAAGACTACCCTAACTCACCTCAGTTTAAAGGAAAGTTAGGATGGGAGGGATGAGAATGATGAGGATTATATTTCCTTCGATCACTCTACAACCCTGAGAGTTGAAAGGAGACTAGATGAGTCACTTCTTAAGGTTAACTCTATGTCTTAGGTAGCTCTCTATTGAAGGACAAAAGCATAGTTCTAGGATGACAACATGTTGCATTTCCATATCATAGGTGCACTGGATTCCGTATGACCAGAAAACTAGAGATACGAGGTTTAAGCCTTAAGAAAGGACTATCAACCAAGTTTAGAATTTTCTTGAATGACAAAATAATATTAAGAAGAGTGAAACATAAAGATGAATGTGATAAAGGAAATATATTACCGCAAGGGTGGCAAAGAGAATCTTGCACAACAATATTCTAGCTAGCTTGCTCCAAGATCTCTCCACCTACACACAACAAAGAGGGAAAATTTTGGGGGGTTGTTTAGGGGCTTGCCTCAGTTAGACCCCTGTTTTGGTGTTTCCACCTCCACAGACAGCCAAGTTTGCAATGATAGAAATAATGATAAAGAAGGGAATACAAGCTACATAAATAAAAGACACTAAAAAATAGTACATGCTTACCCAACTAAAATGATAGAGAAGATGAGAGGAGCTTACCATCTTTGTCCAAAGTGCTCAAGTCTAGTGGAGGAGAGAATAAGAGGAACTCAAGCTTCTACTACAATGGTGTTTGTCCTGCACTTGCACTATTAGAGTGATGGAGTATTAGATTGTAGCTATGGAGTGTGAAGTGCTGCTATAAATCTTGAAGTGAATGAATGGAATGGAGAGATTGCTCAAGCGATCTTGTAAAACTTCTTCCAAACTTCCCAAAACTTGAGAATGGATGAGAGAGAAGAATATCAAGAAAGTGGATGAAAAATAGCCATATTTGGGTTGACCATTCAAAGAGGGGAATTACACTTAAACTTCCAATAGGAAGTGTAACATCTTTGCAGAATCTAGTTCAAGGAATCTACCAGGGATGTAAGCACGTCGTGCAGATGTCTACATGCCACATAGGTGTCCGCGATAGAAACGCCCCCACCGACACACAAATTAGGTGCCAAGTGGGATGTGAGCAGTGGGCTTAAGTGGAATTAAACCTTTGCCTTAGGTTTTCTAAAGTGTAAGGGGGTAAAGGGGAATTTATGTTAGGGGTAAAATTTCACGCCTATACAGCTTGTAACAAATAAGTGTCTTGCTTAGTATAGGATGTCATACTGATACAAGGCACTATAGATTGAGAGATTTTGTACACTCCTTTAGAGGAGTGTGTAAAATATAAATCATTAGTGGGTTGCAAGATGAAATTGGATTTAAGTGAAGATTTATTTGTGTGTTGTAAAGAATTACTTTCTAAGGTGGGTGTAGAAGGGTGATTTGAGATATGGTTGGTGTGAGGGGAAGGCTTGGTGATTTTGATTAAAGGACCATGATTAGTTGTTTGCATGAGAGGATCGATAGGGGTGAAAATACCTTGTTCATTAGCACCACATCCTTTTCCTCTATAGCCAAGTTGTTTCATAAGATCATAACATTTTCCATAAAGATTTTTCATTTCTTTTGGATTGGGTGATTGTTCGTTGTTGGATTTGTTGTCTAAAGTAGTTTAGGTGGATACTTTTGAAGGATTTTCCAAGTCTTGTGTTGACAAGACCATGGTTCTCTTTTCAAAGTCTTTTTGTATGATCTTATCACTGTCCATCATTATAGGTGTGAATTCTAAGGAACCCCAATCACCCTCTAAGGGTTTTTGTTGTACGGGTTCCACTTGTGTGGTTTGTGTTAAGGTGTTGAAATAATTCTCTTTGGAATTTTTAATGTTTAGGCAACTATTTGGTTCAGGGTTATAGTCAAGTGTATACACTTTTTTGTTGTAGATTTAAATCATCTTACAATGAAGAGTGGAGGGCACCCCATGCATTGCATGAATCCATGACTTGCCTAAGAGAAGAGTATATGAAAGTTCATGAGGCATGACATGGATTTTTGTTTCCAATGTTGCCATTCCAACTGCAAGAGGTATAATGACCACATCGAGCAGTTTCTTAGTGACGTCGAATCCACAAATAGTTAGAGAATCAAGTTTGATGTGTGATCTATCAATGCCAAGCCTATCCAGAAGGCTCACACTTCACAAATTAAGAGAAGAGCTAGTATCTACAAGAGTTCACTTGATCCCTTTTGTGTTGTATTGAGAGATTATTACAAAAGCTTCATTTTTGTTTTTTCACATCCAAAGGAGGGAGCTCACTTTGGTGGAAAAAAATATCAACATTGATTCTCTGAATAATAGATGCTATTTCATTTGGTTGCGTATTAGAAGGGATATGAACTTGTTGTAAGGAATTTTGCATCATGTTGTGATAGTGAGGGGAGGCTTGAATAAGGTCCGATAATGAGATATGAGTAGGAGTATTTCTTAGTTGGTCAACAAGATCATACTCCCTAAGAATTGAATTTAAGCAAGGGGCAATAGGTAAGATTGGATTGGGTAAAGGTAAGGAGGTTGAGGTTGGTTTTTCTTGGCACATATTGTTTCTTGTTTAATGTGTATGAGAAATGATATTATGACTTAGTTGCTGCAACACATTATTCTTAGGTGAGTAAAGGATGAATTCGGGTTGGTTTAGAGTTGAAGGTTTGCTTGAAGGTGGGTAAAGGATGAGTTGAGGTTGAATAATATTAACATCCTGTGCAAGGGAGAGGCCAAGGTTGTCTCTTCATTTTCTTATAAGGATACACTATTATTATTTTCATTGTTATCCTTATGGTGTATGATGATATCCTCCCTTGGAGGAAGGGTTTTAGGAGAAATACAAACCAATTGAGCTTGGCAATAAAAGGTTGGTTCTTCTAAAAAGGACTTCATCACTAATAGGGGAATGATCAATGGTTTAACTATCTTGCGTAGTAAGGGTTTTTCTAGGTGAAGGGGGACAACTAAGATTCTCATGACCTTGATAATCAATACAACTATTAGAATGGTGTATCCTTAATAGTAAAGTATTTTCTTCACAACAAGGAGAAATACTAGGAGAAGAATAAATGCTATTGTCATAATTAGCTATGTTTATGTTGTATTGTTTGTTAATGTATTGTCCACTAAGAGAAGTAAGAGGAGAGAAACAACTAGTATTCTTATAACTCTCATTGATTGGTTCTTCTACCAAAATATCTTTGTCACTAATAGGAGAGATATGAGGAGAATAACTAATATGATCGTTAGGAATGTCCAAAGTTTTATCTTCTTTCACAACAACATTCTCATAGGGTGGGGGTAGGAAATGTTTCTTAGCATGTCTAGATTTGTAAGCTACTAGAATTGTTTAAATAAAAATGAAAAGTACATGTAACCATTTCATGCAATGTTTTAACAATATAAACAATGTATATGCAAAAATACAAAAAAATTTTGTCCAATAGATGCTAAGCTTTAAGAATGTGAATAATGTACATGCAAGAATGAAAAGAAATTTTAAAAAATTAATGTAATTTTTTATGAATATAAACATTGTATGTGAAAAAGTGAAAAGTACTTTAATCAATGTGATGAAAATTGTAGAAATGGAAGCATTTTCAGATCTAATCATGAAATGATTTTAAGAATGACCATCCTAAAATGATGATTTTGACCTAGATGCATAAAACCAATGTTCCTCAAACTTTCTAGACTTATAGTATATGATATTGGGAGCCTAAGAAAGAACATAAATGAGGTTTCTAGTGCTATGAAAAACAATGAGAAATTTGGATAGGGACTAGGTCACCCAGAATGGTGAATTAGTCTCAGTTAGGGTTTTTTTTTCAAAATTTCCAAAAAATTGCAATTGTTTTGGATAGTTTTGAATGTTGGATGATCAAGAGAGGAAAGGTAGGTGAAATTTTTGGATGAATGAAAATTATTTTAGATGCAATAATGCAAAGTATATACACTTTCATGCATGCAAAAAATGTGAAACCCTAGAATGCAACTTAAACAATGCAAAATGCAATGTAATGTAAACCTAGGATGACAAAGAACTCCAAATTAGAAGGTTGCATGTTTGATTCAAGTTAGGTTCACCAAAATGAACTGCCCAAAATGAATGAGGGGAAAGAGGATTCCCCAATGAGCCTCTAGGGTTTTCCACCTAGAAGCTAGTGAGAAATGAGCTCTCTTTCACACATTTTCATTTTAGGGTTCATTTAAAGGATTAGGGGTTATGATGTATGTGATTGAGATGATCTAAAAGTAGGATACTAAAAGGAAATGATTTATGAAAACTATTGAAATGCAAAGTGTTGGAAAATACAATGTTGTATGAAAACATGTTCAAAATGACCTAGAAATGTACACTAAACTAAATAGAAATATGTGAGATATAATGTGTGCACCTGGAATTTGAAGAAGGATCAAATGGAGGTCTGGAATGCTGATGAAATCAATGCAAAATATGACTAGGACACTTGTGCCAATTTGGGTGACTTACTCCCAGATCTGGAAAAATAGGTCTAGAGCCCGTTTCTACCAAATGAGTGTCTGAATATGCAAAAATCACTGTAAGGAATTTCCAATGGGACCGGCTCACCATTGTTGGTGACTTAGCCCACTTTTGGTTTTTGAAAATCAAAAAGTGGAGATGGAAGCCCTCAGTTTGCACTTCGGTTCTTCAAAGGTGTCCACTTCTGAAACTTTGGTTTTCAGGCCTGAAAGTGACTTTTGGTGGATGTTTGGACTTTGTAAGAAAGGAGAGGTCTTCAAAAAGTCTTCAAAGCCTTCAATGATATTCAATGTGACTAAATCTACAAACACACATGGAGAGAAATAAATAAATTTTGATTGTTAGGGCATGAGGGCTTGCCTTGGTTAGACCCCTTTTAGGTAACTAAACCAAAATGAATAGATTTAATGAAGTATGAACTTGAAATAATGGAATTAGTACCTTTCCATGATGATTTATCTTGAGTTGTTGCAACAATCAACCCTTGAATGCTTCAAAAATATGTCTTGTTGACTTGGAATGCTCAAACCCTAGCTTGCTTGAGAAGGAGAGAAGAGTTCTTGAGAAGAATGAGTGAATGAGAAGAAATAGAAGAGAATTAGAAGATTAGGGTGAAAAAGATGAGAAAAACCCTTATTTATGTACATGTTGTGCCCTAATGTCCCAAAAAATAACACAACACAGGCTGAACTTAGGGTTTTGGAGACAAAAATCCCACTTGAATTTTAAGTTAAATTTGATTTTTATGCCACATGGGACTAAGTCACCCAAGGTGGCGACCTAGTCCACCTAGGAATTTTTGAGTGGTAGTCAAGAATTAACATGTGGTTAATGATGTTTGTTGGGATTTTCTCTCAAAACACACTAAAGTAGGACTTGTAAGTGCATTAAGAGGTCATTATAGAATAATAAAAGGGTTGATTTAGTGAGGAAAATCCTAGGAAAGTGTGGAATGTGCTACGAAACTTCACAACACTTTGGCATGAGGCTTGGAAAGGGGTTATTTAGGTGAATTATGATGAAAGTGTCTTAGAAAAAAGAGGAAATATGTTACAACACTTCACAACACCTTTGGAAGACACCATAAAATCTAAGAAAAACTAGGCCAAAAATGACAAGAAAGGGCCCAAATGAGTGAAAAGTGTCAAGGCTACACTTTTTTTGAAAACACTTGCTCGGTTCCTTTTTCATCATGTTAGGCAAAAAGGGCACCAAGGGCGGCTATAGTTGCCAAGATGTATAGAATCAATGGTTTCCCTACGATCGGTGGCATCAACATAGGTGGTGTAAGTAGATATTCTTTGATTTGTTGAATGCTTGTTCACACTTGTCATCCCACCTGAATGCTACTCCCTTGTGGAGTAGATGTGAATAGGCGATCTATTTATCTGCTAGTTGTGCTATGAATCTCTAGATGTACTGGAGTCTACCTTGTAATCCTCTAAGTTGCTTTAGCATTCTTGGCGCTCCCATATCAAGGATTTCTTTTACCTTTGTGGGATCCACTTCTATCCCTCTCATTGAAACTATGTACCCCAAAAAATTTCTTGATTGTACCCCAAAGACACATTTCTTTGGGTTGAGTCTGACCTTGTATTTTTCCAGCCTATCAAAAATTGCACTTAAGGTCACTATGTGATCCTGCCTTTTCTTTGATTTAGTCAATATTTCATCCACATAATATTCGATAGTTTTGTGAATCATGTCGTGGAAGATCAGTGTCATGGCTCTTTGGTATGTAGCTCCTGCATTCTTTAGCCCAAATGGCATCACATTCTAGTAGTAGTTGCCCCAAGGACATGTAAAGGCTGTCTTATGATGTTGATCTTCCTTTGCTATCATTATTTGATTATATCCCGAGAAGCCATCCATTAGGGAAAACATCTCATGTCTGGCCATCATGTCCACTATCATATCAATGTTGGGTAGTTGAAAATCATCCTGAGGACATGCTTTATTGAGGTCCCTAAAGTTTGTGCAGATGCAGATGCCCCCATTTGGTTTTGAGACCGGTACAAGGTTGGATACCTATTCTGGATAGTTGATCAGGTGTATGAAGCCAACATACAAGAGCTTTTGTAACTCAATCTTAATGAGCAAGGCTATTTGTGGGTGCATCTTTCTTAACTTCTATCTAACTGGCTTTGCTCTAGGGTGAACGACCAAATGATGAACTACTACTTCAGGATCCAGATCTGGCATGTCAACATAGGTCCATGCAAAGTTTTCCTTTCTTTATCTTAAGAATGTCATCAACAATTTTTGTTCTTGTATTTGAAGTGTTTGAGCATAGAATGAAGCTTTCCTACGATGGAAATAAGCCTCAGGTACCTACAGTAGTGTAGTCTTGGCTAGTGGTATGAAGAACATTAGCTTGTTTGGTTTGCTTTATTTGGTATTTTATGGACTTATCTTATTTTGTGCTCATTCCAAGGACCTCTCGATGATGCCTAAACAAAACAAGTTTAGAGAGAAAGGAATGGGGTAGAGATCGTTGTCTCTTTTATTTTCTACACTTGTGGGATACACTTGTAAAATAACTTAGTTATATGCGCTTTGTTTAGTATGTGGGGATGATGTTTTAGATATCTTGTTGACCACATAGGAAAGCTTTCTTTTTTTTGTTTTGGCCTGAGATGTTTAGAATGTCCAAACTATATCCTGAATGAGGTATGTATGCTAAGTGGGAACAAGAATACTCCTATCTGATTGACAAGTCAAAAATCCACCACACTAGGTACACATGCCATCCTAGTCCTTTATACGTTGATGCATCGTACCTATGTGTGTTATCAAACATAACGTAATTGACCCTTTGAAAATCCCAACTCCTAGCAATGTAAATCACCATCATCATCCTAACTAACCTGTTAATTCTAAATTCTTTTATCTTCCTTCCACACTAACATGGTATCATAACTGTAATCAAGGTATCACCAATGCATACACTCTACATCTACATAATCATTAGCACATTGCAATATATCATTATCTTAAGTTATGAGGAATAATATAAATTTTTTATTCTAAGCATCTTAAGAAAGAATTACATCATGCACAATAATTATGTATACATAACCATTTGCATATCATTACACCATCATTAACATACATTACATCCATAGGATCACCATTAAAAAAAGCATGGAAAACATACAAAAATAAATGCATCCATTACATACATTACATCACATAAGCATAAGAATAGAAACATCTCATAGCATCACATCAAATTAGAATGCATCCATACATATCATAAAAAATGAATCATCTCATATATATACCATCAAAAAATACATTGTTATGATACAAATCAGATCAAGTGTACATCAAATACATGGTACAATAAGGAAAAAGTAGTGCAGCCCATAAATCAAAAATGATAAATTATCTATGATCAAAAGGGCTAGCCCTGCTAGCTATTGCCCTCCCTCACTTGATGGTCACCATGATCCTTTGTTGGCCGCCTCCCTGTCTGTTGGGAGAAATCTGGCACTCTACTCACTAATGGCACTGCCTGTTGGTAGTGCTATGATAGTACTCAGCCTCTCTAATAGCTTCTTGTAATCCAGAATGTCAACTGATTGGCCCCGATATGTGGAAGATAAGCTCTCTAAATTTCTTTGTCAGTCAATCTCTTGATCCCTCTCAGATCGTGCTTGATCCCTCTCAGTTGTAACTGTAATAACCTGCTACTGGGCATCATCCCACTCTGCTATCAACAAGTGTACCTAGTCCTGCAGCTACTAAATCAAGACATCCCAGGGATCTGGCTGTCCCACTAGCTATGCTGCTGGCTGATGCTGTGGTACCACCTGGGGCTGCCCATCTTGTCCCACTGGATGTTGTACCTAGTCTCTCAGAGGTGACTATTGAGGAGGTGGTAAACCTCCCCAACTCCTACCTGTTTCCCTACCTTTGGGCCTCCAATGTGGAAGCACTATCCCAAGAACTGTCAATCTTGAAGGAGGTCGAAACCATGCCCTGCACGCTGGAGTCACCCCTGCATCTGCTAGCCCTTGATCATATGGCTAGGGCTAAATCACTAACTGTCTAAATGAGGACACTGCCTCCTCTACTGGAATTGGCTGTCCCCATGCTATCTCCTTTTTTGTATAGGCATAGAGGGCCATGTACTAATCATTAGGTATATCCTGCACCTCACCAAACTATTTGGTTACCCTATCGGGAAGGTACCTCTCTATCATAGTATGCTCTCACCCCTACATGAATCTATCCTGACGAGCAAAGAAGAGCTGTTGTGCATCATCATACCACATACCTATACCCATCCATGGCCTCCATATGAACACTATCTTCTCATCCAAAACCTACCACTAGTGGGCTATACCGTTTGTACCCATGTGGGTAAAGTGAATCTCTACCCTGCCATACTGCCACACAACAGAATCATCAATATCTATAGCAAACGATGTCACAATTGCGTGGAGCACTGGGATTCGCTCCCATGCCCAAATGTGTAGAAGAGTCAATTCGACCTGAAGAGTCCAACCATCCAAATAGGCAAACTCATGTAAATATCGGTACAAAGAGGCCAACAGTATTGGTCCCTAGGTGAAGCACTCTTGGTAAACACACATTCACTGCCATGCCAATCCCCAACCTAGACTGAAATATCGACCATGTCAATCAGGAGCTACAAGACCAAAAATAATCATAGCCACAATCAACTTGTAGTAGGGGATATACCCCAGTACCACTCCAGGTCTATCTGAGTCACAAAGGCTAAGCTCGTCAATACCCATAACACCAAAGCAGGCATCCCTACCCTCCTCCAGATCATAGATCACTTGGGCTCTATGAATGGGTAGTTGCAGGATGCACCAAACATCGTCAAGGGTAATGGTGGCCTCGCCAGTAGGAAGATGAAAGGATGACGTCTCGCTATGCCACCGCTCGGCCAAGGCATGCATCATACCTAGATGTGCTCGCATAGGATGGACATATGCAACATGCCATAGCCCAAGAATCCCAAGCTGCTCCTTGAGACATACATGCATACCCTATAATCTCTCGAGTATTGGCTACTGGTGCTCCCTCGAATGAATGACCTCATGATTCTCCCACATAAGAAAGGGTCCCGTGTTAGTTTACCTAAGAAAAATTTGCTATCCGCATCACATTTCGCTTTTGAAATAGCAAAAATGGCATTGTTCTCAAAAGCGGCACAATTTTTAAAGTTCCAAATTGCGCTGCGTGATGCTGTTTGTGCATGCGGCTGAGTTTGGTCATCAAAACCCTAAAAATATAAACTACACCACATGATGCTCTATCCATAAGAAATTATATACAAGACCGTAGAACCTTGAATTTGCATTTTCCGTGGCGCTATATTGCGTCGTGTCACCTAGACCGACCCTAAACCCTAATTAATGCATGAATAACGAGAAAAAATAAAAGTTGAATAGGGGTACATACCACAGGTCCTGCAGGGACTGGTCGCTAATGTACTCGTACCCACTCTAACATGTGCAGAGGAAGCTATCATTGTGCCACCTTGATCAGGACTTAGAGCTCAAGGTGTCAATTTTTTTCAGGTTTTAGATTGCAAATGTATTGAAAGTGAACCTTTGAGGTCTATTTAAGCCTGAAAATTTAGGTTTTTTGACCTAATTTGATCTTCCAACTAGGGTTTTGGTCTCCCAATCCTATTTTCATCCAACCGAGGGTCATGTTGCATATTTTTTGAGCATCTTAACCTTTTTTTGGGCATTCTGGGCCATGTCTGGCCTGTTGAACACATTGTCATATTTTTTTCGCAAGATCATCCAAAAAATTAAAATTTTCATCCGATCTCTTGAGGGGGCAATATCCAACAAAATCCTTCCACTAAGGCAACAGTGGGGCATCTGAAAAAATCAAGAAATTTTGAAATTTGATCATGATAGTTTATTCTTTGAATCAATGCAACAATTACATTGCTTCAAAGAGGGGCAAAATGTAGACATGGAAAATGTAGAAATTTCGTTCAACACACTTGATCCTGATTACTAACATCATTTCTTTCTAAATCATACATTATGTCTCTTAATCATTATTCATCTAATTAAGTCTTCCTCCTCTAGTGATTAAATTAATCAATTAACTTAATTAACCTTACATTTCTGTTTAATTAAATAAATCATTTTATTTGATTAAAATCTCTAAAGTCCTCTTATTAAATTAAATAAATCAAAACTTATTTGATTTAATCTAACATATTCCTCCTTAGTTAAAAACATCAAATAATTTATTTAATAATCTTTTCCCCTCAATTCTTGACTTAAATCAATTCATAAATTTAAGTCTAAATTGTCATATCATTTAATTCTTCATTAAGTTAATCAAACCAAGATTAAGTTAATCCCTCTCATTAAAATCATCTAGAAAATGCAAGTTGCACAATAAATCAATTAATTTGATTTATTTAACTCTCTATTTTCCCTCACATGGCATCAAAAGGGAATATTCCCTTATTTGAATTCAAAAAGGCCAAGTGGACTTGGTCCTTCCAACAAGGCATTTAAGGCCTCTTACAAGTCCTTGGCCTTGAACCAAGTGACTTTAACTTCATTTCTCTTCCCTCTTTAACAAGTCATCTCACAAATTCAAATTCAAAATAAATGAATTTATTGGCACTTTGACCAAAATGTGCACAACCACTAACCATTCACATCATGACATGTGGCATTCAACCATTGGTTTGAAAGTTAGTCCCACATTGCTCAAATCTCACTTTCCCTTCCAAATTGAAAGTTATAAATTGGAGGCTTCTCTCCTCATTTCTCATCCACACTCTTCATGTAAAATTACTCTCTTCACATTGAGAGTTAATTTTTCCCATTTCATTGATCCTATCACCATTTTCATAATTTGTAACAAGGTTATGCTCAAATCTCTTTGGAAATTTGACCATTTCTCAATCACTCAAACATTGCAACTTAGGAATTGGGAAAGGGCCAATTGCAACACTTCATTGGCACCAATTCCCCCATGGGATCACTAATTTATTGGCTTGATTATGATTTAACTTAATTTCTTGTATTGTGTTCTTCATTTCCTAATTTTAGTTTGAATAGATGGATTTCCTGGGGAATTCTACATACTTTTTTGCATGCATTTGATCTAACAACCTAACGTGTTTGTTGCTCTTGTTTCTAGCGCCAAAATTTGAACCCCTAAACCTGCAAATGCATAAGAGAAACAAACATATTAGGTTGTTAGATCAAATGCAAGAAAATAAGTATGAGGGATTCCCCATGAAATCCATCTATTTAAACTAAAATTAGGAAAATGAAGAACACACTACTTAAACAAATGAGAGTCAATCCTAATTAAGCCAATAGATTTAAGATCCCATGGGGGAATTGGTGTCAGTGAGTGTTGCAATTGGCCCTTTTCCAATTCCAAAGTTGCAATATTGAGTAATTGAGAAATGGTCAAATCTTCAAAGATATTTGAGCATAACCTTGTTACAAATTATGAAAATGGTGATAGGTTGAGTGAAATGGGAAAAATTAGCTCTCAATGTGAAGAGAGTAACTTTACATGAAGATTGTGGATGAGGATGAAGTTGAGTATAGTAAGTTTACTCAAATTATGGATGATATAATGAGAAGACGAGTCTCTCATTTATAGATTTCCAAATGGAAGAGAGAGTGAAAATAAGCAATGTGGGATCATTCAACATCCAATGGCCAAGTGCCACTTGTCAAGATGTGAATGGTTGAGGAATGCACACATTTTGGTCAATGTGCATGATAAATGCCATGAGATTCAAATTTTAAATTTGAATGTGACATGTGAGAGGGAAAGAGAAATGAAGTTAATGTCACTTGGCTCAAGGAAAAGGACATGTATGAGGCCTTCAATGCCTTGTTGGAAGTACCCTTCCCACTCAAATTTGAATTCAAATTTGAGGGAATATTCCTTCTTTATTCCATGTGAGGGAAAATAGATGAATTAATAAATAAAAGTAATTGATTTATTGTGCAAGTTGCATTCTCTAGATAATTTTAGTGATAGGGATTAACTTAATCAAGATTTTGATTAACTTAATGAAGGATTAAATGATTTGACAATTTTGACTTAAATTGATGAATTGATTTAAATCAAAATTGAGAGGAAATGATTAATTAAATAAATGATTTTGATTTATTTAACTAAAGAGGATAATGTTAGATTAAATTAAATAATGTTTAATTTATTCAATTTAATAAGAAGACTTTAGAGATTTAATCAAATAAAATGAATTATTTAATTAAAAGGAGTTTTATAAAAGTAATTAAATAAAATTGATTTATTTAATTAATATAAGATGATGACTTAATTAGATAAAGTTGATTTATTTAATTAAGAGATTAAGAGCTATGAATTTAATCAAATATAGATTATTTGATTAAATGACTAGAAAAGTAGATTATTCAGGATGAAATAGCATTAGTAAATCAAGATCCAGTGTTAGTAAATGCAAATGGTGTGTGACCGACCTTGGATATGTTTCAAACTTTAATATGGTATAAATATAGGATGAGATATTGGTGAAAAAGGGTACAAACAATTCAAGCAAGATATATGCAAGATATATGTGAATTAGTGTGATGGAAGTTTAGGTAGATCAGTTTGAAATATAATTGGTGAGCTTTTAGAAGCAATGAGTTGAAGGTGTACTCTATCAGTCATGCATGTCTGCAAGTGTGTGAGTGAATTGTGGTTGAAATATCTATTGCTACTGATGAGATAAACTTATGCTTACTTTCTCTAAAGTGGAACCAAAGACAATAATTGAAGCATGTAATGATGAACATTGAATGAAAGATATGGAAGAAGAGATTATATAGATTGAGAAGAATCAAACTTGGGAATTGGTCCCTAGATCGATAAACAAAAACATAATTGGATCAAAATGGGTATTTAGAAACAAGTTGAATGTGAATGGAGAAGTGGTTAGATATAAAGCAAGCCTTGTGCGTAAGGGTTACTCACAAGTAGAATGTATATATTTTCAAGAAAATTTTTCTCTGATGGCAAGAATGGAAGCTATAAGAGTGTTCTTAGCATTTTCTGCTCATAAATATTTCAAGATCTATTAGATGGGTGTTAAGTCTACATTCTTGAATGGTGAGTTAGAGGAAGAGGTCTACATGGAACAAACAAAAGGATTTCAGTTGTTAGATCAACTAGATATGGTTTAGATATTGAAGAAGGATTTATCTGGATTGAAGCAAGCTCCTCGAGCTTGGTATGCAAGGTTAGATAGATATTTGATTTATTAAGGTTTCAACAAAGGTACGATAGATAGTAATCTATATTTGAAAATTGAAAATGACAAGATATTTATAGTGGTTGTATATGTTGATGAGATTATATTTAGTGTAGTGCCCCACCACGAGACCCTAAAGGAAGTTGCAACTCAATGCAGAAGCGTACATTTTTTTTCTTTTCTTAAAAGTGCATTAATAACAAGAAGATGCACAACACTTCGCAACAACCCATAAGGTAACGTGACAAGATTACATTAATAACCAAAACATACACACCACTTGCACATAAAGCTTATTAAATTATTAACTATACATTTAATTTCACATACTTATAAGCACTAAAGATACAAACACGTAAAATAGAATAAGAAGCTTCAGATAATATTAACTTACAAGTAGATTACAATACTCATTCCCAGAATGAGGTAGATCAAACCTAACTATTACAATTACAAGAATCCTCCTCGAATATAAATGAGGAGAATAATAAATACAAGAGCTAATCTAAAGTAAATAGAAAGCTTTAAACCAAAGAATGAAACCATTGCGAGCTCTCCACTGGAAAACCTCACAACGCAATTTGTAAATCAAAAGGGGACCCAACGGCGTAGGGCACACGTTCCTCCCAACCAAGTGGTACCCGAAGGCCCACCCCCCATGCTAGGAGATAGTAAGATGGATACAAGGACAATCCTTACAATCTCTAGTCATAGGCTGACTCAACTCTAAACAAAACCACCACAAGAAACAACACTAACTCAATGATTATATTTCTAACAAGGTATAACAAATTGACTCACCAGTAGCCTAAACATCCTACTAACCAAGGAGAAATGTCACTCAAGGTACATGAGTTACCTATCAGATCTTTCTAGATCTAGGCCCCCATTGAGCTTCACCCTCCTATGGTTATCATGTGACTCATCACCACTCCAAACTAAGGAGGTACAAATAATCCAACAATTCCATTCAAAGAAGAACAAACCATTCCCCGTTCATGGAAACCGGGTGACTCACTGATAACAACAAGCCTTATTACGATAGAGAACTACACAAGACAAAACCATGAAATGATAACTCTCAAATAACATACTCCAATAGGAAGACTTACAAGAACTCATCTAATACCTCTTTTCAATTACCCCTAAATACCACATAAGATATCGCAAACACATCATAAAGGCATAATAGTTAACTGTTAACAACATTCTAATTTATCACAACCTTGCATATAGTCAACGAAATGACTTGTAACTATTCGCACCACTCAATTATCCCAATATAATTAAACAATTATAAAAACTTCATTTCATTTATTATTCCAATTCCCTCAATTTTAAATTAATAAATATCCAATTCCCCAATTACATTTATAAAAACATCAATTTCCTCTATTTACTTAAATACCCATTTCCCTAATAGACCAAGGCATGCAAATAAATTATTCTTCCTTTTATATCTCCTAATTGCATGCAACAATTTAAAACTAAAATAACATAAAATCTAGTTAAAATATATATATTTAAAATATATCTACATTAAATCTCTTAAACTGAGTTTCCATTAACAACAACTACCTCCTCATTTAAAAGCTAAAACAATATATATTATTCAAAATGTCTAAATCCATAAATGTTTAAATCAACTTAAGCTTATATACAATTCTCAATTTAATCTTACTAAATGCAATTTGTTTTAAAATAATAAAGAATTTAATTCTATTGTTTGCTTCCAAGTTTTCTTAATTAAATCATTATAAAATTTTAATTATGTTCATTAAAGAAACAACCAGTTCACACATTTGCATGCACCCAATCAAGAATATTTAATCAAAAACATAAATTTAAATGTTTTATAATAATATATAAAAATTTAAACCCCTTTGATCACGCATTAGAACTTTACTCATATTTAAAATATATATATTCAAATTAAATAGAATCTTTTTGTTTACTTCCAGTTTCTCTATTTACATCAAATTAGAAATATAAATGATTGCTTAAGTGCACACTTAATTGTGTCGATTGCATGCTCCCAACCAAACTAAAATTTACAATGATAACATACATTTTAATACATTATTTAAACTAATTCACCAAATAAAATCCTCTTTCTAAATATGCAAAAAATATTTATATAAATATAAATAAATAGATATTAACACACACAAATATATATATACAGATTTATTATTAACAAGGCAGCCATGGGGAAAACAACTTGACAGTACCCCCATGTTTCAAGCATAAATCAGAAAATACTATTTGGGTATTTGCGATTTTTGGAGAGGGATAAGAAAACATGAAGACGCAAAAACCCTCTAAATTTTGTGCGAACGCAGTTTGTAAAAATAGAGTTATAGATGACGCAACCATACCATTTTACTATGGAAAGATTTTACCTAAATTTTCTATAGAATATGTGTTTATCAAAAACACAAAAATTTATAATTTTCCAACTAACTAAATTGATTGAGAACTAACAAAAATAAATAAATTTCCTTTTTCAGAATAATCTTTCCAAAATTGGTTTGGTTCTCACAAACAAGTTTTATATGGAAAGAGAGTTACAGATTGCCAGAGATTTCAATTCCACAAATTACATAGAGAGTTTCAATTTCCTCAAATTTATAATTCAATCCTATAGAGGTTTTTTTTTTTAAAAATTCTTTATTGTTTATCCTTTTTCTTTCTTTTTGAATTTTCTATGTTTGAAAATAAATTTTCTACAGAGTTTCCACAAACTTCTTTCAAGTTTTTTTTTTTTATTTACAGAGGTTTCTCAAGATTTTCACAAATTAAACAAATCATTTTTGAAAACACAAATTCTCTGATTTTTCATTGTTTCAATCACATAATACAGAGAAGAAAAAAAACAATTTTTTCAAGATCTAACACAAAAAACTTCAAACAAGAATTTTATTCCCTAAAATTTTAAAATTGAAAATAAACATTAAAGAACCTGTGTTCTTTGAAGCTTGATAATCGATTCTCTATTGCAACTTGTTGATCTTCACTTCTAGATCCAAACCTGTGCAAAAATCCTTCCCATTCTTTTCTGCCATCTTTGTTTTTTGAAAACCCCCAAAATAAAAGTTTTTTCCAGAAAGTTCATTCCCATCAAGTTTTTCAACCCAAAAGTAATTAATTAATCTTTTCACACACATGTCACAAAAATATCTTCTCAACAACCCTAGATATTTTCTCAAAGCCTTTGCATGTTAAAATAATTTCTAATTACAATTTAATTCCAACATAAATCTAGTAAATTCCAATTCAAATTTAAATTCCAAAATGAATTAATTTCCATTTATTTTAATAATTCCAAATACTAATTTAAATCTGAATACTAATTTAATTCCATATACTAATTTAATTGCCACTAATTGAAATTAAATTCCAATATGAAATTAAATTCTATTATACAACTTCCTAAACAACCATATTTAATTAATTAATTTTTATTACCTAATAAATAAATTCAACCCATTGGATTAAATTTAATTAATTAAATAAGTCAAATTTAATTAATCAACTTAAATAAAAAACTTCTATCACAATGTAAAATTTTAATTTAAATAAATATCAACACTATTTAAAGCAATAATTCTAAGCATTTATTTCCATAAACAAGAGCCCTTCTAAATTAAATAATATTAAAACAAGCACCAAAGACACAATAGACTTGACTAATGACACACTATGGCTAGGGTGTAGAACTGACACAGGTAACCTAGCTACTATCTCCCAATCATCATACCGTTGGGTTGACATGCTCAAACCTATGAAACCAGGTGAAGTCAATGTCATGTACTTATAAACCTGAATCCAAGGCATCAATAACACATGCATATAAAATCATTATAAAATACACCGTGAAGAGGAAATCACATAATTGCAGGGCGCTCACAACCAAGTGATACAATCATGTCCCCTTCACCAATGCAGTATCACCAAACTGACACTTCCATCTTAATAACATCCATAAGCAATAATCATGCCATAATACACCATTATTTTAACCAAAGCATGTTAAGTATAATATCAAGGAAAGTACATCTCATAACACATAGTTTGTATTGCTCAATAAGAAATGATAAAATAACAAAGCATCTTAATCTAACATAAGAGCAAAATAGAGGGGTGTTACATTTGGAGGAAATGAAACTATGTGCAAGATGTTTTCCGAAGAGATGCAAAAATAATTTGAGATGTCTATGTTTGGTGAGATAAATTTCTTTCTTTAGCTACAAATTAATCAAACAAAAAAAGGGATTTTTATTTCATAGTCAAAGTATGTAAGAGAAATGTTGAAGAATTTTGGGAAGGATGGTTCCAAACTGGTATGCACTCCCATGGTGATTGGTTGA
This sequence comes from Sequoiadendron giganteum, assembly GCA_007115665.2. Classification (NCBI taxonomy): domain Eukaryota; kingdom Viridiplantae; phylum Streptophyta; class Pinopsida; order Cupressales; family Cupressaceae; genus Sequoiadendron; species Sequoiadendron giganteum. The sequence continues at coordinate 585,590,169 of CM021108.1, forward strand.
AAATTGAGTAAAGATGATGATTCACCTAAGGCTGATAAGAGAAAATACAAATCTATGATTGGAGAATCCTTATATTTAACTACTACTAGACCGAATATTATGCATGCAGTTTATCTTGTGGCTAGATTTCAAAAAGACCCTAAAGAAAAACATGTTTATGCTATTAAGAGAATATTCAAATATTTGAATGGTAGTCTAGATTATGGCTTGTGGTATCCTAGGGATACTGATTTTACACTAATTACTGATATAGATGCAGGTTGGGTAGGTTTTGTAGATGACAAAAAAAGTACAAGTGGTGGTGCATTCTTTCTTGGTTTCATATTGGTGGCTTGGTTAAGTAAAAATCAAGATTAAGTTTCCTTATCCACTACTAAAGTTGAGTATATTGTTGTAGCATCTTATTGTACACAAGTGTTGTGGATGAAATAGACATTGAAAGATATCAGAATAATGTATGATAATCCTATTTCTATCTTCTGTGATAATACAAGTGCAATTAACATTTCAAAGAATCAACTGATGCACTCAAGGAAAAACATATATCTATCAGGTATCACTTTTTGAGAGAGAAGGTTGTGGAGAATCAAGTAAAACTTGAATATGTACCTATGAAGGATCAAGTGGCTGATATATTTATGAAGTCTCTTCCTAAATATACTTTCAGGTATCTCTAGAAGTTAAGGGTCATTTCCCCTCTTGTCTTAAACTATATGTATATGAAGGTGCATCAGTTCAGTGGGTCTATGGATCTATATTTCTTCTAGACTAATGTTTTGGTGGCTACCTCTCAGGGGGAGTATGTAGTGTCATTTGTTTTCATTGAAAGAGTATTTTATTCTTAATGTGAAAGGGGGAGAGAAAGATGTGAAGAGAGAGAGAGTATCATGTGAAAAATATTATCTACTAAGGGAGAGAAATATAAAGTAAAATCATGAGGAAGTTTGTTCAGAGCTATTTTGTTGTCTTTTATGGTTTTTCACATCATCTGTTTCCACAAATAACAAAGGGGGAAGAGTGTTGCAAGTATGAAGAAAGTATGAAGGTGTTATCATTCAGTACAATAAATCCCTATGATTAGCTCCCTTTTTTGCTTCCACCCACTGCTTTAATGTATTTTTCTCTAATTTTTTGAAAAAGTATGCACTATTTATTAGGATGGCACTATTTCTGGCATGTTTTGCACCGATAAAAAAAAAAGGCGCTAATTTAGGCACAACTTAGTGCCTAAATTAACACCTAAATTAGCGCCCAAATTAACGCCTAGATCGACACCTATATTAGCACCTACATTAGTTCCTAATTTAACACCTAATTTAGCACCTACTTTAGAACCTTCTTTAGCACCTAATTGAGTGTCTAATTGTTTTGATCTAGCAGGGATCAAGGGTTAAGGGATTAGGGGTGTTAGAACAAAAATTCCTTCCCCAATATTCACTAGCCTTTAATTGCTTTCCTACATTTCAATTGCATCAAAATATCCCTCAACTCTCAACCCTAATCCCTCAACCCTCAACCCTCAACCCTCAACCCTCAACCTTAAGCCCTAAGCCCTAAACCCTAAACCCCTATAATCTCTACCCTATACATTGGACCCTCAACCCTAATCCTTCAACCATATACCCTTAAACCTATACCCTAAACAATTTACCCTCAACCCTTAACCATCAACCCTAAACCCTTAAACCGTAAGCCCTAAACTCTTAAACCTTCTACCCTCTACCCTCAAACCTAATCCGTCAACCCTATAACCTCAACCCAATACCCTAAACCATCAACCATATTGGTCCTCAACTCTATACCCTCAATTCTCAACCCTCTACCGTATACATTGGATCCTCAACCCTCATATATCTCTATCCATCCCTCCACTTCTCTCCTTATTTCTATCTCACTTCTCCCTCCATCTCTAACTCCATCCATCCATCTCTCTCTACCCTAATCACTCAACCATAAACCATCAACCCTTAAACCCTTAAACACTCAACCCTAAACCCTAAACCCTAAAACCTCAACCTTTAGCCCTTAAACCGACCTCTACCCTCCACCCTCAACCCAATACCCTCAACCCTTAAACCCTTAAATCCAAGTAAACTCTCTACCCTCAACCCCTATACCCTCTACCCTATACATTAGATCCTTAACCCTATACCCTCAATCCTATACCTTGAACCTTGAACCTTAAAACCTCAACTCTTAAACCCTAAACCCTTAAACCCTCTACCCTCTACCCTATACATTAAACCCTCAACCCTCAATTATCAACCCTCAACCCTTAATCCCTCAACCCTCAACCCTTAAACCCTAAACCCTAAACCCCTATACCCTCTACCCTATACATTGGAACCTCAACCTAATCCTTCAACCATATACCCTCAAACCCATACCCTAATACTTCAACCTAATATTTTCATTATATTTAACATGATATGTAACAATTTGTGTGACAAGATCCATATTGTCACTAGAATTTCCTTTGTATATACCCATTTATTCCTCCAAATAATCATAAAAAAAGAAAATTTTGCCTTTACGATAGTAGCACAACATCAAAATAAAGGAAACATAGGATGTTGGCTTCTAAGTTAAGAAATAAACCTTTATTGCCATACCACCAAGAGATTATATAGCTTACACACTAAAATGGTACTCACCGCCACCCCGTGGGGAGAATTATAAGGCAATACGGTACCTACCGCCATCTTGCATAAGGAAATTCAAAGGAGTGCATTTAGGTGGTAAAAAACAAGAAGATAAAGCATTCACTGCTATATGGCCAGGAGGGTGATAAACATATCTGGTAGAGTGGTATACACTGCAACCCTGCAAAAAGAAGTCTTGAGTAAGGTGGTAGAGCAGTAAGCATTGGAAGAAAAGTGGACACTGCAGTACCATGTGAGGTGGATATTATGGTTGTGGTAGAGCGGTATACATCACAACCCCATAGTAAGAGGTCTTAAGCAAGGCGGTAGTGCAAAAGTTAGTTGAAGGGAAGGGAAAAACAATGCTATACTATAGTGGGTATAATAAGGGATGGCAGTAGTATTACAATTGTGACATCATGAAAATTTACAACAATAAATGCAAATTATCAAATGGTGTAAAAATTAAATGCAAGAATTTGAGCTTGATATGAAATTATTTTATGAAGATTTGGCATTAAAATTGATATGAGTGAATACTGTACCATCCAAAGACAAGTGAGTTTTACCAATATCGCACTCAATTGTAGTGCACTAGCATGGAAGGAGCTAAGGATACAAGAAGAAGAATTCCTACAAGTGTCAAATACTTGGGTAAGTGCACAAAAACTCTTTGAAAGAGTTGTGTTAATGTAAAAAATCTTTCAAGGTTTTATCATCTGAAGGCATAGTAGATAAAATTGAAACATTCCTCATAAAATAAAATAATTAGAAGTAAAATAAAGTCAGCCTAAAATTAAAGATGAAGAACCTAAAGTAAAGAAGAGACCACTCCATCAGTCCATATTATATATAATTCTAGGGTATACTAAAGAAGGCAATAAGAATTTTCTTGTGGACAGCGCACAAAGTTGTAGGGATGCCCTCATTCCCAAATTTGGATGAGACCTATTTTGGTATTTTTACAAAAAGAGAAATGAGAAGATTCAAGTGTCAAATCCTTGGATGTTGGATTTAGAAAGGTTGATTATCCCAAATGTGTTTGTTGATATAGAATTTATCAGACTGCTAGCCAAATACTATCACTTAGCTACCAAAACAGTAAGGTTTCCAAACAACACAGTATTGGTAGAAGTAACCAAAACAACAATCATTGAGTGTTTTGAATTAAACAAGCAGGCTCTGACCAAGATAAACTTACAAAAAAGTGAGGAGGATTATTCTAGGTTTAGAAGGAATCATAGAAGTGATGAGCTACCCCTATATATTAAAAGAGGCATTGGTAATGAAATAATCCCCATCTCTACTACCACTACTAAATGATTTACTATGATAGATTTTCAGTATTACTTTTTGAATACATATTTTTCTCTTTGCCAAGTGTTGGGGACAAATGCTCAAGATAAAATGCCAATAGGCCTAATGATGATGGCCATGAGAATTCAAAAACCTAAAACTAATATTGAATATGACTTTTATTCATACCTTGAGAAGGCATTATATGATGAATTCTCTCAAGTTATAGATGATAGAGCACTGATTACATTCAAAAACTATTCCCTACTATGTCATATGATATTGTACCAGAATAGGGACAATTGGACTAAAATAATGGACTTGGCTAGAGTAGATGAGCAAGGGAATCCCACACCTGTCCAAAAATGGTGCTATATATGGGATAGACGGTGAAAGAATTCAAGCTTTTTTGTACTCTATGAATACTTTGTACATAGAATCCTTGGAGTTCTTAGGTATACAATACCAAGATTCTCAACCAAAATATTGCAACTATTGAGACCTTTGGCTTTAAGACTAGAGCAGGGTCATACACATAATTTTGGAGATTGGTTCTTCCTCTTGGAAGTTACAATAATAAGAGTTTATGGATGCCCTATTGCTCCACACATACTACCAAAATTTGTGCCCCTCAGATTGGCATTTCTTGAATTTATGTGGTAAATGATGTGGATGGAGAAATATGTAATGTAAAATTAAAAAAAAGGCACTTCTTGCCAAATGAAATGAAGTGAAACTGTAGGCTCAGACACACTAGAGGAGTTACAATATTATTTGAAGACAAGATATGCATTGAATTCTGGAAAAGGAAAAGCCTTTGACCCTGAAAATCATATGAACAACATAAGGCACAATTTTATTACCAAATTGGAAGTGGCACACCAAGTGGATTATGAAGATGTCATAAGGAATTGCATTACTTATAATGATGTATTTAGTAGAAGGAAAAAATGGGAATATATGAAGAAGCTTGAAGAAAGGAAGAAGTGGAGGTCCAAGGATTTCCTAAGATACTTTGTTGAGGAAAAGGACCCTGTAGAAACCAAAAATTGGTTTAGGCCTACGAGCACCACTTTCAACATAATTTTCTAATGTCCATGGTCATGATTAAATAATCTTAATTATTTAATTACTTTCTAAACACATCTTTCCTCTATTAATTAAATAACCTTTTAATTATTTAATTAATTCAATATGACCCTTATTCAACTTTGATTAATTAAATAAGTCATATTTATTTAATTATGTCATTAACTAATTAATTCTCTTTCTTAATTAAATAATTTATTATTTAATTAATCCCCTTTGTCATATTTCAACTATAATTAAATATTACTTATTTAATTATTCAATTAACCTTTTTAGTCAATTAAATAAATTGCCTTTATTTATTTAATTAAATCTTTCAATTTCGAATGTTGAATTAAATTAACATTTAATTCATAATTAATTATTTCTATCACATTCTTCTATCATCCAATTATCTAAGTATTCACTCACCATCTGACTCGAGATCTATTTAAATCCACCAGTTATCTCCGGATTCAATATCTGATCGTCTCTACAAAATGAATCTCTATCACAATTAGTCAGTTAACTAGTTCTAACTCATATGCATGAACATATTTATTAATTAAATATCTTTATTTAATTAATTAATTCATGTGTGCATTCAAACGAATGGTTGTCGAGTTATAAATTTATCATTTTCATTCAAAGTTTAATTCTTCTATTTTTGAAGACTTTCAACTGAAGATTAAATCATTTATTTAATCTTGAACTCGTGTTCTTTCTATTTTCAAATAGTCTTGATACAAGATTAAGTTATTGTTCTAATTTAATCTTTATCTTGCAAAATTTCCCAACTCAAGTTCTAACTGACACAAAGCTCACATCGCATGGAATTCATTAGTCTTGATCGTTGATCTCTCTTTCAAATCTGAGCCGATCATTTGAAAACCCAATTTCTATAAATTGACTTGTCATTGTCATTATTCCTCCTCCCAAAATCAATACTTTTTGAGAAGAACTTATAATCTTTGATATTTTTCTTAGACAATACATCCAAGCTATGCTTGCATACATATAGAAAATATGAGGGCAAAAATACTGATATAGAAAAATGGAGAAGGACAATCAAGATAATTTGAAGAAGTGGATGGATATTTGGTGAGATTGTTCTAGTTATCATTGTTAATTGTTTTGCTCATTTTTATTCATTCTTTGTTGTTTGATTTAGATTACAACTTGTTAGATTATATTTAACTATCTTTCTATGCATATTTCCATTTATTTACGTTACATTTGGTGAACCCGACGTGAATCATGCTTCAAACTTCGTGACTCTTTTTTTCGTCTTTCTATTTTTCGTTTTGTAGGTGTTGTATGGAAAACCACATCTGATTGAAGAAACGACGGATCTGATCTCGTGAACTGCATATAACACATCCCGCATTGCATCTGACAACATGAGATACATCCGCTACATTTTGCATCGTATTTGACTATCAACATCGCGATGCAACATCTACTATATATCGCACCACATCTGACTCTCAAGATCACGACACATCTATGATTCTTAAAGACGCATCTGCCTGGTAAGAATTTTCATCTTTTTTTTTTAATTAAATTTCATATTTTTCGCATTTTTTATTTTTATTTTTTGTCTTGTTTTTTTTTCGCTAATGTTTTGTTTGCAGCTGTGTTTAGGAGGATAACATTGTTTTTGTAGGACAAAGTGTAGAAGACCTAAAAAAAACCAGAAACATCTTCTTTTCTGCAAGATGAAAGTCGAAGACACAAATAAATTACCAATTAGTTGCATGTAGGACCTTATGTGAAGACATTGATTTTGTTTATTTTGTTTAAAAAGCATTTATGTTTGGTATAATTTTTTTTTTCATTTGGATTAAAAAGAAGTAGTGTATGATTTGTCTAATGTGAAAGCACATTTTGTAACCCTTTATGATTCAGTATATCAAAGTATCCTCTCCCCTTGCACATTTGTGTGATCTTGGGTGTAAGAGAAACAATTACTGACTCTAGAACTTGGGCCTATCTTGGTGGGAAAAAGTACTCACCCCAAGACGACCTAGACTGGTAGCATGCTAGAGGCCAAGCGGCTTCCAACCGGTATATAAAAGTGGATTTTTGGGGGAAACCCAAAAATTCATGCTCACTATTTCGATGAGAAGGGAAAAAATGGTCTCTCGCCATACTGGATGGTGCCCCACGAATGAAATTCCCTTACTAAAAATCATGTTGTAGTTTTGCCAAAATCCTATCTATTTGTTGGTGCAGTAGGTTCAGACCTGTGAAGCCATCTTACATTCTTATGGTTCATGTGTGGAGATGAGATGTATGCCATGGGAGTTTCATGGGTATAGTATCTTGGCTACCCCATATAAGTGAGTGTTGTGGAGGGGAGCCAGTGGGATCAAGCTACTAGTCATTTGCCTTGAATATGTGTAGCTAGATTTATCCAAGTAAGAACTCAGTAAATACTGTCCAGCACAACCTATGGTGTAATTGTTCTCTGGTTTTAACAGATCCATCATATCAAACTAAAGACACATTGTATTCTATGATTGTTTTTTCTGTATTCATCAAAAACTTGATCTTTCAATGGATTCAGTCGAAACATTATCTTTAGAAAACCACAACTGTCAAACAAAGTCACAACTGTTGTTTTTCTAACCGCATCTGTCTTAGAGAGCCACAACCGTTAAACTAAATGCCGCATGTGTTTGTCAATAATTTTTATTTTCATAGAGTCCAGTTTCTAAGCCACAACTATTATATTTTGATCCGCATGTGTATCTATGAGCAATAACTGCCAAACGAAAAGCTGCAAGTGTCTGTCAATAGGTTTAGTTTCACAAAATTTTATATTCCAAGTCACATTTGATCAACTGAGTCCATCTGCCATAAAGTAAACCACATTTGTTTGAAAGCCAAATTGCCTACCAACATTCAAAACCTGTTTTAGTCAATTCACCACATCTGCAAGCTGAACCACATCTGTCAAATCTATCAATGCATTTGAGAGGTGAACCACAATTGAATATCAACATAAAACATTAGAAACTGCAAATTGAGTCTAAAAACAAAACTATCTTTTTCGCTTTTGTTTCTTAAGATCAACCTTGGACAAAAATTGGAAAAAAATTCCTCAAAAACCTTGCATTATTAGGTGTCATATGTACGTCCTAGTCATAGTCATCCTAGGTTGCAAACATTTAGACACTTCCTAGGAAGTTGGATATCATAGAATAGAATAAATTTCCTCATCATTGGATACGTTCATGCTCCAATTTGTCACCATCATTGAACCTAGTCACTATTATTCTATTTTTGAATATTTCTAGCTCAATAGTCTAGTTTGGGAAATTCACCTTTTCAACTATCTTTGTCCTACAATCAGGTTGCTTGGTAAGGTTAGATCATTGCTTGGATTTATTCCATAGGTGGTAGGTTATACCCATCTTAGAATCATTTACCATCATAGTCTACTTGAGATTTTCCATATTGATCATCCTAGCATACATCATCTTAGTATATGTCATTTTATAAATCTTTAGCAACGTCCTTTATATTCAGAAAATCCCAAATAAAAAACATAGAAATAAGACATATCGGTTTTTAGACATAGTTTGCATTACCCCATTTTGAGAAATTTTTCATGGTTGAAACAAGGTCTAAAAAGAAATAGTAAGCAATGTCAGACCCTAACAAATTTTTCAATCCTTTCGAAAATCAACCATCAGGAAAAGAGAGACCACACAAACCTTTTCTTGAAAAAAACGTCACTAGAGACACACATGGAAAAATTTATGTTGAAGACATAGACACCGCCGTACAAGATCCTGAATTTTCATCCTTTATGGATGAGTGTTTGGAAAATGATCCCCAATGATATCTAGCAAATTTTCTAGTAGAAGGTGCCACACTACCACCAAGATTTGACATTCATACTTTGAAAACACCGTCTACTCAACCAACACAAACCATAACATCAAGTGTTTCTATTCATCAAATTACCACAGCGATACCAATAGGCATACCTACTCAAACATCGTCAATTGTAAGCACAATCCCTTTCAACGTAACACAAGGTTTACAATTTACTGTGGGAGCAACTTCATCAAACCCCTTTGGCACAAACACTACTAGTAAGAGATCCAAAGTTGGCATGAATATTCCTATACCAAATCAAAAAATTTAGACATGAAAAATTCCTATACCAAATCAGAACATTCAGACAAGAAATATTGTTACACCAAATTATAACATTCAAACAAGATATATACCCTCACCAAATCACAATCCGTCACATGACACATCATTTCAGAACACCTACATTGATCCTAAGAATGCAAACAACATGTCCTTGACACAAGTAGATGTTCTCCAAAAACAAATGTAAATGCTTCAACAACAGATGGACCACATGTCTATGTCAGGAAAATGAACTATCTCAAGATCTGTGTCCATGTCCTTTCAACAAAGCGCTATACATGACACCCTTCCCCCATGGATACATTATACTAAATTTGCCTCTGTATAATAGGAGGAGGAATATTTTAGAACACATTAGAGAATTCTCTACAACATGCATGGACATATCATATGATCCCACATACTTGATGAGACTATTTATGTGAACCCTTGTCGGGATAGCACTGGAATGGTTCTCTAAATTACCATATGGCATACGATCTTGGGGTGAATTAGCTGAGAAGTTTGTCCAACACTTTTCCTTTAACATAGAAAATAAAATAACTATAGCTACCTTGTATCACACAATGAAAGAAGAAGGAAAAAATTTCACCACTTTATTCCAGAGATGGAGAAGATTAGCTAGTAGATCTCAAGTTGAAATACCAGAAAAACAAAAAGTCACGATATTCCTTGAAAATATCAATCTAAAATTGAGAAGTGACTTAAGGGTACAATTGTTGTACTTAATTCCTAGACTTGGTACAAAAGGGCATCATTCTTGAAAAAGTCCTTGTTGACAAAGGAGAAATTAAAGTACTAGGAAGAAACCTAGTTGTTCAACATCAAAACACACCCAATGATAGAAACAAGTTTTGGTCTAGAAACAAAACTGTTACAAATGAAAAAATTGTTTATGCTAAGACCATAAATATGGTACCGGTCATCACAATTAGAGGTTACAACCCCAATCAATACATGACGAGTAATCCATATCAAACAAAAATTTTTGTCCAAAATTCACAACAACAACAACCACAAAGGAGATTTCCTAAACGTGAATTTACCCCTTTGGGGCAGCCAATCGAGAAAATTTTCAAAGAGCTGATTAAACATGATCTCATAAAACCATTAGAACCAAGAGAATATGATCCTAAATAGTTTAAAATGTCATGGTGGGATGATAACACCTATTGTGAATACCATCGTACAAAATTACATAACCTACAACAATGTCAACAATTGAAGAATATCATATAAGACTTTGTTGAAGACAGAACCATAGAGGTCAATGGGTAGAAACATACCAAGAACAGTGATCACAATGTCTTCACGGACCCATTACATGACCTTACAAAAGGAAAGGCCTCAAGTTCGGGAACTAAGAATACTCCATCATCGAATTATGTAAATACCAAGTATGACTATGGAAAAGGTACAATCATAAACCACCTCCGAGTTGCAAATGAAAATTTCCATACCATCACCATTAAGAAGCATCCTGAATGTGCTATAAATACATGCAGAACTAAATTAACTCTTCTAGGTCCTTCTTCTGAGCCATCTACACAATATTCCATGTCTAAGTACAATCTACTTGATCAACTAAGCAAGACTCCAACACAGATATCCATTTTGGAACTTTTGACTTTATCACCTGAGCATTGAGCCATTCTCGACAAAGCCTTAGAGAGCACAACTATCCCTACCAACTTAGATGTCAATCATTTTGAAGAAATGGTAGGATACTTAACCAACTCCCATCATGCCAAATTTTCTCAACAAGATTATTTAGCAGAAAAGATCGATCATAATGACCCATTAAATCTTGAAGTCCTAGTCCATCAAACCAACGTTAGATGAGTCTTGGTAGACAAAGGAGAAAGTTTGAACCTATGTACCCTAAAATTGGTTAAGGCATTAGGATTCTTAGAAGCATGTGTAGAAACCTCTAAGAGTATAGTCATCAAGGCTTACGATGATGAGGAAAGATCATCCAAAGGAGTTGTCACACTCCCTATCAGAATTGGCCCTATAGTTATGAACACTAGCTTCCAAGTCTTGGATCTCACCCTTCCATATAACCTATTGTTAGGTAGACCTTGGATACATGCAATGAAATTCGTACCTTCCACATATCACTAATGTCTTAAATTCCCATATAATGGCACCGAGACCATGATAGATGGTGATCTAGATCCTTTTCAATATTGTACAAGCCTAAGGGAAATTCCACAATGACAAGTGCCAGTTAATCAAGAAGCTTCATCATCCACTTTATCCCCATACATTGATCCATCACATCTTACCCAGTCCATTTCATTCAAACCACCCTCATCCACTCCTAACTTTGAGATCTAAGACAAGGGCTGTGGAGAATATCACATGAAGGCATCCTATTTTGTCAATTAGCTGGTTCCACCTAAGGTATATGGCTTACCCATGGTAGATAGAAGAGAGTCAGTAGTCACATTTCATGTTCCCCGTATAATGAAATTGACAAAATGGGGAGAGTTAAGTGAAGAAATTGTGGACCAAGGTGATATTGCCTGCTGGTTGTACTAGGAAGACAATGAATACCCCTCACTGTCTATTCAAATAGCTAAGGATCAATATGGAAAAAGCTTTCAGATAATGCAAAGTAAAGGCTATGATAGACATAGTGGGTTAGGACTACATCAAAATGCAAGGATGAAACCAATCATTGTCTCACCATGATTGAAAGGCCTAGGGCTAGGGTTTCAACTGCTTAGAATTGGATTTCCTAGTACTTCATCACCATTTCAAGAGGAAGTGAGTGCTTATGAAGATATCAAGATATCTAACAAACCACTTCCCCTAGTTTATGATGAATCCCTGACTCAAGTGACTATGAATGGGATTCCCTTTCCTCTACTAGTACCATGAACCTAGATAAGATATTTGGAGAACTGGACCAAATGATAAAACCCCTACCAAATCTATCTAGTCCCCATAATAAGAAGCCCTTGTCCAAAGAAGAATTTCTTAAGCACTATTATTGGGAAACCCTTGATCCTACATCTTGGGCACCTAATGAACCATCTTCTAACAACCTAGCCATTACAATAGTTCCACATGAGAGTTTACCTACTTATAGGAAAAATAACAAGAAGGAGTTAGTCCAAAAATTTTGTGACCATGTCAACCACTCTATATTCACCTTGTCAGCTTCCACCTTTGATAACTCTAATGATGACATGCCTCTCATATATCTCCAACTTATCGATTGGGATCAACAAGGTACACCCATCTTAGACATGTTCGAGAACGAAGAAGCAATAGCTAAATTCATGGGACTTCACGAAGGCATACCAAGAGGGGATCATAAAGCTAGCTTTACCATAGACTAGGATGAAAAATAATATTTTGGGGAGTCTATTTACACCTCTAGTTGCAAAAATGAAAATAAAAAGAAAAAAAATGAGAATGAGCAAAATGATGAGTCCCTAGGTGAAAATTGAAAGGCGCCTTTGGATGAAGAAATAGTAAAAATAAAGGACGTATCCGAGGGCGAAAAACCTCTCTGAAGCACCTAAGGATGGAGGTTTGAATATTCTCCTCGTTGCTTAGGAAAATTCATTGATGTTACTAGAGGAGTCTTTAGAAGTCAACATAAACACAAAAGAAAGCCCTTGGGTAATATACTTGGCAACCTCTTTGACAAAGACAGAAAAACAAGAGTTTGAGGACATCTTCACAAAGAGATAGATAAACTATGCATGGTCGTATGCTGACATGCCTAGGCTGGATCCAAACATTATATTGCATCATCTACCATTATAGCCAGGTATTAAGCCCGTCAAACATAAGTTAAGGAAAATACATCCATAGATTTCTCTACTGGTCAAAGAAAAACTTAAGAAAATATTGGATGTCGGATTCATAAAATCCATAGACTAGATTTCAAATCTTGTGCCAGTGACTAAACCAATTGGGGGCATCTACATTTGAACAAAATTTAGGGATATCAATAAGGCATGTCCTAAGGATGACTTCCCCTTGCCGAACATTGACATGATAGTAGACCTTACAACAAGATACAAGATGCTATCCCTTATGGATGGTTTCTCTGGGTATAACCAAATCAAAATCGTAGCTGAAGACCAACACAAGATAGCTTTCATGTGTCCATGGGGAAAATATTGTTGGAATGTTATGCCTTTTGGGCTTAAGAATGTAGGGGCTACATATCAACATGCAATGATGACTATTTTCCATGAATTTGTACATAATCTCATGGAAGATTACGTTGATGATATTATAGCAAAATTAGTAACAAGGGCAGATCATTTGGAAGTTCTAGACAAGATAATCCAAAGGCTATAAAATTACAACGTTAGACTAAGTCCAAAGAAATGTGTCTTTGGAGTGAAATCAGGGAATCTTCTAGAGTATATCATTTCTAGAAGAGGCATTGAAGTAGATCCAGAGAAGGTAAAAGCTATTGTAGAAATGCCTGCTCTAGTCAACATTGGTCAACTAAGAACACTACAGGGAAGATTACAGTCTATTAGGTGCTTCATTGTACAATTAGCAGAAAAAATACACCCATTCCAACATTTGCTTAAGAAAGGAGTACCATTTTTATAGACACCTAAATGTCAGGAAGCTTTCCAAAAAATCAAGGATTATCTACTCACTCCACCTATCTTAATGCCACCTATAGATGGGAAACCATTGATGCTATACATTTTAGCAACTCAGTTGGCATTAGGAGCTCTTCTCGCACAAAGTGATGATCAAGGTCATGAAAGAGAAGTGTACTACATCAGTCGTAGTTTGGTGGGATATGAATTAAATTACAGTAACATAGAATGTTCTTGTCTTGCGGTAGTCTTTGCTACTCAAAAAATTTGACACTATATGCTAAACTGCCAAACCATGTTGGTCGCAAAGATTGATCCCCTTAATTATCTCCTAAGTAAAGTAGCATTTATAGGCCGATTGGCTAAATGGGTGATGATCCTTAGTGAATATGACATCCAATATGTGGAGAGGAAAGCTATAAAAGGACAAGTAATTGCAGATAAGTTAGAAGATGCACCCATGAAGGTAGACCATCCTTTAGTGGAAAATTTTCCTGATGAATTTATCTTCAAGGTTGACACTAGAACCAAATGAAAATTATACTTTGACGGGTCACATAATAATCGTGGTTCAGGAGCAAGCATACTAATTGTTACACCTAAAAGTGATACTATTCCCAAATCATTTAGAATTTCTTTCCCTCGCACCAAAAACATAGCAAAGTATGAAGCCTTAGTGATAGAACTAAGAATGGTACCCCAATGGAAGATTAAGAGTCTACATGTTTATGGGGATTTTCAGCTAGTAGTTCGGCAAGTAAATGATGATTATGAAACTAAGGATGAGAAACTTTCCCCCTAAAAGTGCATGGATGATAGTTTCAAGCAGTACTTTGATGAAATTACCTTTCAACATATACCATGTATTCAACATAGGGCAGCATATGCTATGGCAACCGTGGGTTCCTTATTTGATATTCTGAGCAATGTGCCTAAGTTCGAGTTTTTGATCGAACATCTGTTGGTCCCTACCTATGATGTACCTGATTCTGTGATGGTGTGTATGATTGTTGGTCCTACTTCACCTTGGTACAAAGACATATTCGACTATCTAAATGACCAAACCTTACATCTAGACTTGTCAAACAACTAGCGTAGAACCTTTATCCGTAAGTCTACTAAATACACCATCATCGGAGATACCCTGTATAGATGTACCTTAGATAATACCCTAATGAGATGTCTTGATGCTGAAGAAGCACAAACAACCTTGTGAGTGGTACACGAGGGTATATGTGGATCCAATTCTAGCAGTCCTACTTTAGCCCATAAGATTACGAGATTAGGTTATTATTGGCCTACAATGCAAAAGGACTCATATATCTTTGTAAATAAATGATGATATTGTTAGATACACAGAGATTTCATATGAGCACCAGCATAGGAGCTTCATCCGATTACTTCACCATGGCCCTTTTCCTAATGGGGACTTGACCTCATAGGTAAGATACACCCTCCATCATCCAATGGCCATAAATTCATCATAACCGCCACTAAATACTTCACCAAATGGATTGAAGCTATTCCCATGACCTACATCATCGACACACAAATATCCAAGTTTATCCTAAACTATATCATTTGTTGATATGGTGTACCCCAATCCATTATCACAGACAATGGTCGTCCATTGAAAAACCAAGAAGTTTGCCATCTATGTGAAGAATTCCATATCAAACATCATTTTTCCACTCCATATTACCCACAAGGTAATGGCCAAGCCGAGGAATCCAATATAACCATTTTTCAGAATCCTAAAAAAGACTGTCAATGATGTTGGTAATGACTTGTACCTATAGCTTAATCTTGCCTTATGGGCTTACTACACAAGGATTTGTATTCCCACTAGCATCACTCCATACTCCCTAGTATTTAGATTTGAAGCTATCTTACCTATTGAGGTTGGAATTCCTTCCCTGAGGGTATCCTTGAAAGGTCATATTGACGATGAATAATATCGTGAATCTAGATTAAAAGAGTTAGAATTATTGGATGAACAAATACAAAGAGCAATAGACCATTTGTAAGCATATCAGAATTGTCTTTGTCATAGCTATAATAGGAAAGTTCTAAATTGACACTTTGACATTGGTGACCTGGTTTTAATGGAGAACCCCAAGAAATATATAAAAGAAATGGAAAAAATGGTTACCTTGATGAAAACCTGGGAAACAGGCATCTTTGTAATGCCAAAAAAATTGGAAAATCAACAAAAAAGTAAAGAGAAATAATCCGTCTAATAGTGAAAACCACTTCGGTGTCACTATGGATAAGTACTATGGTGAAAACCTGGCAAATAGACGCTATGTGTAGTCAGCTTCGGTCCTTCATCTACCATCATTCCAATTAGACTTTTCACTTTCACTCAAAATAAATGGTTGTCTTATCCATTACTTGAAACAATTGACATCAAGTCCACTGCGTCACATTCCCCACTTCATCCTAAATGTCTTATTCCCGAATGGGGGAAAATCCTTGTTCTGTGTCATGATGAACTTGTACATAGAATTACACCATTAGAAAATGTCATGGAAAAATCCATAAATGTCAAAAAACAAAAAAGGACAAAAAAAATCAAAATCATTTCAAAAATCCAAAAAATAGAGTTGGAGTCAGTTGTGTCAAGTCAGTCGTAGACATAGTTGAACTACGTTGCCTCTGTGACTAGACATAGGAAAGGCCATTTGTTGATGTGCCCTCGAGGCATTAGGTCTATCTATCTAGGTTTCTCACATCTTACACACATTAAAATCATGACTCTTTGTACATTCAAAGTCATTGGTCGTGTCGAACTATGAGGTCTCTGCATGTACAACGTAGGCAAGGCTATCTATTGATGAGCCCCCAAGACCGCACTAGGTTAGTCCAATAGATTTTATCAAATTCACTATCACACATGTTGCATATCATCAACTTAAGTACATATTTTTGGTCAGTTATGTCAGTTAAAGTTTGGTCGAACTACGAGGTCTCTGCGTGTACAATGTGGGCAAGGCTATCAATCGATGAGCCCACGGGGTCGCATTAGGTCAGTCCTTTAGGGTATATCATCTCAAGTCATACACTGTAAACACAAACACACTTATAACAATCAAGGAATCAAAACAAGTCATGCATCAACAAGGAAAACATCTCAACAACTATCATCAAGTCAAAATCAAACACACTATCAAAGTGATCAACTTATGTCTTAAACAAGATATGTCTTTCTTGTCAATGGACATCGTAAAATTGTCATAGCCTCATGTAGCTTGTCACATCAATGTCATAAGGCTCCAACATCTTATACAACACATGTCTTTCTGAAACCAGGCTTTGTCATGCCTTACATAGATAGTCACCAAGTCAAAACTAGACTCAACGTCTTATGCAGTATGTGTCATCCCTCACATCAAGCTATGTCAAAAATCAAACAATTACACAAGATCAAGTTTTGGCAGATACTTTTATTAGGTTTTTGACTTTATATCTTACTTTGTCTTATCTTTTTATCGATTTGTGCATAAGTCTGGTTACTAGCTTTCTCAAGGATGTCGCTTGAAGGATTTAGAGAAGCAAGGATGTCTCAGGACTCTTTTTCTTTGACTATTGTTTGTCAAATGTCTTTTAAACTTTGGATTTTGAGTCATGTTACTAGTTTCCTCAAGGATGCCCTATCAAGGATTTAGAGGAGAAATGATGTCTCATGACCCATCTTTTATTTGTTTGCTATCTGTGGTTTGTCTAGATAAAAAGACTTGGATAATATTTATTTTAGTTTGAGTTACGACACTCCTTATCTACGACTGTTTGTTTTTCGCAAGTGGATAACTTTGTACACTATGGTCTATCTCATATCATGGTGTTTACTATCCATTTGTGTCAGTACCACCCAGTGATGATAAAATGCAAATATTAGTATATATATGGAAAAATATTGAAGATTATATGTCCTTCAAACAACCTTTCTTGTTTCTTACTAATATTTTGAATTATCCACGCTAACATCTCTTCTTTTCTGCATCTTCACCACCATTATCTATCCATTTTGAGAGCACACTCATGTTCTTCAAACCCACTTGTCCTCTTGAGGGGGAATACCACTACCTCCTTGTCATTATCCCTTTCACTGGGGCATATCTTTTTTTCAATTTCTTTGACATAACGCGATAAATAACATTGTATCAAAGAGAGGCAAACTGTAGACACCGAAAATTGGTCTAGGCCTGCGAGCGCCACTTTTGACATAATTTTCTAATGTCCATGGTCATGATTAAATAATGTTAATTATTTAATTACTTTCTAAACACATCTTTCCTCTATTAATTAAATAACCTTTTAATTATTTAATTAATTCATTATGACCCTTATTCAACTTTGATTAATTAAATAAGTCATATTTATTTAATTATATTGCTAACTAATTAATTCTCTTTCTTAATTAAATAATTTATTATTTAATTAATCCCCTTTGTCATATTTCAACTATAATTAAATATTCCTTATTTAATTATTCAATTAAACTTTTTAGTCAATTAAATAAATTGTCATTATTTATTTAATTAAATCTTTCAATTTCGAATGTTGAATTAAATTAACATTTAATTCATAATTAATTATTTCTGTCACATTCTTCTATCATCCAGTTATCTAATTATTCACTCACCATCTGAATCAAGATCTATTTAAATACCCCAGTTATCTCCGGATTCGATATTTGATTGTCTTTGCGAAATGACTCTCTGTCACAATTAGTCAGTTAACTAGCTCTAACTCATATGCATGAACATATTTATTAATTAAATATCTTTATTTAATTAATTAATTCATGTGTGCATTTGAACGGATGGTTGTTGAGTTCTAACTTTATCATTTTCATTCAAAGTCTAATTCTTCTATTTTCGAAGACTTTCAACTTAAGATTAAATCATTTATTTAATCTTGAACTCGTGTTCTTTCTATTTTCGAACAGTCTTGACACAAGATTAAGTTATTTTTCTAATTTAATCTTTATCCTATAGAATTTCGTAACTCACATTCTAACTGACATAGAACTCACATCGCATGACATTCATCAATCTCGATCGTTGATCTCTCTTTCGAATCTGAGCCGATCATTCGAAAACCCAATTTCTATAAATTGACCTGTCATTGCCATTATTCCTCCTCTTGAAATAAATATTTTTTGAGAAGAACTTATAATATTTGATATTTTTCTTAGACAATACATCCAGGCCATGCTTGCATACATAAAAAATCTGAGGGCAAGAATATTGATACAACAAAATGGAGAAGGATAATCAAGATAATTCCAAGAAGTGGGTGGATACTCAGTGAGACTGTTCTAGTTATCATTGTTAATTGTTTTGTTAATTTTTATTCATTCTTTGTTGTTTGATTTAGATTAATACTTGTTAGATCAGATTTAACTATCTTTCTATGCATATTTCCATTTATCTACGTTACAGACTCCATCAACAGGATATATTTGATAATGAGTAAACTTGAAGACTTGTATAGTAAGAAGTAATAATATCTCCAAGAACATGATAGTGTTGCAACTACAAAGCATACCCTAGGTGAAACCTCTGAACCTCCCATGGAGCATTTACCTTCCAAAATAAATAAGATAGAAAGCATTAAAGAATTTGTACCTTATGAGGAGAGTGAAGAGGTGGGTGATATTGGGGAAATGGCTATAGTAATGTAGTCATTGAAATGTGATATTGAGGTTGATCAACCCATCCATGAGACAAGTGCCCATAAACATGAGGAAAGGATGGTTGATGTAGAAAAAAAAAGTATAAAGGTACATGAAGATGAAAGGTAAATTACAGCTAGGAAATTAATAGAAGATGATGAATTTATTAGGAATCCCAAGTTTAGGGATTTCTGGATGAATTCATTAGGAATCCCGAGTTTAGGGATTTCTGGACAAAGATGAAGATAAAAGAATTTGAAGAGAGGATGGAATTAGCTAAAGTAGGAATTGAAGAATCAGAGAAAAATCAAATGGTAACATAGACTTTCCATGAATTAAGATTTGACAACATTGACATTAGCTCCCACAAGGATAGAGAAATGGTCTTGAAGAGCAATGTGCTCATTTTCCCTAGCTTGGAATTAAAGAAAAATTTTCTGCTTGACCAAGTATGGGCTTAGGAAGATCCAATGCTAGTTGTAGAATTTGAATCTAGTGGAGTGAGTGGAACTAGGTATAACCCAAAGATTGAAACCTTGGCCATATGGATCAAACAAAAAAATACATAGAAGCCAAAATTATTGGATGTAATTCAAGGGATGAAAGGGGCAATGATGGCAAGGACAATACAAGATACCATCCCTTTGGAGGCAGCCACGATGATCATGTATTCGACCATGTTCACTCGAGCAACTGTTAAGGGATTATAAGACATATTGAAGGAGTATGAAAAGGAACAAAGGTTCCTAAATAATGAAGTTAATAAACTATTCATTGAGAATGTCAAATTGAAAGAATAATTTAAGAGGATTAGGACCCTCACAAAGCAAGGAGATGGTGTTATATAGGCATCTTATTGCTCCAATGGATATTGTGAAGAACATTTCTGTTAAATAGGTGAAAAATCTAGAGAAGGAAGTGGATGACGTAAAGAAGGCCAACCATCAAACCCATGATGAAGTGAAAAGGAAATTTTTTGAAGTTATGGAAAATATTCTTGAGCACGGGATAAAATTAATTATGGATAAACTAGAGAATGTGCATGATAGTTACAAAACATTTCAACAAGAAATGGATCAAACAAAGACACATTTTCTTGTATTAGATCCTTTGTTAAAAAGGTGGTAGCCTATTCACCACACTTTGGCTAAGTTATGCAAAGTTCTACAAAGAATTCTTGATGATCCCACAACATTAAATCTGACTGAATAAAACGTGAAGATGATTATTGATGAATTTAAGTATATACAAGGGGAAGATAGTAGGATTGTAACACGAATGGATTTATTCCATACCTTGAAATAGTGGTATATACCTAAAATAATGAGAGATGGTGATTAGTTGAAGGACTTGGATAAGTGGAAGAAAGAATTTAGTCAGGTTATTCATAAGTGCATAACTCATATATAGGAGGAGGATGATACCAGTCTTCATAGGTTAAATTAGATAATGGATGGGTTGATTGTTCTTTGTAGGGAAATTTTATTCATCTTAGAGAAACATCCAAGATCAGTAGTGCCTTTGGTAACTTTAATTTCAATTAGATTGCTTCGAAACCATGTACAACTCTATCACAAAGTAGAATCAGACATAGTTCATTTTCCCACATTAATCCTTCTAAGAGAAGCTCATGTAAACTCAGTTTCAACAACTTGCATAAATATATTCAACAAACAAAACCAACAAGCATGAAAGATGGAAGATGAAACAAAACTATGAACACACAAATTTACATGGGGAAAACCCTTTTGAGTAAAAAACCCCACTCCAAAAGCCTAGATCGCCATTGTATTGTTCATGCAATAAAACAGTTACAAATACAAATCAAGCACTAAGCCTTTACAAAGATCACATCTTGTTTCATTCTGCAGACAAATTGGCAACAACCCTATTCTATTTCCCTCTCTCCTTTTTTACATTTATCTCATCAACCTCTCAGTCCATTACAACCTTCACACTATTACAATACTCTCACACACTATACAAAGAAGATTCACATAGAGAGAAACTTTTCACAATTGAACCATAGAGAGAGAGAGGAGTCACCTCCTTCAGAACAAAATTCTCATTCTCCAAACCCATCCTTCGAACATACAAAGAGTTCCAATTTGTTCACACTCTCAAATGGTATGTTGATCTTCCCACAAGAGAATGGTCACAACAATCCAACTGCAAATGGTTTACATTCTGCTTCTCTAATTGGTTCAAAAAAAACCACGTAGGATAGTCATTCAGTCAAAAAAACTTCAATATGTATCACATATCGATGAGACACTAGTTCGTGTCTCACTGATGCCAAATTGATCATATGAAAATCACTCATTGCAGTATTCAAACGGTTCATCACTTAGACATCGCTGAATTTTCCCTATCCAAACACCATCAAGCAGAGATCTTGCCTTGGAGGGAGTCTCCAAATCTCCTTTGACAGTTCATTTCATATCAATGAAGTTCATGCTTATTGATCTCATTGATAAGACTCACTCTAATTGCAAACCATTGACTAGACATTAACCATTAGACAAGGATATCAAATCTGGGCCAAAGTCATACGTCCCATGGATGAAGAACCATCGATAAGACTCACACTGACCATAAACCATTGGCCAGACATTAACCATCGGACAAGGATCTCAAAGTTGGGTCAAAGTCATACATCCCACTGATGAAGAACCATCGACAAGACTCACACTGACCATAAACCATCAGCCAAAAATTAACCATCAAAAAAGGATCTCAAAGCTTAGCCAAAGTCATACGTCCCACCAATGAAGAACCATTGGAAAGACTCACACTAGTCCCAACCCCATCAGCTAGACTTCTACTGTCAGTTCAACATTCTCAAGTCTAACTAAAGATGAATATTACCTCTATATAAATTTTCAGTTAGAATTATTTTGTTGACGTCAGCTCAAAACCTCATACCAATAGATCATGTCGCACTAACCACCTTCATTTCTAGAACACACCAAAGGTCACACCAATATGTTCAAAGAAGGAACTTCACAAGGAGAACTCGAATCAGGCTGAGTCACATCGATCTCACAGACAATTGAGGATCACTATGTAGATCGACTAGACATCTCAATAGTCAAACCAAAATTTCTCTCTTAGAGGTTTAGGCTAGTGGGTTGAGGCACACAATTCCAACAATCTCCCACTTGATGAAGATAACATTGGAACCTCTAGAGCACTTAGGAACTGCTAAGATCATGCTGGGACCACTAGTTCAAACCTTTCTCTATTCAAGTCTCTACTCAACAACATTCAGAACACCCCATCAACAAGTTTCCATAGATAACTGTCTACCAGACAATCTACAAAAAAATCAAGTATCCAACTGCAGCTAACTCTCCAACATTGCAAATGACCACATCCTTCCATGAAACCACATAGATCTTAAACATTCTCTCATGCTCCATCAAGGCTTCTACAACAACATTTAAGATGTCCACCATTCAGGAAACAATCCCTATCATCTCCAACATGCCACCTATGGAAGAAAGGTACAAGCTAGGGGGAATATGCACCAGTCCAAAAAACACAAGAAAAAGGTCCCAGTGATATGAACAACAAGAATTTTCCATCACTTGAGAAAACAAGATAAAACCATTAGCTAGAACAACAATCAGACTGACTACTTCTATCCAGCTGATAAACCCATGTGACTGAAAATAGCACCCACAACATGTGCTAGTTCATCCAATCATCCATACCTCAAAGGTATCATATATTAGTAAACTTATGCCCCAGGCATAACCAACCCATGTACTTACAACTGAAAGCTCCACATGTATACAAGTCAATGAAGAACAAACGTTTTTCAGGAACTCACACTACATGAGTCATACCAAAATCTGAAACAATTTCAAAGGGCACAACAAGTCTACCAATATGCAACACATAGAAAGTGTAACCATGTAGTACCAATGATCCAACTCCACATTGATATGGAAAACCTGCTAACAAATTACTACAAGAAAAACATCTCTTCTAACTAGTCTACACAACTCTTCCATGTACACCACATCCAACAAAGAAAACAATGTTATGTGAAACCACACATTCAAGAATATCAGTATGACCAAAGAGAATATAAAAATCATAACATGTAGCTCGTCCTTCTATAAAACAACTCCAAATATCAATTGTGCTAAGTAGTATCTTCTTTACATCCCCAATAGAAAATGCTTAACAACATCCAACTGATTAAACCACATGAATATAAGCACCTCAAAGAAGATCAAACTACTATATTTCCTATTTCAGGAAATCAGCCCACTACCATCCCCTATGACATCATAAATGAAAAAAATTATACCGAGATAACCAAGTTGTCCATCTCCCATAGTAAATCCTCCAGAACCATCTGACCATAGCTCAAGATCCACCAATGAAATAAATACATAACACACCTGAGAGAAACAATGGGCACTACCTCTCAAGTTATAAACTGACGAGAAGACCAAGAGTGGGAAAGAGAAAGTTCCTCCAAGATATCCAAGTAAAAAAGTCTCATCCATGAACTATCTCCTGATAGGTCTTTATTGAAATCATGTCCAATCAAGGTGTAGGCTCCTCAAAATTTCTGCTAGAAAACTCAACAAGAGTAACCATTCAATACACTTCTCTTGTCTCAAGAGAAATTAACCCTCACCTTATTCTCCATGTATCCATGAGAATCTGTAAACAATCACCTCATGCAAAAATCCAAAATGAAACACAACAATATCATGAAGTATCGGACAAATGATCAATGCACCCAAAACACAAAGAATTCACCAAGATCAATTCCAAAAATCCAACTGTAGAATCAGGAACTTAACATGACATCATGATATTTTCATCCCCTCTTAGGAAATACCATGCTTCAATTGAAGAAACCAAGATGTCAAGAGAAATGAACACTGTGAAAACTCCAACGCAAAATCAAGAGTATACCATGACATAAAAGAAACAAGCACTGAACCAACATCACCTATCAAGCACCGAAAAAACCTCAACCCAAAGAACACACAAGTCCTCAATGGTTTCAATCTTCAAATAGTGGCCTTGCAAATGTGAAAGAACCCTTCTATAGCAACAAGATCAAAGAGTTCCTCCTAGAAACATCTGCAAACTAAAGAAGACAAATTATTAACAGTCATTGCTAAAGCTCCCACTGATCAGTGATACCAAGCTTTCTAAACATCATGACCAACCATCTCCAAAACTGAAAAATAAAATCTTCCAGGCCCACAAACATATAACAGTACTGCGAAGATCTCAAAATTAAGGAGATTCACCATGCTACAAGACTCCATAATTCATTTATCATCCATCCTCTTATCTCAAAACAACCACACCAATGCACAAGTGACCAAAAACAAGGCCAAATTACAAGTCTGCATAAAAACTGAATCAAATAATGTTGGATATAGACAGTCCACTTCCAGGTTGTCCCATTGAAAACATATGGGTAAAGACAGCCCAGAACATTGCACAACCCATAGATCCAATTAATGAAACATGAAGACTCACTACCACATCAATGTCTTCCAAAATATGAGGTCTCACAAGAGAAAAACATGCAAACAACCTGAATCAAACACCAAATCAAGTACAAATCCAATTTTCCAAACATGCCCACACCAAGCACCATAATCTAGGAATCCATCAAGCATTACCATAGAACGATGAGTGAAAAATCACATACCAAACATTTCTATGCAAAGAAAGAATCATAGCTTCTCTCACCATGCACACAACATACAAGTAGAGCTGCAACTATCTCATCCAGTAGCACCCTAAGGAAGCAGGGGTCTAGAAAATATCTCTTCACAAAACAACAAGTTTTTTTGACCTTTTAAAACTTGTAAAACCATAAAAAAATGCAAGTACAATACATCCTTAAAAAAGGAAACATCAATTTAGGAACCCTATGTCTATTTCAAGCCAACTCAAAAACCACCAATATGCACATGCATCTGAGAAATAGATAGGCTATTTCAGAAGCTTTCAAATCATCTAATAATTAACTTCATAGCCTTTATGTATTCGAGGTTAACAAAAAACAATGCCTTCCAACACTAGGAAACACCACCCAAATTAAGCACTCTCTTCCATGGCTAAGAAACAACCCACACCTCTCCATATTACCAGGGAGCCACTCACAAAGACATTCAATATAAAATATTTACTGCTACACAACCACGAAGTAAAGAAATCCACCTCATAGATCGAGGTTATACCACTTCCAACTAGGAGACAAAGATCACAACAATTTAACATGACCAACTCCATTGTCTCCATCTTCACCATCCTTAAAGTTGTGTGTTGTCTCTGAATACCACAAGAATTCCACTCAAAAAATGATCAATACATCAGTTGATTCATCTAGATTTTCTCAAGCTTGACAGACTAAAAAATATTCATAGGAGAAATACCCATCACCAATAACCAAAAGAAGGATCTGATACCACTTGTAGGGAAATTTTAGTCATCTCAAAGAAACATCCAAGATTAGTAGTGCCTTCAGTAACTTTAATTTCAATTATATTTCCTAAAAAACACATACAACTATGCCACAAAGCGGAATCAGACATAGTTCATTTTCCCACATTAATCCTTCTAAGAGAAGCTCATGTAAATTCAGTTTCAACAAATTGTATAAACATATTCAACAAATATAACCAATAAACATGAAATATGGAAGATGAAACTGAACTATGAACACCCAAATTTACGTGGGGAAAACCCTTTTGGGTAAAAAACCCCACACTCCAAAAGGCTAAATCACCATTTTATTATTCCTGCAATAGAACAATTACAAATACAACTCAAGCACTAAGAATTTACAAAGATTGCATCTTGTTTCATTCTGGAGACAAACTAGCAAAAAACCCATTCTATTTCCCTCTCTCCTTTTTTACATTTCTTTGATCAACCTCTCACTCCATTACAACCTTCACACTGTTACAATACTCTCACACAGTATACATAGCAGATTCACATAGAGAGAAAGGTTTCACAATTGAACCATAGAGAGAGGGAGGAGTCACCTCCTTCAGAACAACATTCTCATTCTCCAACTCCATCCTTCAAACATATAGAGAGTTCCAATTTGTTCACACTCTCAAATGGTCTATTGATCTTCCCACAAGAGAATGGTCACAAAAATCCAACTGCAAACGGTTTACATTCTACTTCTCTCATTGGTTAGAAAAAACCACGTAGGATAGTGATTTGGTCAAAAAAAATTCAATCTATATTGTGTATCCATGAGACACTAGTCCGTGTCTCACTGATGCCAAATTGATCATATGCCAATCACTCACTGTAGTCTTCAAATGGTCCATCACTTAGACATTGGTGAAGTCTCCCCATCCAAACACTATCGGGCTAAGATTCTGCCTTGGAGGGAGTCTCCAAATCTCCTCTGACAATTCATGTCATACCAATGAATTTCTTGCTTGTTCATCTCATTGGCAAGACTCACTCTGATCCCATACCATCGACCAAACATCAACCATCAGAAAAGGATCTCAAAGGTGGGTCGAAGTCATACATCCCATTGATGAATAACCATCGACCAAAACATTAACCATTAGACAAGGATCTCAAAGTCGGGCCGAAGTCATACGTTCCACCAATGATGAACCATTGATAAGACTCAAGCCGACCATAAACCATCGGAAAAGGATGTTAAAGCGAGACTGAAGTCATATGTCCCACTGATGGAGAAAATTTGGAAAGACTCACACCGATCCTAACCTCATCAGCTAGACTTCTATTTTCGGTTCAACATTCTCAGGTCTAATCGAAGACCAATGTTATCTCGACAAAGTCCCATCGGCAAAACTTACACTGATATAACGTTTCGACCGAATTTTTTTCTTTTGATGTGAGTTTAAAACTCATACCGATAGCTCATGTCACACTGACCAACTTCATCACCATGACACACCGATATGTTCAAAGAAGGAACTTCACAAGGAGAACTCAGATCGAGCTGAGTCACACTGATCTCATAGACAATTGAGTATCACTATGTAGATTGGCCAAACATCTCAGCGGTCACACCAAAATTTCTCTCTCAAAGGTTTAGGCCAGTGGGATTGAGGCACACAATTCCAACATTATTGATGCGGGATACCTAAATTTTATCAATTATACAATGGCATTACTAGATAGTCGATGACAAACTCATCTTGCAAACATGCCAAAGATCTAGGAATATAAGTGGCCATCAGATTTTACAGTATATCTATGGGAGGAAAAGTATTTGGTTTCAGAAGAATAGGACACCGAGGTAAGAGCATTTGGACGTTCATCATGGAGAGGAAGAATTTTCTAGATCAATGATCAAAGGTCTTCTACGTTGAATAATGGAACCATATGTCAAAATGTCTTAAGTCTTGTTATTTCCTTAATTATGCTAATTAAATAGTTGTTAGTAAAAGTAGTTATGAAAGGTTGTCTCTTTTTGTAAAAGGCTTGTAGCTTGTTCCTTCATATATAAATAGGAAACCAAGGCCTAGTTTTAAATCATCATCATCATATATCATTTCCATCGCCACTAGTAAAAGTAGATACATTTCAAATTCCACTCATCCACCTTCACATTTTGAAGACTTCTATTATTAATGTATATCAATTGAAGCAATATAATGGAGAACATCTTATTATCAGAGATTCTCCATGACTGTGTTATCATTCTATATTTTTCTTATTTTTTCCTTACTTATTTCTTCTTATATTTGAATGAATCTCAATTATTGAGCCTCAATAATGTGCTTGTGTGAATGAATATGCTAATACAATAAACCATTTACCATGGATGTTTTTAGTT
Organism: Sequoiadendron giganteum; assembly: GCA_007115665.2. Lineage (NCBI taxonomy): Eukaryota > Viridiplantae > Streptophyta > Pinopsida > Cupressales > Cupressaceae > Sequoiadendron > Sequoiadendron giganteum. The sequence goes on from CM021108.1 coordinate 585,618,444, forward strand.
ACATGTTCAAAATTATGTTCAACATAAAAATGGAAATGAATAATAAAGTTAACAAATTTTCTTATTTAAATAATTATGAGTTAAGTGCATTAATATTTTATTAACTTTTTTGTCTTCATGAACATATGTTGATACAAAATGAATGGAGGAAGCATCCAAGTAATCCTAAGTTTTTCTACCAACAATTCATACTAAAGATTGAACAATTTAAGGATATTGCAATAGGTAATTTGTATCGACACAAATAATATTATTGAAGCATTTCAAATTTTAGACCATACAAATCATCCTTTTTTAAACATGGATTGCAAATCATTTTGAAAATTTACAAGTGTTGGTCATTAACATTATTGTCTGCTACAATTTCATCCAGAGTATCATTGTCAATGTTCATATGTTCTTTCAATTATTTAATATTGTAATCATCCTCATCTTGACCTGCATTATCTTCATCATCATTGAAATTTGACTATAGACCATCTATATTGTTACCAGATGTATTTGGATCATCATTTTCTATACCACCCATATTGTTGTCTTCCATAACATAATCTAACTCTAGATTGTTGTCTTCTTGTGCTTGAACATAACCATCTTAAACATCATCATGGATGTCAATTTCTTCGATGTTCTCTAATCCCTCTCTCTCATTTTGTTTTCCATCATTGTTTTGCTCAGTATCCATTAATGCATCATCAAATACATGCCTTAATCTTGGATCATAATGTATGAAAAATATCCATTTTGGGTCTCAAACATCTTCATAGAAAAATACCTGCACATGAACGACATACATATATTAGATGTATGCTATAAAAATTTATTGATTAATAAACACACGTATATATTCACAATAAACTATGAATTAATAGATTAATGATGACTACCACTTTTGTTTGAGTCAAAGAAATACTCGCACACAATGAATTGGTAGAACATAAGGCTCCTTAACCTCCGATAAGAACCGTGAGGAATCTATAGAAAATAATACACTATAGGTATCATGTCTTTGTGTCCTCTCAAATGATTCATACCATCTTCACTTCAAAATAAAACATTTAAAAGAGCAGTAATCCAACTCAATATTTTCTTGTATTTTCCCAATATATTGTAGATTCCCCTCAATTATATTCTTATCTTTTGAGCTTGATTGAATGGATTGCTTGAAGTCAACCATGATGCCACAATCGAAGGATTGTCTCTTTACATCTAAACTTTCTACACGATAATGTCGACCATATGCCGACATTGCTGGATATTTCCTCACCTATGAAAGACCATTTATTTCAGTGAAAAAAAATATAATGATGAATATTAAAATAGTTAATAGTGTCAAAACTATAAGGAAACAATATTTTGTAAAATTCCAATTGTACCTTTCTTTCAAATTCTCTAGACATGTTGATTTCATCTTCTGATATGTTTGAATCTATACTTGCATCTTCTATTTTATTTTGAATTTGTTCACTAACCCATTCTAGTATGAAATATTTTCCCCATTCCCTAAGTAGATCAATGGGAAGTGGAGTATTCCTTGGGTTTGATCTCTTAAATTGTCTCCTTGCTTCTAACACTTCTTCTCTCTTTTTATCATACAGATCAATCCATTTTTTTTATAAAGTCCATGTGGTACAAAATGAAATAATTGAGTATAACACTTTCATCTACACCTATTAAATTTCAACATGTTTATTTCAAACTCCAAATGTCATTCTGTTAATTTGAAAAATAAATTACAGAGTAAATTAATGATTGTAAGAAAAAAAACCACACTAATCATGAATTTACTTACTAATTTCTACTTGAAGACCATTAGATTATGGTTTTTCTCCATCAATAATATTTGATGCTCATTTTTCATCCTAGAAGCATGGCCCATCTTCAAAATACTTACCAAGGAATTCACACATAAAGAAAAATGATTCATTCAATACATACCCTTCAACCATACAACCCTCTGGATTTGCCTTTTGTTAGACATATCATTTTTAGAGTTTTCATATACCTCTCAAACAAAAACATCCACCTTGTTGATATGACATCCGTCAATTCAATGTCATTGACTAGGTGTATAAGTAAATGGACTTTTAGGTCCATGAAACTTGTAGGGAGGTCCTTCTCAAATACACATACAATTTCTGCAATTTCCTTCTTCCATTTTGACACTTCACATTTGTGGATCTCCTTAGAGGTCACCCACCTAATATAAGAATAGTAAATTATTATGAACCTTTAGTCAAAAATTAAAATGCAATATACTATCTCTATTTCTCTCACACATGAACATTTTATATAACCACATACCTTGTAAATGTTGACAATTGACTTATGAAATTCCTTAAGTCAATTATAAGATAGGAATCCTCCTAATTGCCAATGGCATGATATGCTATCAAACACATTTATGAAAAGGTCATTAGCAATTATTTCTCACACAAAAGATATCAAAAAATATTTAGTACTTAATCAATGTTACTAGTAAATGTTAAACGATGATATACAATACCTTCATAAAATTATGAAAATCATGTGTTTTAAATCCTATGACATGTCCATCAACTTTAAAAGCTTGAGCCAATGATGACCCATAGCCAATATGTGTCCTTATTGAACAAATGACATTTTTTAGTTGGTCTAGCTCTTTTTTTTTTCAAAATCTATGGAGCTTCTACATATGTTTCATTTTCCTTGTTTGGCCACAAATGTTTTCTATCAATTTTGGTATGCAAAAGAGCAATATCTCTCCTCGAAGATAAGGTGTCCTTCTCTTTTCTTGATATATGTTAAAATATAGAATCTAGGACATTTTTGAACATGTGCATAGGATATAATAGGTGAGATATTAATAGATCCTTTGAGTAAGGGAGCTCATAAAATATGGATTTCCTTTTCATTCCTTCTAGCATGTCAACTACAACTTGTTTTGGTTCTTCAATTAAATCACTCAAGTCAAAAAAATCCTCCCAAGATTTCAATTCATCATCTTCATACTTCTTAAGAAAATTGCTTGGACCCATAATCATGGGCGGGCCTCTATTTTCAACTTTTCCATCAAATTGATTCTTCAGACGATTTCTAAACTTATGATCTAGTGGTAGAAAAACCCTGTTGTTTGTGTAAAAAATTTTATGTAGATCTTTAGAATCATGCCCTTGAAATTTTTCTACACATATTGGACATGAAAATATCCCCTTTTTTTGAAGCCTTACAATTCAATAAGTAATGTTAATAACATCAAAAAAATAGTATAAAACTAAGTATGAAAGTTGGGATGAAAATAAATTATGAGTGTAAATACGTAAATATTTATCTTACTAGAAAAAATACCAAGTCTTGGGAAATCATGAATAGTCCAAAATAGCACACCATACAACATGAAGGACATATTTTATGGAGGACATGATATTTCATACATTCTTATGCCTTTCCATAGAAGTTGCATCTCATCAATAAAAGGCGCAAGATAAACATCCATATTTTTAACTTGATGTTTTCCTAGAACAATGAGATTCAACATAAGGTGTTGGCAAGGGACAATACACATGTCATTTGGTGTTGTCATTGATGGAAACCCTAGTTAGTGATTCAATCTACACTTCAGTAGTTTCTTATATTGTAAGCCAGATCAAAGAAATGTATTATCCATCAAAACTAGAATAGGGTATCCAATAGAGTTGTGTTTTCTGATTCATATGCAATTCTCTGTTACCATTTTGAGTTGTAGATCTCAGGGAAGATATTTTGATGTATGAACTATATTATCCATGAATCATGGAGCCTCGTATTGATTCATGTTAAATTTATAAGATCCGGTTGATTGATTTTTTGTCTAACATTGCAAGAAGGCCGACTAAGTGAATATAGCGTGTTGTGGATCTTCGAGGGGTAATTGTTTGAATTGTTTCATGTTTGAGGATATTTTTTTGGGTCTTCACAATGTTTTGGCTGACTTTGGTTGGTGCACATTTTAAATTATCTATGGATTGAGCCAAAGGTTTGTAAATATTTGAAGTTTTTATTGAAGCCGACATGTGGTTGATTAAATCTTTAGTTGCAGATATATAAGCGATCATTTCTATCATTTGGATATATGTACGGAGTGTGTTGATGTGTGTTGCAAAAGTGAGAAGGATTGTAGAGAGATTATACACAATTTCCCTTGTGCATAAAAGGATTTGTGATGCGAATTAAAGAAGACAAAGCAGAAGAGAAAAATAAGAAAGAAGGTCAAGAATGCAATTGATGTGCTTAATCGAAACTGTAATCATGCATTAGTAGATGCTATTATTTCAGTTCAAATATTCTGGATGTAATCCAAATGTTTTGTAAGATAGTGAGTCTTCATTTTGTATTTGAGAAATGAGCTCTAGGAAGTGTGCCTGAATGCATGTGAATTCCCTATTTACTATACTTTTAAACACTTCCTAGAGTTCATTGCTCAGATACAAAATGAAGACTCACTATGTTACAAAAAAATTGGATTACATCCAGAAGATTTGAACTGAAAGAATAGCATCTACTAATGCATGATTATAGTTCTAATTAAGCTTATTAATCACATTTGTCGCTTGTCTCAAATGATAAATCTTTGTTAGCTACCTGTGTAAAGAATATTCAAGATGACTTGTCAAAAGGTAGAAACATTTATAAGTCATGCTAATCATTTTCTAAGTTCACCGAGGACATTGAAAAGAAAATGAAGGAATATGAGAAATAGTTTGTAGATATCCCTCAAGCATTTGATCCTCTAATAGTTTATGTGAGCAAGCATGAAGGTCAAGTCATATCTCTTCTTGAAAAAATAAAATTTTTGAATCACAAAGAAGGTAGAATAGTTGAAAGAGTATGTGAGCTTAGAGGACTATTTGGTCCTAAGATGGAAACAATGCTGAGTGCATTGAAGGAAGCGTAGGATGCTATGGTTGTCAGTGATCCAGAAAAACCTTGAGTCAATAGAGATACAGTCTTACTTATTCTGTGGTCACATGACTATTTTGGAGAGTCTCAAAAAGAGTTGAGACACAATTTTGAGCTTGTTGAAGAGTAATTTTGCAAACATATTCAAGTTTATGTAAGTTGTAGAAGCATGTTTGTACATATGCAGTTTTTTCATAGAAATTTTGTTTGATTTTTGGTATGCATATTCTTGTCTTTTCCATTGATGTCAAAGGGGGAGAGTGGGACAATGAAAATGTCATATTCATCTCAGGGGGAGTTGTGTTTTGCAATTTTGAAGGTTGGCAGTGTATTCATGTTGGTACTGATCCGACACTTAGTCATTTTTCACTAAGTGTTGCCATCAATGCCAAAGGGGGAGTTTGTTGGCAAGAGACACTGCACATGTCATCTAGTGTTGTCATTGATGACAACCCTAGTCAGTGATTCAATCCACACTTCAGTAGTTGCTTATATCATAAGCCAAATTGATGAAATGTATTATCTGTCAAAGCTAGAATAGGGTATCGAACAAAGTTGTGTTTTTCGATTCATATGAAATTATTTTTTATCATTTTGAGCTGTGGATCTTAGGTAAAATATTTCAATGTATGAACTATGTTATCCGTGAATCATAGAGCCTCATATTGATTCATGTGCAAGTTAGAAGATTCGGTTGATTGATTTTTGTTTAACAATGCAAGAAGGCTGACTAAGTGAATATAGTGTGTTGTGGATCTTTGAGGGGTAATTTTTTTAAGTGTTTCATGTTTGAGGATTTTTTTTCGGGTCCTCACTATGTTTTGGTCAACTTTGGTTGGTGCGTATCTAAAATTATATATAGATTGAGCCAACGGTTTGTAAATATTTTATGTTTTATTGAAGCCAACATGTGGTTGATTAAATATTTAGTTGCAGATGTATATAAGAGATCATTTATATCATTCGGATATATGTATGAAGTGAGTTGATGTGTGTTGCAAAAGTCAGAAGGATTGTAGAGTGATTATGCACAGTTTCACTTGTGCATAAAAGGATTTTTGATGCGAATTAAAGCAGACATAGAAAAAGAGAAGAATTAGAAAGAAGCTCAAGAATGTGATTGATGTGCTTAATTGAAACTATAATCATGCATTAGTAGATGCTATCTTTTAGTTCAAATATTCTAGATGTAATCCAATTTTTTTTGTAAGATAGTGAGTCTTTATTTTTTATCCAAGCAGTGAGCTCTATGAAGTGTGCCTAAATGCATGTGCATTCCCATTTGTAAACACTTATTCTGAGTATACTCATATTGTGGATTGGCCTTCCACCATGGTTTTTCCCCTAAAAGGGTTTCCACATAAAAATCCTTGTGTTATGGTGTTGTGGTTGATTGATTTGTGTTCTTGCATCTTTATTTTGGTTCAATGTTGTAGTGGTTTAAAGATCAGATTAATAAAGTTAAATTTTGTAGAACAGTGATTCATGCCTCCCTCACAATGTTCCTTGATTCCAACATAAGGTGCTCTTTTCTGACCCTCATCCATGGGGGAATATTGTATACTATCAATCCAACTAGACAAACACTATAATTTGAGCTTAATAAAGAGAATGTGCACACTCCATCAATTGCAAGACCAAACTTGATACTACAGGGTTCATCTTTGAATTTTCTTGGCCTTTTTCCTCTATGTGTTTCATTGCTTTGGAGTCAGCTATAATTCACATGAATCCATATTTACTCCTATTCTTTGCATTCCTGTCCATCAATTATGCAAGTGACTTGCAAAAAAACATTCGTTTATGTCTAGGTATAATTTTCATGTGACGTAAAACCTTCTTTGGAACTATAGGACCTTGTACATGTATATGATATCTCTTATTTTTGCATATAGGGAATTTTACCTTATTTTGATATTCATCTTTGTATAAAATGAAATCATTTTTACTTGAATGAATTTTCTTATATTCAATCCCCAACTCAACCAACAACATACACGCCTCTTTGCAAGTTGATGAAAACACAATCTCTTCAGGGAATATTTTAGTTTTTAGTGCCTTGTAAGATCGCCAATGATTAAATCAATTGAGTGTTTGACTTATGATGAATATGTTTGATATGCCAATATATACTAGGAATATTTATATACAATATATGGTTTTAAAATCCCCTTAAATAAATATTAACGAAGTTGATGAATGTTTACAAATTATATACACCAATTGACAATGCAAAGTAATAAATAGATTTCAACTAACTTCAGTAGGGTAGTGAATTATTTATGTGACCAACCAAATAGTGACTTGATTTCTAATAATATTAATGTGAATGCCAGTATTGAGGTTCTACTTGCACTCGATTTGAACACTGGTATCTTTTCCTCTTACTTGATGGAGTCTTTCATGTTTTTATCATCAACATGACGTTGGTGGTAATTACCCTTGCTATCATTATTAATGTCAACCATATGATCATTATTGTCATCATTGTTTCCATCCCCAAAGAAACCTGTAAGAATTTCATTCAATCCTTCCTCATGCATTGCATTTTCACTATCGTGATCATCATCATTAAGGATAGGTGGCATGTCATCAGTGTATGTGGATCTCAGGAGCTCTTCAAATTTCTCAGTTGTTAGTATTCTCTTCAATGTTTCCCTTTTCAACCTAGTATTGTTTAAAAGATGGTTTGGATCATCCCGTCCAAATCTTAATAACCTAGTTGGATCTTGGGTATTAGTATGTGTTTCATCAACATTTTCTACCTATGAAAAAAGGTAATAATTATTTAATGTTTGGAAATAATTGGATAAATAATAAATGTATCAATTTCAAAGAAATATAATCAAATATGGCTTAAAAAATAGAAATAAAAATTGTATGAACATATATTCATCAATTGAATAATGGAGCATAATTTTATAGACTACCTTTTTTATACGATAATTTAAATAATTTTTTTTTGATAACATAGTTTATAAAACATCAGTCCATACTCATTTATTATTCTTTGGTTTTCTGCTCTTAAGAACATCCTTAGGGAGACCTTGTTCTTCCATTTTCTTTCACACATGAGTGCGTTTTAAGAAGGGGTGATCAATCAATAACTCATCCCTAATGGTAAGGTCCAAAATATCCTCAACCATCATGAATCTATCAACCTCTCTTTCCATATCTCCATCTTTATCATTTATAACCTCAACAAATTGGTAATTTAGTCTTATAGTAGGGTGGATCCTTCCCTTACTATTTATAAATCTTGCAATATTTTTGTGTGTGTATGCACCCCCATCTATATACATAAGATGACCTCTATTCATTTCTTTTCCACTTTCCAATTGGAGATTATGTGTATACATATTTGAATTTATACCATATGTTGACATGCTAGACTTATATTCTTCTAGCCTTCTCCATTCACCATTGTAATATGATGGACCATAATATGGCATTAATCTTCTAGTGGTTTGTTCTGAATTGTTTCTATGTTTAGATCCCACATGTACATTTTGGAAACAAAGAGGCCTAGATTAACTCCATGAATATTGGAGGGTCGTATCATGTAACTATATCCCCAAAATTGAAACACCTCGTACACTTTAGGTAGTTGTTGATCACTAGGCCAAGCACAATATAGTCAATGATCAAATATCTCTTTGTAAATTGGTCTCAAACTTAGGGGCAAGTCATCATCTCCATCAAATTCATTCGCATATGGTATGTAGTCCACCTTCCCCTTGTCATTTAAAAAGTAAATTATGCATCCTTAAACCGGTTCTTGTTCCATTACTTGTTTTCATCAATTCCTCATCTTTCGAGCTCGTATATTGGCACATTTTTTTTTTAGATGCATCATCTGATAAATGATCATTGCCCTCTAGGCTAGAATTTGGTGATCCAGGAAACTTTAAACCAAGAACTTTATGCTGCAAGTATCCATTAAGAAAAAAATTAGTTATTTAAATAATATAAAACAATGTTTAAATGAAGTATACATATTATTTATATCAAATTTGAAAATTCCTTATCATAATTCCTATTGGATTTGAATCGATTCTAAGAGGCATACTACCAAATAGAAGATCATAATATATGTAATGTCTTTGTACAATCACTCGTTTAAATTGTTTCTTTCCATGACATATAGAACATCCATAGACAACAATTTTCTCAAAGTATTCATCACATGTACTATAGTCCTAACCAAACTCTTGTTCAGTGGAATCATTTTTTGTGTCTACAAGATCCATTATCATATCCTCTTCCACCCATTGTCCTCTATGTGATTTAACAATTTTAGGTCCACGTCCACATCTTTATCTTTTGCTAGTTTAACACTCAGGCTCTGAATTTTCTCCAATCTCCATCTAAAATAATCAACAAAATGCATTAATATATGTCAAGATTCGATAATACATGTAGTTAGGGTAAAAATTTAGGAAAAATGAAAAAACAAATTATAATGAAACCCTAACAATGCACAATGAAGGACAAGATAACATGAAAATCAAAATAATAAATTCAAATGCAAACTGATCTCCATGCTAAAATTGATCGATCTCTATTGCTCTTCTCAACCTTGCATGAGAATGCAATATTTTGAAGGATTGTTGTTGGAGGAATGGTTGTTGCTCACTATTGTAGTAACATAACATTAAGATGAAAATGATAGATGAAAATAGATAGATGATAGATGATGGATGAAATATTGTAGAGACAATAATACTGTGAAAAAAGATGGACGTATCACAAAATGCCATTAGATCATTTTTTCCTAAGTTAAGTCAAAATTTGAGTACCTGATGTCCTGCTTCATCCATTGTGTCCTCATTTGATATGACATAATCTGTTTCCATGGCCTTGTTTGGCCCCTATAATACACAACATAGTAAATAATGTTTAGTACACCAATTATATCATTTCAACGAATATGCTATCCAACACAAAACCTCACTTTAGTCATATATTTGGCATATTGATATCATGTTTTGGCCATCCTAATTTTCAAAATTTTCCCTTGATCATAGAATCACATTTAATCACCATTCCTATGCATTTTCAACCAACAAGTTTGACTTTAGAGGCCTCATGGACAAAAAAATGACTTCATTTCCTCTATGTTGTAGCATTTGTGAATTCATAAACAACTTCCTCCTTTGTTTAAGGTTGCTTTCTCTTCTTACCTCTATTGTATCTGCAGATTCCATTGTCATATCTATTTCCACCCACTTTCCTCTCTACGATTTAGTAGTTATATGCCATCCATATCCTCTGGATCTTGTAATACACAACAATGACAATAGTCACATAAAAACTGTGCACCAAGAGAATATTGTTGAAATTATCTTGTTAATACGCTTTCTTTTCATTAAGATGCACTATGAAAAACAAAATAGGACATTGCAACATTTTTCTCTTCACAAAAATTTAACACGCGAAATCTTCACAACTAGAGCTCAAATCTTATGATCACAAGATGACTACAAATTCACATCAAAAAGACATTTATTTACAAGTTGACTACAAATAAAACCTATTACTATTAATTTTAGCTGGTTCTCCACCTTACACTTCTTCCACAAATTCATTAAAACCATAGATATTTTCTCTTTGAAAACTAGAAATTGTATTCCTTATTCTTGATTGAAACCTACTTTACATTGGATAGTGTGAGAATCTTTATCTTAGATAAGATCCAAAACTTTAACTCTTGATTTTTTATTTTTCATGATTGGTGTTTATCCTGATAGTTGGTGGTATGTTGTTGTCACACTAGATTCCAATGTTATAAAACCCTTACTACTTAAACATTTACCTCAATTCCAAATATTTGTATGAGGAAAATTTTGGTTTAGCACAACTAGGTGCTAAATTAGGCACACTTTGCGCCGCCTTTGATGCCCCAAAGAGATTACATTTAGGGCTAAAATTCAGCACTAAATTCGGTGTTAAATTTGACGTAACACCGACTATAGCACTAAATAATGAATCAAAAATAGAAAATTAAAAATTCTTTCCCGCATTAAAACATAACACACAACAAAAAAACACAATTCGATTATTTATGGTTTAAATTTTTGTTCTAGATTTTTTTTTAGGTTTTGGTTCATAGATAGTTCCTAGGTGTGACTTAGTAGGAGTTGTTTCCGACATGGGTGACAGTGTGTGGATTATACTAAGTAGAGCTACGAGCAATTAGATGAGAAATTCGATATATTTTGTGACACCATAGGTAAGGTTACAATTTGTTTTTCCATTCCCACAAATATTTTTGTTTGGATTAAGTGGAGAGGATTGTGAAGAAAGGGTTGTGAATATTGTGTTTTTTACTGGAGAATCATTCAAGTATCATGTGGTTGCAAAGGAGGGTAAAATTTAAAAAATTACATTATTTCCTCTACATTCGTGAGCAGTGAACGCGTTTTTGAAACCCCAAGGAAGCAATTGATTCATAGGAATTTAAATAAAAAAAATAGAGTCATTCAAGGTAAAGCTTTCTCATTAATCACCCTTTTCTTTTAAATCAGCCATTTCTTTTAATTTATTTGATTGGTGGCTTTATTTCATACCACAATCTAGATGAAAACTTTCATACTTGGCAATGTGTACTTTGTTTGCCTTCATAGACTGGATGAAAACAATTTTCCCTAGTTTGCCTCAAAATGTCAAGCAACAAAGGGAAGGTAGAAAAGGGAGAAAACTTTGGCCACAATGAGGTAATTCATTGTCAATTTATAGATTTGTAAATGTTTCCATTGTTTCTTTTATTTTTTAGTTTTTATTTTTTTATTTCTAAATTTAAAAGAAGAAATTTATTATATATATAGGGACATGAGACTTAAAAAGATAAAGAGGCATTGGATTCCATATTGGGGGTAGAGGCAGTGAAAAAATTGGATGGTGCGGACTTGAAAATTCTTTCTAGATACATAGAAAAATGATCTAGTAAATCCCCTAAAACATTGCAACCAAATCAACCATGTCAAAGGGAATCAATCAATTCCCCAAATAGTCTTGGATTTTGCAAAAGATTTAGGAGAAAATCAATAACAATAAACTCTAAGAATGTGGAATAGGGAGGAGAGACTTCCAATGTACCAACCACTCCTGAGATAGAGACTTCTTCCACCACACCATGTTTTTCATCTTGCATTGGCAGCTATGATACCAAGATAGAATACAATGTGGTTTCAAGGGAAGTTCATGTTGGTGTTTTTTCCAGCTAGGCTTTGAAACTCTCTAAGAGGTAGCCAACCTCTATATTCAAGAACCACAAAGTCTAGTGGTCAACTGATAGGAAATGGAACTCACACACATTTCCCCTACACTTCAGGATCTATAAGACCTAGGGGGGTAATTCTTTAGCAACATATAAAAATCTAGACACACAAGTAACAAGATGTTGCTTAACAAATAATGCTCTCACAAAATTATGCCGAGAAACCTAAAATATCACTCAACATTGGCAAGATATTGAATGAATTTCATCAACCAACATGGAGAACAAGGTAAAAATAACTCAACAAAACAAATTTGAAATGGTTTTTTGATTCAAAGAGTTGGGACCAAACTGAAAACAACAGAAACATCATAATGGACCAGTGTCATGAAAATGGGCTATGGAATCATATAACTAACATTCATCTTTTAGTGTTGAACATGCTCTGAAGGTCTTGCAAATGTTGTCACATTATGACAACCAGACCACTGAAGCTTTCTCTGATAAATCTTCTTATAAATCCACCTGAAACATAACACTCCTGCCATATTTGTCAAAGCAATTACACTATCCCTAAACAATATGCAATAATAAATGCAGCTTGCACTTTATTAAAGAAATTACATCATTCATAGAACATAAGGCAACAACATATGTAACTCAAATGCAGAAAATGTGCATGAATAGACTCATAAAATTTTATTATTGAATCCAAAATAGCATTACAGTTCAACCATGGACATAATTATTAGCTAAAATAAACATAACAAAAAAATTTAGAACACACACTTTTCGATTAAATGACTAACATTCATATTTCCCCCTAGCTTTACAATCTACCCATAACTTCTTCCTAACTTGTAGAGCTTTTAGAAAATTGGAACCCTTTTACAATCAGAATAGAAAAGAAGATATAGAAGAAGAGAAGCAAACATGAGCAACCCTAAACTTGATCTGCCAATGCCACTTGGAAGATTCATTCACCATTGATCATCAATTTTCAAAACCTCTCTCATCTTTCTGCAAAAAACTTTGCCTCTCAAAACTGCCTTTTCTCATCATTGCTTTGAAACATAAAATCTGCCCGTGTGGAGAATGTCATCATTTTACCCAGCTGTTGGAAAATACCTCTTGCCCATGAAAATTTTGTTTCAACTCTCTTTTATTTCTGTTGCAACTGTTAATATTTGCATATTCACTTTATGTTTTAAATGTTTTATTTTAAAACATTCTCCCATTTTCATGTGCCTTTTATAGTCTGCATTTTATTAGGAAACACTTTACCCATTTCCATTTTAATGAATATATTTTACTAACTGTAGACATGGAAAATGTACAATTCAATCTAACGTGCTTGATCCTGATTACTAACGATATTTCCTCCTAAATCATACTCTCAGCTTATTGTCATCTTTTCATCTCTTAATTAGATAAATCATTATTTATTTAATTAAGTCTTTCTCCTCTGTTGATTAAATTAGTCAATTTAATTTAATTAACCTTATATCTCTGTTTATTTAAATAATTCATTTTATTTAAATCAAGTCCTTAAAGTCTTCTCATTAAATTGAATAAATTAAACCTTATTTAATTTAATATAACACTATCCTATTTTGTTAAATAAATTAAATCATTTATTTAATTAATCCTTTTCTTCTTAATTCTTGATTTAAATCAACTCATAAATTTAAGTCAAAATTGTCAAATAATCTAATCTCTCATTAAATTTATCAAATCTTGATTAAATTAATTTCAATCACTAAAATCCTCTAGAGAGTGCGATTTTCACAATAAATCAATTACTTTGATTTATTAAATCTCCTATTTTCCCTCACATGGCATAAAAGGGGAATATTCCCTCAAATTTGAATTCAAATTCAAGTGGGCTTGGTCCTTCCAACAAGGTATTTAATGCCTCTTACATGTCCTTTGCATTGAGCCAAGGGACATTAACTCCATTTCCTTCTCCCTCCAACATGTCACATTCAAATTTCAAATTTGAATCTCATGGCATTTATCATGCACATTGACCAAAATGTGCTCATTCCTCCTCCAATCACATGTGAACAAGTGGCCTCTTCTCATTAGTTGGTATTTTGTCCCACATTGCTCAATTTCACTCTCTCTTCCATTTTGGAAATCTATAAATGAGAGACTCTTCCTCTCATTCTAACATCCACAATTTGAGTAAACTTACTATACTCAACTTCATCCTCAAGCATAGCCATTTTCATCTCTCTTTATCAAATTCTTAGCTAGGTTATGCATGAATTCAACCAAGGTGGATCAAATCATTATAAAGCTTACAAAGGATTTGGGAAAGGGCTAATTTCGACATACCAATTGGCACCAACTCCCCCATGGGATCAAGAGTTTGCATTTTCTTAATTTAGGATTTCATCTATATTTCATGTTTGTTCTTTTTTTTCTTATTTTGAGTATTTATAAATGGATTTCATAGGGAATCCTTGTTTTATCTTGCATATCAACTAAATAATGTGTTTTTTTGTCATGTCTGTGTAGGAATAGGATTGGGGTTCACACTAACTGAGTAAAATATTTACTCTGCTCCAACAAAGACTATTTACTCCTTTTCACATTACTCCCATGCACTTTATTTCCCAACATAAAGCATTTCACCTGGGTTTTATTATAGTTGACTACACACCTTCGATTTCACTTTACCAAAATGAAAATTTTTAGGAAAATAAAATTTTACCCACACACATTTCACATTTTAAATAAATTCCCCATTTGCAATTGAAAAATCCATTTCTTAGCTCCAAATATTTCACCTACGACAAAATGAAATATTCTTCTCCTTTTATTTTAGTTCACTGTGAGGGAGAGAATATTTCTCAAGAAAAATGTCCTTCCCAGCAAAGAAAAATTTATAAAGTGAATATCCAATTCACTCTATTGGTAAAATAAAATTTCCACCCATTTTAAAATATTAAACTCTACTTTTGCAGGTTGTGTTTCCTTTATGAACAATTTTTTTAATGTTTAAGAAAAGAATCGGGCAAAATAGTTTTCATGCCTTACTCTTCCCATGCTTCATTTTTTATGGGCCCACACTTGCCACATGGCGCATTCTCACCAACCTAGCGGTAATTAAAAAGTGAGTACCTTGGAGATGTGAGGCTGCGGGCAATGACTGAGATCAAGTCACATTGAGATCTCCTTCATTCTGGGCTGTTGATCTTTGTTTTCATCCCTTTGTCGTTGATCTTCACAGTTGCCCTAACTCTTCTCCCATTCGCTATGCTCGAGTTCTGCATCTCATGGGTAATGGTGGCCAACTCTATTTGATGGCTTCACATACTTTTGATACATTTTTACAGCAAGCCACAGGCTGTTCCCTCTACAGAATGAACACATGCTCAATCCACTCATCATCAACCATCGAACATAGAGGTCTCCATTGGATGATCAACACTCATTTTTCTCAGTGACCTTGACTACCCTCTCAGCGCTTTGCTTTTGAATCTCAGGAATTTTCTCAATTGTATTTATTTGCAACTTTACTACCACTTGGATCCACTCGACCTCACAATGTTTGAACAATTCGTTGTGAAAATAGAATTTCATCAAAGAATATTGACATGCTCTTACCTCTGGCACATAATGTTCTCTTCAGTGAGCCCTAATGGCCACCCCATGATTAGTATGCCCATACTTCAAGCCACAGTTTGCGCCATCCCAAGGGGTGGTATCTCTGTAAAATCTTGGGCATGCCAATTGCATTTGTTTGGAAGTATCAAACGCGCTTTCAACAAATCCAGTTTGTGCCTATCTCTCATGGTTAAATGGTGCCCCATTTTCAAATCTCTATGCTCACATTCCACCATGCAGCTCGAGCCCCTGCACATTGCGTTGTTCATTGGATGTAGCACTTAGACCCTTCACTGACCCTCAATTTTGTGTTGTCAAAATATAATTTTCTCAAACAATTCTAAGACACTATCACTACAAAGTTAAAATTCCCTATGTACCTATATATAATGACCACAAAAATTGGTCTTTTCTTTGCCTGGGAAGAGAGTTTTGAACAAAAAACTCCTTTCCTCAAGAAGATGACTTAAGGGTTGATTGCAGGTCTGTAAATGAACTAGAAGTTGTTGTTTTCAATATAGCAGCAAGATAAAAATTTAGAGTGCACCAAAATATCATCTCCAACACACCAAAAAAAGTGCATAACAAAACCACCTCCTAAGAACAGTTCCAATCCACCAAAAACTCATTGATTATGTGCCAATGTTAGTTTGGAAATTCTAATCATACTCTGTAGGTCTGAAAATCTCTGTCACAACAAGTCAATCAGCGATAGAAAGTCAAAAGAACTTCCCAAAAATCACTTAGAACTCCACCCAAAGTTACCAAGTAGCATCACCACTCACCCAACAACAAAGAACAACTTCCCATGCAAGGATTTGATAGATAATAACCTAATATATTTGTTTCAGTCATATCCAGTAAGTCTAATTAGGGTGGGAAACACTGTTACAAGTCTGAGAAGACTAGAAATTTGAAAATGATTGCTTCAGGTCTAGATCAGTAGGGGATACGCTTAGTAAACACCTTCAACATCAACTCAACTCACTAACCACTAACAAGTATCATCACCAATAGCTACATGATCCATAGACTTCAACCAACTCACCCCATCTTCTCATAAAGGCACGTGCAGGTATGTAACAGTAGTATGAGTCATTTCACAACACAAACACCTTGTGTTCATACTCTACTTCAGATGGCATCCCATTCTTTATGCTGGCACTAGCTCATTCTATGGATCTACCCTCATTCCTCCATCTGTGTGCATCTTATTATCATTTGGCTGTGCTATTTGCATTTGTTTGGAAGTTTCTAATGCCTTATCTATACCTCCAATGTCATTTTCCAAACATTCTGCAACACTTTCTACAATTTGCACAACAATCATAGGATTCCTTTGTTGACGCCTCCATTAATCTAACACATAGAAAAACTTGAGCTGTGGTTGCTTAAATATATGTCCTGTATACTAGAAAGATACTATGCACTCACAGGTGTGGGAACAAAGTTTTTCTATCATCATGCCAACGATTTGAGAAGTCAATTGTGGCTTTATATTCTGGATTCATCTCCAGATCTTGAAAGTCTTCATAATTATGAGGCAGGTGAAGCACAATGCACTGACACAATGGTGGCACAATGAGGTTCCCACCACTGTTCTTTGAATATTGCACTATCCTATGGTGACTCAAGCAACTATTTTCTGCCATGTTAGAAAGCTTGATGCACAACCCCATATATAATGAACCCTCAAACTACCACGTTTGTATTTATAAACATCCATACTCATCCTCACAATATGCTTCAAAACACAATTTCAAATGTCAATACTCTGATAGAATTCCCCATTCTGCATTATCTTAAATATTTTAAAGTATCGAGTAAGATAATTATATGTTGATTATAACTTTATGAGACACATGCAAAGATCCATGTCCTAAAGGTATATGAGGCATAGGCATGGCATTTGGAGGAAAGGGTAAGACAATCCATCAAAGCCCCTACATTACTAAAAATCCTTGCCCCTGTCATAATGTGAGTCACTGCAAAATGAACTTGTAAAGTTCCCCAAATGTTTCCTTCTTGAATGCAACCTAAATCAAAACTATACTCAATTTTACCCTTTCCAAATATGAGCCATGGATGCAAATATATGTGTACCCACATAATCATGATTTTCCTCTTTAGTGTCATGCACACCCTTAAAGTCAATGACTTATCTCCAGACCCATCAAATACTCTAGGCATAAAAGCCAATCAAATATATCATGTTTGCAATATTTTGAATGTCTAATCTACTTAATTTATAACAACAAGAGAATTGTAGTGAGGAAATCACTTCTTAACTCTATTCACAGGTCTTACCAACAACACTTGTGACACAAGTCAGGTCCCCATGTGGGCCCAACTAATTTTTTTTGTTTTGAAACAACTTTTACCCTTGAATTGATTTTGAGGTGGCTTTTGGATATATTTGAAGTGAAATGGGTATTCATCAGAACTTGTTTTCTGACACATTTGAAAAATGAGCAAAATTGGCCTAGTTGGCTCTGGAATCAATTTGGAAAACTAGTCAAACGACCTCCTGGAGTAATGAAAATGTGTAGACATATAGTCATTTGACCCGAGAATGCAGTGTAGCAAACAGATCAAAAGAAAGGAGTCATAAGGTGAAAGATATTAATCAGAAAATTTTCCCAATCAAACTTTTCTGAAACAACAATTGTTCTAAACCAATTGAAACTGACCCAATTGCCATTTTGCAAAAATAAAAAATCAATTCTCGGTGGACTGCCACTGGACACAGTAGATCATTTAGGTACCATGAGCATGTGTGCAAAAGGAATTTTCTTGAACCATCACTGATCAAAAGATATGAGGTGTCAAAGTTGACCACCCATAAATGTTTCAAGAAATGTTGATGCAAACAAAGAGAAACTACATTTGATTTTGATATGTTAAAAATAGAAAATAAGATCATGAGACTCAAAAAACTAACATACAAGCTCATCTTGGTATGGAGAATGTAGAACAACATTCGTTCTAACTTGAAAGCAATCCGGTTGCAAAATGCAAGCTCAAATGGGAGGCTACTTTGCAAAACTGAAAGTCTGCAAACAACAGAAAGGTGTTAAAACCCTCCAGCTTCACTTTTCTAAACTTTGTCAAAACTTATCATGGGAAGCTGAAAATTGAAATGCACATTCACACATGTCAATTAAATATGTCCACCAAGGGGTTTTTCATAAAAATCATTTGGCTCCAAATTATGACCCTCCAAACTAGGTATGTTGGGTAGATTTGTCAGGTGCACTTCTGAAAGTGCAAAGACAAAATTTTGAAATGGGCATCTCAAATTTGCAAAATTTGAGAATGCCATCAGTCCAAATGACAGATGCTGGAAAAATATTTGTGAATAGGTTGAAGAAATCACGTCTTCAATAGTTCAAAGACCATCTACATTTTCCATTCTCAAAGATACCCATGCACCTGCAAAAATTAGTTATCTGTGACATGGAGGTTGAATTTGGCACAAGTTGGTCTGTAAAGAGGGTAAAGATATGAATGTCTCAAAACTACAAGAGATTTCGGTGCAACCAAACAAAGAAGATAAAAAAACTCCCTCTTGAGCTAAGGATCAAAAAAGGCCAATTGGTGTAAGTGAAAATATGGAAAGATCTTGTAAAAGCATATGAGAAGTCTGATGCACAGAGGAAGTCTGATGAGGAGAGTACATAGGTATTTGAATTTTCTCATAGGCTTATATAAAATTTATTAAACAATTTTTAAATTTTCTTTTTACATAGTTAAATTGAATTAGTATATGTTTTAGAACAAGGCCTCCAAGGCTAGGCTTTACAAACTTCGTGCCACACATCATAGTGGCTAGAAAGGTTTACATGCCTTGATCTGTACATTTGTAAGTATATTTAATATGTTAAATGATATTTTTTTAATTTCCTAGGAAAAAGTAAATGATTGCATATTAATTAGTTTAACTAGTCCATGTGCCATGTTTTGATAGGAGGAGAAATATGGCTGACATCCAATGAAATTTGAAAAGGAAATGCTACAAAGAAAAAAGTGGACCGATTTTGTAATCTGGATGGAGAACAAGGTATCAATAGTTGAATTTCAATAACTTAGTTGGATATTTTTGTGTTAATATGTCAATTTACATTTCTTGTGTTTGTTGGGAAATCATGTCTCAACTCCTAGCTTTAAGCCTCGAACAAAAGGACTTGGCAAAAATTGTTATGTTTCTGCCCTTTATCGATTTATTGTGACGGTTGTGTCTACTCCTAGCGGTACCACGATGACTGTCTAGGTGGTTACCGCCTTACCACATGCGGTGAGTTCACTCACCATGGTGGTGCGGTAAAGCGGCTCTTGCTGTTCGAGGTAGACCAAAGGAGAAAGGCAAGAAGAAGGACAAGATGTTGAAGTCCAACTTTGTAGGGAGATCAAAGTCTCCTAGTAAAATTTCAACATGAGATGATGGAACTGTGGGCAACCTGGTCATATCCAGGAGGACTGCAAGGAGAAGAAGAAGAAGAATGCTTCAAATAATGACTTCTCAAAGTGATGCAGATGCCTTCATTGCAGTAGCCTTGGCAACTCAGGCATCAGATGATGTCTGGATGGTTGACTCAGGTGTATCTTTTCACATGACGTCCCATAGAGAATGGTTCTCCAAGTATGAGAAGTATGACGATGGAAAGGTGTACTTAGCAAGTGATTCAATGTTGGAGATAGTTGGCAGAGGAAGAGTCAAAATTCAGTTTCTTGACGGAAGAGTCAAAGGGATTGGTGGTGTACTACACATTCCAGGTCTGGCTCAAAATATTCTCTCTGTTAGTAAGTTAAATGATGCTGGTGTAGAAGTTTTTTTCTCAAGTAAAGGATGTAAAATGGCTAAAGGTGCAATGGTGCTGGCTAAGAGTGTTCGTTTTGACACTTTGTATAAGTTGGATGCACATCCTGTTCAATGTAACAATGCCTCTGTAGAGTCATGTAAATTAGTCTACAAATGCTTTGGAGGTAAAACTCCTAGCTGAGAAGACTATGATGTGGCATCATAGACTAGGTCAGATAGGTGAAATTTTTTTAAAAACCTTGAAGAATAAAAATCTTGTAGAAGGGATTGATTATTGTAACCTTGAGTTCGATTTCTGTGAACACTGTATTTATGGAAAACAACATCGTGTTTCATTTTACTCGAGTCCTCATAAATATTTTGGTATACTGGATTATGTTAATTCTGATGTGTTTGGTCAAGTTAATGTTCCTTCATTATCAAAGTCTAGATATTATGTTTCTTTAATTAATGACTGCTCGAGAAGGGCATTTGTATACTTTTTTAAAAGTAAACCAAAAGTGTTTAGTCAGTTTAAAGAATTTAAATCTTTGGTAGAGAATCAAAATGGAAGGAAAATTAAATGTTTGGGGACAAAAAATGGCAGTGAGTTTTGTTCTACAAATTTTGAAAGATATTATACAAATCATGGAACTAAAAGGCATAAGACAACACCTTATACTCCATAGCAGAATGGAGTTGCTGAAAGGTTGAACAGGACTTTGAAGGAAAAAGCAAGGAGTATGTTGAGTAGTGCTGGTTTGGAGAAAATTTTTTGGGCTGAGGCTATGGCTACAACATGTTATCTGGTAAATCATTCTCCCTACTCTAATCTTGTTGATAAGATGCCTTTGGAAGCATGGTCTAGTAAGAATCCCTCTTTGATGCATGTCCGTGTCTTTGGCTGTGAGGCATATGTTTATGTGCCAAATGAGAAAAGATCAAAATTGAATAACAAGGCTATCAAGTGTATTCTCATCAGCTATGGAGTTGGTATGAAGGGATACAAGCTTTGGAACCCTGTTACTGAGAAGGTTCTATACAACATAAGCGTGATATTTCGTGAGCTGAAACCTTCTATAAGTGATCAAAAGCTTGAGACAAATCAGAGTGACAAGAAGAAGGATGCAGTTAAGCTTCGCCAAACTCCAGAAAGGGAAGAGCTACATGGTGTACCTAAGACTGAGGAGAGTTCAAGCAGCTCTGAGAATTCTGATGATGAAGAACCACAACCTCAGCCTGTAAGAAGGTCTACATGAGAAAAATGATAACCTGAGAGGTATGGTTTCTCACTATTAAATTTGAACTGTGCCTATATGCCTTAATTACTAGCACTGCTGAGCCTAGGACTGTAAAAGAAGCAATCAACATGACTGATTCAAATTCTTGGCTGGAAGCCATGAATGAAGAAATGGATTCATTGAAGAAGAATGAAACCTGGGATTTGGTACCACTGCCTAAAGGGTGAATTCTTGTTGGTTGTAATTGGATATTCAAAAAGAAGACAGGTCTTGATGGCAATGTTAAGAAGTATAAGGCATGACTGGTTGCAAAGGGATTTCCAAATTGAGGGAATTGATTATGGAGAGATTTTTTCCCTTGTAGAAAATATGACATTGATGTGCAGTATCATTTCGTGAGGGACATGGTTGAAGATGGAAAGGTCTGTCTTGAAAAGGTCGACACTTTGAAGAATGTTGCAGATGCATTGACAAAGCCCATGAGCACAAACAAGTTTAGATGGTGTGTAGAATCAATGGGCCTTGGAGCCTATGACTGTCAGTGATTTTTCAAAGTCAAGAGGAAGCTGGAAGTCTTCACCAAGTGGGAGCTTGTTGGGAAATCATGTCTCAACTCCTAGATTTGAGCCTCAGACAAAAGGACTTGACAAAAACTGTTATGTTTCTGCCCTTTACTGCTTTACCATGATGGTTGTGTCTGCTTTTGGTGGTACTGCAGTGACTGTCTAGGTGGTTCCTACCTTACCATGCATGGTGATTTCACTCACCGCGGTGGCATGGTAAAGCTACCTATAGCCTATGCTAGCAGTTACCACCATACCATGTGTGGTGAGTTCTTTCATCGTGGTGGCATGGTAAGGCCACCAACAACATAGCTCAGTGGTTACCACCATACTATAGGTGATGGCTCCTCTCACCATGGTTCCCACGATGAGACCTCTAGCGGTGGGATTGGTGGTTACCGCCCCACCACGGATGGTGAGTCCTTTGCGGTGAGATTGCCAACGGTCAGCTTGGTGGTTACTGCTCTACTACAGGGAGGCCTGGTGGCCCTCAAGGTAGTATGGTATGACCACCAACAGTCTTGCCGGTGGCCACCGCCACACTGTGGGTCAACTTGGATAGGGCAGCGGTAGCAGGGGTAAGGTCGGGGTGAGCTAGGATGAGCTCACCACCATACTGTGAGGCGACTCAGACAGGGTTGTGGTAGCACGGGGAAGTCTAAGTGAGCTCGGATGACCTCACCGCTATACCGTGGTAGGTGGATGTGAGATCGGCGGTAGCGTGGTAGGAGCTCGGTTGAGCTTGCAGCTTGGTTGACCAAGTTGAACCGAAGGTTAAAGCACACAACAAATGAAAGAAAGACATGTGGCTTAGTGACAATGACATGATTGGTCGAAGACCAAAATGGTAAAGGCAGTTATTATAGGCCATTCTTTTAGCTAATGATAGAACCTGATTATGGTGATGAAGTTATTGCTTGGGTGGTTCGATGCAATTAGTGTAGATCGATTGCTTGCTTGAATGACCGATGCATGAACCTAGAGGCCGTGGAATTGGCTAGAAAGTGTAAATGCGATGTAAGACTTGTACAATTAATGTGAGGTTGACAGATGTGTACATGTAAGTTGCAAGTTGATGCAAGTGAGGAGTGAGAATTCATTGTATACTTTGATAGAAGTATTGTAATAGTGTGAGAGAGTTTATCTTAAGAGATGCTATGAGCTGATCAGAGAGGAAAGATTGTATATTGTATGTAATGCTTTTACTGTAATACAATTGTCTTTGCTTGGTGTGGTGGGTTTTTTACTTGAAAAGGTTTTCCCACATAAATACTTGTCTCATCTATGATTTCTATTATTCTGTTATCTCTTTTATGTTGCATGTATTTATCATAGTAGTTTTAGAAGCTATTAGAACTCATTTTTTTCTCTTCTCCTCTATTTTATTAGTGTTAAGGGAATGTATTTAGCACTGTCGAGTCATTAGATCCATCCCTGTTTTCCCTTCAGTGTTGAGTTGTTTATTGATGCATAGGATGAGTTCTAAAGTGCTTCTATGTTGGCCCTAGATCCCACTCAATTGTCCCATTATTTCATGTTGAGGAAATAAATATTGTTTGCCTTAAAGGGCAGTGGGTGACATTCATGCCTTATCTTTATCACATCTTTTAATTAATGACCATGGTCTTTTAATATCTCTTAAGTATCCTCATTTAAGTTATGAGTTGTATCATTTGAGTAAATTAGTCCCATGTTTATTTGATTTATCTTCTTTTCTCTCAAACATGGTATCTAGATTATCAGTTCAAAATTGGTCACCAGTTCAAGTTCAGTTTGCTTTATAATACTTTATATCCATGGAGTTCAGCCATTCCTTGATGCCATCAAGCAAAGATTAAGGAATGGCGTCAATGCGAAGTACATGTTTCTTGAATTATTTGAAAATAATAGCCATATCAAATTCCTTTTTCTCAAGTCCTTCTCTCAAGGTTAACAATCTCAATCTCACTAATAGTGATTACTAAGAAAGGTAATTCCACCAACACCACCAAACAGTTTACTGTAGGAAAAATAAAAGTAGATGCTTTGAAAGGAACTCCATGAAAACCAAGCTCTCTAAATGGTATATCAAACTCTCTAGCTCAAAATATTTTAGATGAGGTTGCTCCCATAGCCTTGTTACTCGCTTGACAAATCCTTGAAACTCTGCATTGATTTTATTTTTCCTATACCTCTCTTGCTATTCTTACTCAATTTCATCAAGATCATACATTGACCTTCTTTCCTAATGTAGAACATGGAGTGAGATCATTAACCAACCAAAAATCAATCAGCTTTGGACAATCCCTTAACCTTGAAAATCCTAACTTGGTACTTTCTCACAGTTTCAACTTTGCTTGTAGCATTCCAAACAATGAAAATTCAACATAACTTTTAGAAGAAAATGAAAAGCTACAAAAAAATTACCATTCTAGATACCCTTTTCCAAGTTTCAAAACATATCAAAATTTTAGGGGTGGTTTCATTGCAACAAACCCTTCAAATACTTGCTGCTATATTTGATGATATACTTAAAAGAGTAGAAGTTCACCGTAATTTGATCATAACTTTCAAAAAATAACTCCTACCCACAAACCAAAACTGGTTTTAGATACCCATTACACCCTTGTGAAACATATCTCAAAATCTCCTAGGGTTTCTTTGGAACAATACTCTCAAATATTTTTTGCTATGTTCGCACATATGCATAATTAGGCTCCTACAACATGGGTCTTATTGATTCCACACACTCCAAATCCCAAAAATCCATTCAAAAACCTTAGACACATCCATTTAGGTCTGCACATGCATTTTCATCACCTAGAATGGCCTCTTAACAACTCTTCAACAAAACCCTACCTTTAGGCATCACTTTTGCTTAAAATCATGAAGAAAACCAACTAGGGCATCAACCTAACTTGCCAAAAACCACATCCCTGATCTTACCAACCTAGTAAACACAAAATAATCCTAATATATCTCCATTCCACTGAGTTTGACAAGATTTCAACGGTGGAATGGAGAGTTCTACATTTTCCTTTAATAAAATCTTCAAAACCTAATGAAAAAATCTCAAACCAAAACCAAAAGAAGATTAACTCATCCCTCTACCAATTAAAACTCATAAAATTGCATGTTCTAATCATACCAGGTTGTACAACGGCCCATAGTAAAAAAATTTCATGAAAAATGTAGGAAAAGAGTGTTGTTTGATATTCAAAATTGAGATTTACAACTTCCCACCTTTCACCAATGTGTACCAATGCTTTTTAAAGCATCCCATACCTTCCCCAATAAAAAAAAACTAACTCCTAACCTTCCTTCATCATTTGACTCTTCAAATTCCCATTTTTTTCCTTTTTGCACTATGACAATATTTGTAAGATTTTACAAACATTTGCAAAATTAACCAAAACTTGACAACCCTATCTAATACCAACCCCACATGACTTATTACATTGAAAATGGTATATTATGAACTTATTACATTCAACATGACTCAACAACACAAAAAATCAACATTAGACCAAAATTGCACAATTTGACTAGGTGCCCCTACACCATACTCCCCAAAAAAGAAGAATTCAAGTCCCTTTCGAATTGAGTGTAGTAACAGGGATCCACCTTTGAACTCTCTTGCTTGATGTCTTCTATCATCTACACTTTTTCTTCCTTGAAAAAATTCCATTTTGTCTTCATCTTTACCTTGGGTTTCATCTTGTAAATGCAAATTTTCTTTCCTTTTGTTTTGCTACCTTCTAATTGATCCAAGGAAAACTTTAAGAAACCCCCTCCTCGACGAAGGTGTAAAATCTTGGTGAATCTTGTATACTTCCAAATAAAAATATTAATTTTATTGGTGAATAGTTTATAATCCTTAGAAGTCTATGGAAAATCGTGGTGAATTGCAATTTTTTTAAATGAATAAAATATTTTTCATTGGCGATTAAAACCTTTTTCCAAACCAGAATTTTTTTCCATTGGCGAATTCATCCTATTTTCAAAACAAAAAAAATTTGTTGGTGATTAAAACCTTTTTTCATAGCAAAATATATATTTTCAATGGAAAATTAAACATAATCTCAAACTAATAAAAAAATTCAAATGGCGGAATATATGAATATGCCAATAAAAAATCATAGTGTGGTTGGAAAAATTATCAAATTTCAGGAAAAATTTTCTACACATTCAAATTCCTTCATAAAGAGTCTAGAATGCAGAACAAGTGTCAACACATTTATTATTTTTGAAGCTAGATTTCAGTGAAAATTAATATAATCCACGACCGTTTGATGAATGTTTGGTGGATGATTGTAGTTGCATTTCAGAAGTAAATCTTTGAAGCACTAGACATTCGAATTGAAACCTCTGGAATAACACTAGAACCGTTAGATTTCGAGAAATGAATGGTTGAGATTTTATTACTTATTAAATCACTTAATCATAACAACCAAGGAATGATCAGAACCGTTGAAGGAACTATAGCAAGGTGATAAATATTAAGGAACTCTAATGGCACCGTACAAATGGTTATAGAGTTCTATTTCTCAGGGATGGGGCGACCTCAATGGGATGCACAAAATTAGAAGTGTCAACTCATTTAATGAATTGTATGGTGCCATTAAGGGATGTATTCTCAAATAATTTCAAATGCCAGCTTGAGGTTTAAAATAATATTTTTAAATCCTCCAAAAGGACAAATCTTAAATAAGGAGGTTGGAGAAATGGATTTAGTAGTAGATTGGCACGTTTTTCTTGGAAAATAAATGGTCACTTCCTACCAGAAAAGTTAAGCGAGCCTGCATATGAGGAAAGGTGGCAAAATTTTAAACTCTAAACTTAGAGTTTCCTCAAAATGGTACTTCCTAGCATTATCAAGGAATGGGAAGATGAACCTGTGCCCACCATGTAACCAGATTTGAATTGGCATGAAGAAGAGAAAATCGACATCATTTCCCAGTTGTGTTCAGTGGCGTGGAAAGAGACAACCAACTATGCTGAGTACAACATGGTCATTTTTGTTTTAGAAGAAGAAGAAGAACACGCTGAATTTCACAATTTAGTTATGGAAATGCAGTTAGAGCTGTATAGAGTCTTGACACCTCCAGTGGTTTAACAACATGCATGAAGCCTTTTGTGACACATAATGATAAGGGGGGGTGGTAGTTTCATCTTTTGAGCGCTTTTTGATTGTATAAGGTGTGGGGTCTGTGAATCCACAATTTTGGCATTAGAGAGATAAATACATATATTTCTAAATATGTGTATTTATTAATGCTTCCTTTTAATTATGAATGAATTATGTTTCTTTATGAATATTATTCAATGTTTATCTGTTAGGTCAGAATGCGTATATTTTCATCTTTGAGACTTTTTGTTCAGATTAATTGATCTATTAAAAGAGAAACTATTTATTTTATTTACTTATTTCACACATGTGATTATGAGACAAACGAACATTATGTCATTTATTCTAAAATATCTCACATCTACTTTCATGGTTAAAGTGAAAAATATGTACACCAATAATCAAAAAGAGTTTTTACATTCCTTCATTTTCATAAACATTACAATTTATAGACCCAAATATTGAATGGACTGAAATGGACACTTATATGGACTACAAATAGACTATCACAAACCAAAATGACCTTCGATAGACACTAGATTATGCATTGCTACAACCAGCATTGCTAGTCTTCTTGTCTTTGATTGCATTCAAAATCATCAGTCAATCACCATCATAGGCACTATGGGTAGGATGGTTTGCTCATTCCTCCCAACTCCTAGTGTCATTCGCTACCCATTCTTCACTAGTTCCTAGCTCCAAATACTCCTTGTTCGAAGACCACCTTTCCCCGTCAAGAGCTTCGACCACCACAAATTCCTTCACCCAACCCTTCGACTGGAATTTGAGAATGTCAGTTGCACACATAAGAAAGTCAATACACCTGTCAATCTCCCCCCACCAATTTTTAAGAGATGCATGGTCCAACGAGCACACCAAGGGAAACTTTGGCACCAAGAATTTATTCCCACAAGCCTTGTAGTAGTGTAGTGATAGAGGGGTCATGAAATTTTCGTCGATGTTGTCCAATGCCGTGTCGATATTTTCCAACATAGAGTGTTGAAAAATAATTTGGCATAACTTTTTCCCTTGAGCTTTCGAGACACCCATGTACACAAGCATTGCTAGAAACATGGCGGGTATTTCTGAATTTCCCTTGAGCTTGTGGGTAGCCAACAAATTTTTTGGGCCCAACACGCCTTTCACCGCCTAGAGCACTAGTGGGTGCTTGGACACCATTATCCCTTTCAGTCGTTTCTCAGTGATTTGACCATGGAAAGCATTTTTTTGCTTCATGGAATTCAAAAACGGAGGAGTTTCCATTTCGCCTTAGTGTTTCTTGAGAGCACTAAACCAATTTGAAAAAAATGAGCACAACAACCCTTATTTGTAGCAAAATCTCCCACAACCTTATGGAGATTGTAGCAAGATTCAAGTGGTGAATTAAATGTTTGTTTTAAAAGAGGGACTGCCTAGGAAGAACGTTTTACACAAATGATGTATAGGCCAAACAAGGTTGAATTATCAACCTTATTAAATAATTTGTAATAGTGTGAAGGATATTCCATATCTATAGCTATATTTTAATGCAAATCAATATAACCATGACCGTTCGATGAATTTTTGATGGACTGCTATAGTTTCATTCCAGAAGTAAATCTCTTAAACTCTAGACTTGCAAATTGAAACCTCTAGAATAAAACTAAAACCATTAGATGCAGACATGTGGTGAGATCAAGGATCATCGCTCATCACTCATTCTATCTTTCCAATGCCTCAAAATTCTACATTTCATTTAATTGAAATTCTCAATCTTTTTGAAGAAAGTGTGGTTTTCGTACTATTGGCAGTGGTGACAATTAATGCCATATGTGATATGAACATCCGAAGCAATTTATTAATAGTTGGACAACTCATTGGCTATTCCTTTAATAAAACAAGATTTGTAATGATTTCATATCATTTCAACTTTGAGTGGCACTGGTGATTTTGATAGCTTGTTAGCTTGAGGTACAATTTTCATGGAGCTAGACATCAATCAAATTAATTTATTAAAAAATTTAATTGTACATGAATCACGATTATCATTTTACCTAGGCTAGTAGCAGCATTGGTGGCCCATAAATATGGATAGTGAATAGTGGATAGTGTCATAAGGGTTTAGGAAGAAGATGATGTGGTATTATTCGGGATAATGTAAATTATCCTACCTACAGTTATGTAGTTAAAGAGTAATCAGTAAAACAAAAATTTCCTTCAAGTTCAGAATGGGTGGAATTGGAAAGAAGTTGATTTGGTTAACTTGACTTCTCAGACAGGTTTTGAACTAGGAGTAGGAGCTCTGATGGAGATAAGTGCTATACCAATGCATGGAAGCTACATGCAAAAGATGGGAGAAAATTTACTACTCCTATTGTATCTTCACAACCCCCTATTCCTGAGCATAGTTTGCCTGACAAGCCCCATGTATTTATTTTAAGAGACACATTTGAATTATGTCTTCTACATGACTCTGGTTCTCAAAGGGGATATGTACATTTTGTATCTTCACCACTCCCATTTCCCTAGAATGATTATAACCTCCTTTCCCTAGCATGGTTGGAAAATCCCTTGCATTCATTTTTAGAGCTACATTTGTATTACGTTGTCACCGACTCACCAACAAAATCTTGGAATCATTCATTTATTTTTAGA
This sequence comes from Sequoiadendron giganteum, assembly GCA_007115665.2. NCBI lineage: Eukaryota > Viridiplantae > Streptophyta > Pinopsida > Cupressales > Cupressaceae > Sequoiadendron > Sequoiadendron giganteum. The sequence continues at coordinate 585,648,538 of CM021108.1, forward strand.
GTTACATTTGTAGTAAGTTGTCACCAACAGAATCTTGGAAATAGGAATCAATTTGTAATCCATTGTCACGAGCAACAACTTGGAATAGATTATGTCTATGTAAAGTGGCACACTAACATATGTTATTTATACAAAATACGAGCTTTCTTTCTCTATAGCTACTCGTGTTTAAAAAGATATGTAATAATGTGAAATTGTAGTTCAGTTGCAATAAATAAATGGTTGTATTTTTTTATTCTTCATTATTCATTTACACCTACAATAAAAAGTTATTTTTTGAGTTCAGAACTTTAGTGTCTATGAATATATTCAAATAATTTTTTTTCCTTTAAGAAATTAAGTAATATACTTTATGCACTTGATAATTCATGGTTATATTGGGCCATCGGGGGAGTGCAATCATTCGTTCCATCGATGTTTATGTGTTACAACAATGTGCTTACTTATATCTATTTAATAAATAATTTCATGTAGATTTAAAAGTAAAACATAAATCAATACAAATGAAAAAAGAAAGTTTCCATCAAATTGACAAAAAAAAATTATAAACACTAAAAGTTGTCATTATTGATTTCTAATTTGTCGTTGACCTTCTCCCCCGGTTCCCGATATCATTATTCAAATTTTTAAGTCCTTTTCAATGTTAAGTTAACAACCCCTTGGCCTTGATGTGAATCCTAGCACACTAAAGTTTAAAACAACTTTAAAAAACATGTGTCATGTTTATTGTTTTGAGTAAATATCATAAATTACTCAAGTTTCAACCGTTCGATGAACATTTGATGTTTGGTTGTAGTTGCATTCTGGAAAGAAATGCACAGAGTGATAGGCTTGCAAACTTAAACCTAGAGAATCACCCTATAACCGTTAGATTTAGAAAGATCAATGGTTTAGAATTTGCAACATGTATACCTAAGATGTTTCATTCACTTTAATGTTCCAATTTCGAGAAAAAAAAAATTGTACTGCTAATTGTCAAGTGATTTTTTTTTAAGTGAGAGGGTCAGCACACAGGGAGATTTTAGTCTTTAGATTGCTCATTGTAGTGCACCACCCTATTTTGGATTCCATAGTTCCACTTCCAACAAAGCAATTCCAAATTCTATGACTACTAGCATTAATATTTTCAAGAGTCAGGATTCAAAATTCAGGTAAGTGAAAGAATTCTTGTAGCTACGTTTCATCATTTGACATTTATTAAAATCTTATTTTGTCAAAATTTGAAGTTTGGGTTTAGAGACTTAAGAACTAAGAAAAATTAAGGAGGACTAATAGGTATTAGGGAATTCAAATTTCATAGCTTCACATTGTATAAGCATGTCTACCACTAGTATCACTAGAGTAATGTCCGATAAAAAAATACATTATGCAAAATTGCTTAAAATCCTAGGTTTCATTGATGGGTACCATGATATTCATGATCCTGAAATCTATGGTAGGCATACCTAATAACTTATATTTTCATCTCAAAATAAGGTTGCAAATAAAATGCAAGATAATAGTATCAGTGCACCATGGGTAACTGGATTAGGGTGCATGATGTTACATGAGGTTTTCCCTTGCCCATAATTTATCATGGTATGCGCCCAAAATTATGATGATAACAAAAGAGAAATTGTAATCCATTAATGCAGAAGAACTTGGAAAAGTGTTGGGGTTTACAACCAAAGAATTTGGAAACGTCCACATTGACCTAGAAAATCTTGCTAGTGATTATGAAGTAGTGGAAGAAAGGGAGAAAAATGCTTTCTTAAATAAAATAGTTTAGGATAGAAACAAATTGAAAGGTGATCATAAGCCTCCTTATGATTTGGATATTTGTAAACCATGGGTTCAGGATACTATTTCCATGCTAGGATTTTTCCTCGGTTTGGATAGCAATTTGGAACTGGGTACAAGCCTCCTTGAAATGGTATATAATATCCATTATGGTGTTCCACATGTCAAATATAATTTTATTCAACACATTGTAGAATCCATGTATAAACAATTTTTAATGACTAAAGGAGGTTCCACCAAGACATTTAGGTTCACAACCTACTTGTTCTATCTTTTTCTATTCAAATTTAGAGAAATGCTTTAGACCAACAAGCTTCAGATTTAGCCCTATAGTAATGTTGAGGAAAAGAAAATGGCTCCAGTATATGAATGGACCACTAAGATAAGGATGCATGATTCTCAAAGGAACTACAGTCATTTTTTAAACTACTTGTTGTCTCCTTGCATCAAGCAATTATAAATACTCCAATGCCTAGATTGCCTATGTCATGTAGAAACTGCATTCAACTAGGAAAATAAATACAATTGGATGATTGGTACTTAATGGAAGAATATATTGTGATAAGATTTTATGGATCAAGAGTATAGCCATACAAACTTCCAATACATGTGACAAACAAGGTTTTTTTCATTGGAATATGTAAGGAAAATGCAGAGTGTTGATGAACTACATTTTCTCAGTCAACAAAAGAAGACCTTATTTCCTTCTTTACCTTTTTTCATGTGAAGGGTTCACATTCGATATGAAATAATTTAGTGTGACACATAATATTTTGATTTTTTTTTATTTTGATGCTATCTGTCACTGATAGTATGATCCATGTGACATCATTAAATCAATGATTGTGGCCAATAAGAATTCTGCAAGTAGAATTCAGCATCAAACTAAACCCTTGCTTGAAATATTGAAAAACAAGGATTCTTGGGATGAGGTCAAAATAGCAATGGGGAAAAGTGCTGCTGAGAATGGTATTTATTTTGAACAATTGTTAGTAGAAATTATGACATTGCACCAAAAGACAATCAGGACATACAAAAAAAATATGAAAAAAGTGAAAACCATCTAGTAGAGTAAAAATACTAGGTTCTCTAGAGAAGGAATTTATTGATAAAAATTGGTCACGATAAAAAATTGCTGCCTTTTGGTCTATGAGGAAGGAGCTAGGTGATCCAAGAGCTCTTGCAGAGTATGGAGATAACGAAGAAGATGAAGAGTTTAGCGAATTGTGGAATATAGAGCATCTCAATGAACAAGAAGATAAAGAATCTGATGATGAATCTAATGATGATAGGGAAGAACAAAGCCATGTCAATTACAAACCTGGTTTAAGTGAGGCCACAAAAGAAGCATATACTTCAGGATCAGCCATAGTTGAAAAAATGGGTTATGAAGGTGGTCCTTTGGGGTCCCAATGACAAGGCCGTTGGACAATAACAAATGATGAGCATAGAAAACTAGTTGATAAATCTAGCCTTTGGCTTGGAGGTGAAAAATTAGACCAAGGGAAATGACATACAAGACAATTTGTTAGAGCTTCAAATCCTCATCCTCATGGCCAAATACAATCACAACTGGGACATGCCCATGGTGGAGAGCTTAGTGCAATTGGCACTACCATTGGTGGTGATGGTATGGGTAGTAGTACTAGTAGTGGTCAACATGTGCTACAACAACAAATTACACACAAGAGGACAACATTAACAATACAATATACCAGAAAACACCAGGTGATCAAGACATACAAAAGAGGAAAAGGATTTCAACAGGTCCAAGTCACACTATTAGTGGATCCACATAAAGGAGTTATTTCCAGGCACTCCCCCACTACTAGTTAGTGTGGTTGTGACATCATTAGCAACTACAAGTACCCCTATTCCTTCACCATTCAAGAATCCCATTGTTCCTGCATCCCCAAGTTTTGATTTCATTGAAGAGTTTAAAAAGAAAAGAAGCAACTGATGGAGAGTGTGTCTACTGTAACTTTAGATCTTGCAACAACCATGGTATTACCCACACTTGACAAAAATAAAGAAATCCTTGAGTACATAATTTTTGTTCCCACAGTTCAAAACAAACCAAGAAATCAGATGGATCTATCTGAATAGCAGGTGACCAATTTTCAATTGGATTTTTCTAGACTCAAAAATACTGACAAAATTAATGTATCAAATAAGAACAATGAATTGGTGTACACATCATTGCTAAATAAATATAGAGAGAAGAAAAAGTTGCAGACTCAAATATAAAAGTTATAGGAAGACCTAGCAAATGAGAAATCAAATAGGAAAGCACCAAATAATAAGAGCAATGAATTAGAAAAAAAGAACAAAATAATCCACCTCTACATCAACAAGCAAAGAGGATAAACAAAATGAGAGAGAAGGGAATTAACTAAAGAAAATTCTAGATGAGAGAAACAAGAAATATGATGAGGAAGAATCCATTTTAGAAAAATTAAGACTAAGCATTATGAATGGAAATGCATAGTGGGAACAAAAATTGGAGAAAGAGAAAAATAAATGAAAGATTCGAGGCAGAGCTGATGGAAGCAAAAAATGAAATTAAGTCTTGCCAAAATAAGTTATCTGCATTTTGTAGAGAAATAATGAGGCATATGAAACAAAATATCTGGGATGAAATAATGCAAAGGATTGATCATTTGTGCCACATGTTTCAATCGATTGATGCTATTAGACAACATTATAATAATCTCAATAAATATTTAGTGGACAACAAAAATGTGTTGGCATTAGAGAAATCTGCAAATCAAGTTCTACAAATAGTCTACAAAGCTAGTGACAATGATTTGAAATCAAAAGGGATTACTAATCAGATTGCTACCTCAATGAAGTTGTCATCTATCATTGAAAAGTGTTCGAGAATGCGTGAAACAAAGGAATATTTGCATTTGATTGTAGACAAGATGAAGGTGGTGGATGAAAAGGTAAGGAGCTTCAAACATCTTGGTTTTCCATAGGCTTTTGACACAAATGAGCGATTCATTGGAAAGGATGATTTTTGAAAGAAAATGGAGGGTGCAAGGAAGATTGATTTGGACCAGTTTCCTCAGAACCCAGATGTGGTGAGCTAATTGGATTCCATCAGAACACTAATAACCTTGAATGCAAAATTGACTGAAGAATTCAAGACAGGTTCCACTTCCAATTTACAATAATGAAATGTTAAAAAAACTTCAAGTCAAATAACATTAGTTAGAACAAATGGAAATTCCACCACCTGAAGAGTGGAAGTTGCTAGAAAAGGTGATACAGTGACTTGATTTTTGAATCTTTGATAATATGAGTTTCCAAGTTCCAACCCAACTTTGTGCAGAGTTGTCTTTGGGCATTGGAAAGATTTTGCATTGCCAATTCCTCTATGCACTCCATGTGAAAATCAATAAAAATCTCAAATTTAGACTTCAGTAATGTGATGATGTTCAATTATTTGTATTATTTATTTTATCATTTGAAGAAAAAGTCTATGGTTTCAAATGCTAGATACACATTAAACGATTGCTGATGTTCATTGTTGTATATGCTACTAATACTATTGTTAAAATGTTATTAAGCATTGAGTTGAGTGATGAATCACTGAGTACATTTTCAAGTTTTACTTTTAACACAATTAAAATATGAACTATAAGGTGATGAACTATAAGCTCATTATATTTAATTCTTGGTAGAGCTTCTAAGTTATGGATGTTGAACTGTTAGCTCATTATATTTAATTCTTGGTAGAGCTTCTAAGTTATGGATGTTGAACTATTAGCTTCTATTTTTTTGGGACTAAAAATCTTGCTTAGTATCCACCAACTTACAACTCACCTGCATCCCACATACTGCAAAATACACTACATTTGATTTTATGATTAACACAAATTGCAAAGATTTTTGTGACCAGATCTATTCTATGGTCCACATTACCACTTGATCATATCCATAAATAAATCTAAAACCCCATGGTCACAGCCCCTATTCCTGAAGAATTCATTACTACTAGCCTAACAATATTTCATTGGGGGTACTTCCCTCACTACTCTATTGATCAACCAATAAAAGCAACCCACAACTCAATATTGGCATAACAATATCCTATTGGGCACCTAACATAAGAGGTAAGTGATAAGATGTATACAAGATCTAGGTACAACCCAGATGAAGCCACCTTTTTGATTTGGTTGTTACACCCTCAAGACAAAAGGCTTGCTATAATTAGTAATCCAAATCAAGTGTTTGGACTTCTCTTAGTCTTGGTTCATGAAGTAGGGGATACTAACCCCATTGAAACAACTAAGTTAAATATCAATGTGGAAAATTTCACTAAAGCACAAAGAAACCAATCAACAACACCACACACAAAAAAAAATTGTATTGAAAAATTAAATGTACTTCCACATACTCAATTTGAATAACATAAACAACCACTTTGGAGACATCCAAATAACATATAAGAATATGAATCCACAATAGTTGAACACTCGAAAGAAAATCAGTAATTATGTGTAACCTTCTCCATTGTATTGATCTTCAAATGATATGCATTATAACAGTAGTTTATGATATGAGAATGTGAGATGGATGGGTGAATTGGTGCAATATATCTTCTTACTATTTTCTACTCTAATTAAAAATGATGTCATGATCTTCTATTCAGGTATTGATCTCTCTTATATATGAGAGGCAACAAGCTACAAACCCATTACAAAATTCATGACATTTGATAACTAAACATAACTCAAATAAAAAAATGCCGCAGGTGAATGCACTAATCCATTAATCTCCAAGCAGAATCTCGTGACCACCTAAGATCTGTTCAAAGATTCCACTCCATGATATGATGCTCATCATGTTGCCGGTTGGTGTTCTTACTATGATGGTTGTCCTGTTGCATCTGACACATCTACAATTTGGCTAATAAACAGATTGATTGCAGAGATGTGATGGATGTACTCATGTTCAACATAGGTTTTCACATTAGAGTTTGCCTCTTTCATATCATATTCCATATACATTATTTTTTTGAGCTGCTTATGAGTGTTTTGTAAAACCATATCCTCATCATTGATTTCTTGCAACACAATAGTTAGAATCCCAACAAGATATTCCTTCGAATAATCACAGTCTCACGGATTTACAATGTCATTATGAAGTGTTGAGACTAAATCAAAGTAGTCAAAATATTCCCTAATCCAGTTATGACATCCATTATGTGATTCTACCAGCTTGTTATATGTTAGCAATAATTATCCTTTCATGATTTTATTATCTAGGACCTCCTTTCTTTTCTCAATCATTCTCCCCTGCAATCGTTCATTCTCCACCAATGTGGACTGTATCTATTTGAATAGTTTCTAATATTCATAAGCAAACTTCATCATTTTGTTGAATCTTTCTTTGATCATTTTAGATACAGTGTTATATTTGATGGCTTTCACATCTTTCTCCAATTATATTTCAACTAGTCTACAATCCATGGAGGTTGAACCTGAGAAGACTTGTGATGCCCAATGTTTTTATGAACGTGAAGCTAATTAAAGCTCTTCCTATCATATATGACCCCAAGAAAATAACTATTCAGTCACATGGCAGGAGTGACGTGCTTGTTATTTCTAGGGATCTCATTTATAATGTATTCCAGTTAGAGTGTTCACTGAATTTATCATTCACGGTCAAAGATCTCTTGACAGAGTATAGTCACATGGATATCAACTATAAGAGATGGAAATTACATTTTCATAGGCCCAAGGATGAAGGAAGCCAACTTAGGAGCTTCTCTAGCTGTGAAAACCCTCTTTTCCATGAAGATTTGTTTGAAGAGTATTTTTGATACACTTATTATTCAGCTGGTCAGCTTTTGGGAGTAGAGGTTCTATCTCTGATGTGAAAACCATCTTTCTGTGATTGCAGCTATGGGACATGATTTTTTGATATCCCTTGAAGTGATTAACCGTAGTTTGACGTCGTCCATAAAGTAGTTCCAACTCTTGTAATCTTGATACTCTGTAGTCTTCATCATTGATTAACCCTTTGAGTGATACTCAAAGTGAAGGAATCTCAACTTCAAGTGGTAAAATAGCTTCTGCTCCATAGACCAAAGCATAAGGAGTAGCTCCTGTCGGCGTGCGAATGCTTGTTCGATAGGCCCATAATGCTGGATTTAATTGGACATGCCAATCACGACCTGCTTCATTCACTGTTTTGTTCAAAATTTTCAAAATTGTTTTGTTTGAAGCTTCAGCTTGACCATTCCCCTGTGGATAATAAGGTGTGGAGTATCTGTGTTGGATATGAAATCTTTCACATAATTCATCAACATCTTGATTTTTAAAGGGTCTACCATTATCTGTTATAATGGAGCTAGGGATGCCATATCTGCAAATGATATAATTCAAGATGAATGAAGAAATTTGTTTACCCGTAACAGTTGTTAAAGGAACAACTTCAATCCACTTAGTGAAATACTCAGTGGCTGTAATGATAAATTTGTGTCCATTTGAAGATGATGGATGTATTTTGCCAACTAAGTCCAATCCCCATTGAGTGAAAGGCCATGTTATGGTAAAAGGTTGTAATTCCTGAGTAGGGGCATGAATGAGATTCCCATGAATCTAACATTTTGCACATTTCTTCACAAAAGCAAAAGATTCTTTTTCCATAGTTGGCCAGTAGTATCCTAATCTTACAAGTTTCTTTGCTAAGGTTAGTCCACTTGAATGTGTCCCACAAATCCCACCATGGACCTCTTGTAAGGATTTTTCTGATTCATCACGTTCAAGACACCTAAGGAGAGTACCATCCAGACCATGCCTATATAGGACATCAGCAATTAAGGTATAACGAGATGATTGACGAATGAAATTTCGTTTTTGATTTCTATTTTCATTCGTTTTTGATTTCTAGACAAGTCTAAGGGTAAAGTAGTATCTTTCAAGTAAGTGTAGATCTGGCCATACAAGGAAGATTCAGAACTTGTTAGATGGCATATGATTTGGGTTTCAGGATCCTCATGGGTGGGAGAAAACAATTGTTCCATCAGGGAATCGTACTATTTTTGATTCTCTGACAATCAGAGTAGAGAGGCAATAGTAGCCATGGCATCTGCTGCTTTGTTATCAATGCGTGGAATCTGTTCGAACTGGATATTAACAAAGTATTTCTTGAGATCATCCACCATTCTTTTATAAGGTATCAATTTTTCATCTTTAGTGTGATATTCATCACTGATTTGATTTATGACAAGTTGCGAGTCACCGAAAACTTGAAGTTCTGTGATTTTCCAATTTACCACAATTTTCATGCCTCATATTCAGCTATGTTATTTGTACAAGGGAACATTAGCCGATAAGATTTTGGGATCGTATGTCCTTGAGGTGTGATGAAAAGAATTCCTACTCCTGAACCATGTTGAGTTTAAGAACCATCAAAGTAAAGTGACCATGATTGTTGGATATCTGCTGTGAAAATATCCGCATTAGGAAAATCAACATGTATTGGATGTTCTGCTAGCATCGGTGCTTCTGCTAATTGATCTGCAATTACTTGTCCTTTTATTGCTTTTCGATCCACATATTGAATATCAAACTCACTCAAGATCATAACCCATTTAGCCAACCTACTAGTTAAGGTTGCCTTGCTTAGAAGATACTTGAGTGGGTCAATCTTAGCCATAAGCTTTACTGTATGAGTCAACATGTAGTGTCATAATTTTTGAGAAGTGAACACCACCGCTAAACAAGCTTTTTCAATGAATGTGTAATTTAGCTCGTGACTTGTTAAAGTCTGCTGATGTAATAAATGGCTCGTTCCTTTCTTGAGTAATCTTCCTGTGCCAATAATGCTCCTAAAGATACTGCTGTGGCAGCAATATATAATATGAGAGGTGCACCTTGTATTGGTGGAGCCAATACTGGAGGATTCATGAGATATTGCTTTATTTGTTCAAAGGTTGTGTTACATTTGTTCTCCCATTTGAATGGAACATTCTTGTGCAAGAGATATGTAAATGGTAAACTCTTATCTCCCAATTGAGCAATGAATCTGCGAATGGATTGTAACCATCCCTATAAAGAGCATAGTTGACTGATGTTTCTCGGTGGTGGCATATCAAGGATTGCTTGTACTTTAGCTGGATCCACTTCAATTCCTTTTTCTGACACAATGTATCCTAATAACTTTCTGGATTTTACTCCAAAGATGCATTTCTTAGGATTAAGTCATACTTTGAATTGTTCCATTCTTTTGAAAATTTTAGACAAGATATCGATGTGTCCTTCTCTAGTGTTAGACTTAGCAAGAAGATCATCAACATAATCCTCCATAAATGTATGCATCATGTCATGAAAAATTGTTGTCATTGCTCATTGATAGGTAGCCCCTGCATTTTTCAATCCAAATGGCATTATGTTCCAACAATATGTACCCCAAGGACATGTGAATGCTGTTTTATCCTGATCTTCTGGTGCAATCTTTATTTGGTTGTATCCTGAGAATCCATCCATTAATGAGTACATTGCATGTCTAGCAGTTAAATCCACAATCATATCGATGCTTGGTAAAGGAAAATCATCTTTGGGACATGCTTTGTTCAAATCCCTGAAATCTGTGCAAATTCTGATCCTTCCGTCTGGCTTTGAAATAGGCACAATATTTGAAATCCATTCTACATAATCTATGGATTAGATGAATCCAATGTCTAGAAGTTTCTTTAGTTCCTCTTTAACCAACAATGCAACATGTGGATGCATTTTTCTTAGTTTCTATTTTACAGGCCTTGCCCCTGGTGTAATAGATAGATGATGCATGATGAGATCCGGATCCAATCCAGGCATATCTGCGTAGGACCATGCAAAACTGATCTAATTATCTTTGAGAAATGCTATGAATTTAGGTACTTCTTTGTCTGTAAGAGATGCAACCAATTGCAACACTTTAGGCTTTTCTGTGGTACCTATATTGAGTGCCTCCGTTGGTTCGATCAAAATGGAAGATCTTTCCTGATAGTACTTTGGAAGAGTGTCAATTTTCCCATCCTCTGGCGCCTTTGAAAGGTTTTCACCATTGGATATGCTTTTTATTTTTCTCTTTTCTTGATCTAATACTGCCTTTGTTAGGTTTTCATCATTAGATCTTTCTTTCATTTTTCTTTTTTCTTGACCTAATACTGCCTTTGTTAGGTTTTCACCATTAGGTCTTTCTTTTATGTTATTTATTTCATAGCTAAGAAACTTGGCACTTTCTTGTCAAAAACTCTGATCTGGTGATTCCCAGGTGGAACTTGTTTCGGGATGTGATAAACAAAGAAAGTTTATTATGGTTTCATCATTTGGAAAAGTTGGAACATCAATGGGTGCGATTTGTTCCCAATCAATGAGTTCAGGATGAACCAAGGGTAATGGATCATTAGGATAAGTAGAGTTATTGGCTGTTAGGGTCATGACGTTATTGTCAACATTATTATGGGAGAGATCTAAGATGGTATCCTCCACAAAATGTTCTATCTCGCTTTGAATCGAATTGGTCTCACTAGAGTCATGATCACTTTGTACGACACATTCAAACGGAGGTCTTGAGCTTTCTCCTTGTAAGAATGCAGGTGATAATTTGTGTATGGCATCCACCTTTTTTTCCCTCCAGAATTTATCATCAAAGATGGTGTCCCATTCATATTCATTGGAGTCAGTGTCAGAATTGTTTTCTTGAATTCGTAGAATTGACTCAGCTATTTCTTCATTAGATGGCATTTGTGTTACTTTTTCATCAGTATCCTCACCATATCCTATCCCCATCATATCTTTTGGGTACATTGGTTTTAATTGGACAGGTTCCATAATACCTTCTTTTCTTTTACCTAGAGGGCCATTTCCTTCATAACCCATTTGTTGCATGATAGCATAACCCTTTCCATATTGTTGTGTGGGTATTTTGATATGCTGTACGGATTCTTCTTCATCTTTATAGAGCCAGTTGAGAATAGCTCTATCTTCTCCTTCAGTTTCTTTGATAAAAATCCCATTAAATTTGGTGATGGGAGTTGAAGTGGAGGCTAAAACTATTGCAGCTTGCGGTGCAGATGTTGACGGATGACCATGAGATCTTGGTGATAAGGGTAAATTAGAGAGAGATAAAGAATATTCCCCTACCCCATTATCTTTCAATTTTAGCTTGTTGCCAAAATTGCTTATCATTTCCTACACTTGTTCTTTGTTTTTGGAAGTAGATACGGCCAAATCTTCTCTATTATGTGGGACAAATGTATCCCGAGTCACTCTTAGGTTAGAACAAGCTTGACTACTATTGTGATTAGTGGGTATGGTTATTTCCTGTCCATCATATGGAAACTTCAAACATTGGTGATAAGTAGATGGAACAACTTGCATGTCATGGATCCATGGACAACCCAATAGTATGTTATAGGTTAAATCCCAATCGAGAACTTGACAAAAGGAATTCTTCACAACAAGTCCCACTCTGATTGGTAACATGATAAGACCTTTTGAAGTTCTTTCTTGATCATCATAGGCTTTGATTGTAATTTTCCTCCGTGGGTCTATAGAATCTACTGAATATCCCAAAGCTAGGACCAATTTTAAAGTACAAATATTTAATCCAGCTCCCCCATCTATAAGGACACGTCTAATGCGAGCTTTGTGAACCATGAATTATAAATATAGAGATGAATTATGTGGATGGGTTATGGATGAATCATCTCTTTCAAAAAATGATAAACATGTCTTGGAGGACAAGTGCCCCACCATGGCTTGAAACTTATCGGTATCTAGATCAGGAGATACAGTTGTATCGACGAGAGCCTTTTCCAGGATGTCCTTATGTGCAGGTGATAACTTTACAAGCTCCAAGATAGAGATTTGGGCTGAAGTTTTTCGTAATTGTTCAACCAAATTGTATTGACTTGGAGGGGGAATTGTCACGTAATTGTTTGCTTTAGATGAACCACCTTTGACAATGATCTTTGCTTGTCCCCTTGTAGTAACATTGACCTCTTGATATTTTGGCTTCCCTTTGATTCAGATAGTATTGACTTGAGGGTCATCAGTATAGATATGATTGATAATAATGTCTTGGATGTTATTAACATTCTTGCCCTTATCCTTCAAGGATTCCCCTTTGTGATAATTAGGGAGCGGGTTTTTGAATGCTTGATGATCATTATTGACATTGTGTCCCTCAACTGTGATGGTGCGATTATCAATCAAATCTTGAACGATATTCTTTAACCCTTGGAAACTATTTGTCTTATGACCTTTGCATCTATGATAATCATAGAAGTGTGAGTCATTCCACGATGGTGGTTTAACTTGAGGTTTATAGTCTTTTTGTGGTGGAAATGTAATAACGTTTTGATTCAATAACTCTTTGAGAATAGAGTCCAAAGATTGGCCCAAGGGAGTGAAACTCCGTCGACTTGAAAAGTATGATGGTCTGGGCACACTTGAATTTTGATTATTGCCAAAATTATTTCCATGAGTATTAGTTTTGTTTCCTTGATTAGAAACATTGCTTTGGGTGCTAGAATGTCCAACATTATTGTTACGTTGAGCACCTGACACATTAAGAATGACGGGTTTCGAATTCACGTTGTTAGCACCTACTACCCCATCATTTCCAACATTTTTATTTTGAGTCCAAAATCGTGACTTGTCATTGTTGTTACTATGGTTGTTGTTGTTGTATGAATTTGAACCCTCTTTATCAATTTTTAGAACTCCACGTTTGATCAATGCTCCTTCAATAGTGATTGCATTTTCAATCAATTTTTCAAATGATTGAGGACAATGAAGGTTTAGTCTGTAACTCATTTCTTGATTGAGACTATCGATGAAGATCTCCATCTTTTCCTTTTCAGGATTAGGACAAGAATATTTAGCGAAAGTTCTTCTCCATCTTTGTAAAAATGTAGTGAAAGATTCCCCTACTTTTTGTTTTATCTTACAAAGATCAAGCATGGTTATCTGATGTTGGATGTTGTAAGAGTATTGCGATATGAATTTATTTATCAACTCTTCAAAAGTTCTAATGGGGGGAGTGATCTTTGAAAGCCACTCCATGGATTGTCCACCTAGACTTCGTGGAAACAACCGCATTAAGTAGGTGTCTTCATGGGCAAATTCTAAACTTATATTTTCGAAATCTCTTACATGCTCAATGGGGTCAGTTTTCCCATTATATCTATCAAACTTAGGGATTTCGCAATGTTTTGGAAAAGGTATCGTTCAAAGATTTCTATCGAACGGATAGGGAAATATTTCTTCCAAAACATACTTCTTTGGTGTTTCCCCTTGCATTTATTTTATTTGCCCTTGTAGTTCTTTGATTTGTTGAGTAAGGGCACCAAAATCGTTAAGAGGAGCTTCAGGATTTTCCTTAATCCCTTTCGTGTCAAAATCGACAGGTAACTTAGCTCCTTGAATGGCTAAAGAAAAGAAGTATCTTTCCTTATTTCTTTCTAAAATTCTTTCCATAAGAGTATGGAATTGAGGATCTTGTTCTGCTTCTTGAAGTCTCTCTTCAGTTATTTCTTCCATATTTGGAGCATTAAAGATGTTTTCCTCCCTTTCAATATTATCACCCATTTTGCTTATTATACTTTCCTCTTTTTTTACGTGCTTTTGAGACCTCGTGGTAACAGGCATAAGCTTTACTCAAATCCTACTAACTTTGATCAAAGGAATGAAATAGTGCAATGGTGATGAAAGTCAAGATAGAATGAAGATTCTATGACTTTAAAAGATTTTTAATCTTTAGTTTGTGATTCCCCAAGTAAAAGGATGGAAATCTTGTTTGTGGGAATTAAACCAAAGATTGAAAAATAAAGGTGATTTGGCACTTTGTGAAGTTTGATCTTAGCTTTGTAGAAAGATGAATTTCAATGGATGCCTAAATGTGATTGAGTTCTCTATTGCAGAATTTTGATTTGGATGAGAAGTATATGCGATTGCAAGTTGGTGAAAATAAGAAGGATGACTACGCTCTTATTTCTAAAAATCCAGAAAGTCACCTATGCTTGGGAAAATAGATGAGCTAAAACAGAAACTGAATGTGCTAAAACAGAGCACAGATGTGCTGAAACAGTGCACAGATGCGCTAAAATAGAGCACAAATCCATTGAAATAGAACATAGATGCGCTGAAACAGAGCACAGATGCGCTAAAACAGAGACCGTATGCGCTAAAACAGAGACCCAATGCGCTGAAACAGAGACCCAATGCACTGAAATAGAGACCCAATGCGCTGAAACAGAGACCAGATGCGCTGAAACAGCTCTAAAACCGACATGTTTTGACAGTTTGACAAAATTTTCTCATTTTGGATGATCTTAATTTGATTTAAATGTGACAAACATAGCATAGAAGTAGACAATTATTTTGTTAATCCCTAAAATCTAAACAAAGAGTGTATGTTCTTGAGATTTCCATAGGTTTTTGAACAAGAATAAGCAATTCAATCAGACTCACTCTTAATTGTCTAATGGGTCATCAAAGTAATCATAGCCCACATCTTAAAATCGCGTCGACTCACACAGCCTTGTCACCCCCTAGAGGGCGCTCGTGTTTTTATCTTTTCCAGGTGCGTACTCAAAGTGATGGAAGTGGATACCGAATCCCTTGAGCACACAATCTATGGTGACTATATGGTGAGTGTCTTGGGGGCAGATTCTCCCCTCCCCTTGCACCATGATTAAAATGATGTTTGGATACTGACACGGCTGGCTACTACACTAGGTTCTTAGTAAGTCTTTCTGTTCAGTGTGACAATGGATATACTCCCTCGAGAGACCTCCCAACCTTTAGAACAAAGGTTTTGGGGATGGTTATTTTGTCAACTACTGTTAAGTTGTATTTTCATCAACAACTTGCTTTTGATTATAGTGGGTTGGAAACCTTGGCTTTAGGTGTTCCCACTTAGGTCGTTCCCGTAGGGTGAGTACTTTTTCCCACTACGGAAGGCCTTCTAAATGATGTAATAAAGCATTAAATTGCATAAACAAAAGGTAAGTCTAGTATTTTGATCACCCAGTTAAGGGGAGAGCATAGACCTATTACCCACAATAACAACAAGCATTTAATGGTTCAATTTTAAATCTCAAATTGAAAAATTTTCTATTCTAAGTGAAAATAAAAACATGGGGTTTATTTTAACCAAAAGGAAATACGTTTGGTGACTATCCTAGGATTGGTTAATTCCCAATTAAGTGTCTACCCTAGGATTGGTTCATTTTGTTAAACATAACATCAGAAAATTCTGTTTGTGGATTGCGTCAAAATCAGAATTTAAATTTTTTACAACCGAATGCATCGAAACAGATTACGTATGCCCTAAAAGATACGATAAATGTGTCGGAACAGTAATCGGATGTGCCGAAACAGATTATAAATGCGTCGAAAGGATCTCCAGGGATGCACCGAAACAGGGTGTCTATGCACTGAAAGAGGTCACGTATGCACTAGAACAGGCCATGTATGTGCTAGAACAGTCATCGTATGCGCTGAAACAGTTGTCGTATGCGCTAAACCACGATTTTTGTCCATCACCTGCCAAAAAAATCTGCAAAAATAGAAGTTAAATGCGGGGCTTGGCTCCACAGTGGGCGCCAGAAATGTGTACATTAGAATGTGTCAAATTAAATTGAATGTAATACACCAATGAAACATTAGATTGAAGAAAACTAAATAAAACAAAGTAATTGCAAACTCTTGACAACAACTTCTTCAAATTCATTCCATTGTCCTCTATCTCCAAGGATTCGCTTCAATATGTTTGCTCTCAGTTGTGCAAACACAACTTATAGAATGGCACTTGAGAGAATGAGATTATTATGAATGCATATGCATCTACAAGATTGAACTATTGAATTAAAAATGCTATGAATTGCTAAGATTGCGACTATAATAACTACACATGAAAGTATGAGATTCGAGGTCCTTTTTAGCTCATGAAAGGGCTGTATTTATAGATTTTTGATGGTAGGAATTCGATTGGCCAAGATCGACGGTCGAGTTCAAACTTGTTGAAATGAATGGTGAGAGATCGAGAATTCGAAAAGATGGAATTCTGAGAGACAGAAAATGAAGAGACAAATTGAAAGGTGTCTCTCATAATTAAATAAATAAATATTTAATTATGTGGGCAAGAAATATGAAAAGGCTTTAATCAAATATTGCAAATATTTAATTATGAGAAAAGAAAAATCCTTTTAATTAAATATTAAGAATATTTAATTTTTGTGAGAGAAGTGGGAATTAAATATCAAAAGTATTTAATTAAATCTGGAGAGAAGAAAATCATTTAAATTTAGAATTTAAACTTTGATAATTAATGTAAATAAATTGTAAAATCTATTTAATTAATTAAGAAGAAGGTAACATTAATTAAATAAATAAATTTATTTAGTTAAATTAGAAGAAATAGAAAAATGAACAATATAAATAAATAATTAAATTTTTTTATATGTAGAAGACTTAAGAACATTAATTAAATAATTCATATTTAATTAATTAACAGGTTCGATCGACCGTGACCATTTTTAGATGTGTACAGAAACCATTGTAAAGTCTCCAAAACATAAGGTGCTGGGCATAATTGATTGTTTTTTATGTCCCTTGAGGTGTTTGGCATCAGATTTTGCCAATTGCCTCACAATTTATATATAAGCAATTCGGTCAGGAAATACTCGTGGCATCAAGTGTGGAGCTCCTTCGAACCCATAAACCCTTATCACTGTATAATTAGAGAAATCATACTAGTCTCCCCAGTTATAATTCACTTTATTTCTTGGGTCATTTTACTTTGGTCTTAGAAATCTTTGTACTTATAGGGATAGGTTATAATTGCACGGATATCCCAACAAATTCATCAATGGTTTTACAAAAAAATCTTCAAAATAAAGGTAATGAGACCTACCAAATCAACTATCCCACAATGAAATCCACACTTGTACATGTTTGAAATCTCCATTTTCATTTGTATATTTTATCCTTAATTCTTCACTCTAGACCCCTCTGACTTGTACTTTGTACAAAAGAAAATGCATAAGAAAAGAATAATGTTCAAAATTAATATTATCACTATTATTTTTAATCTTTTCAAGCCCTTGATTTAGGGCGTTGGCCAAGTATCTAGCATAATAAAATGGCCTGGTATCCTTTCTCTATATGTCTGTAGCTAAGACCATTGGGGCAATCGACATCAGAGATAGAATCTCTACTCCCAAAAGCCGACCAGCTGAATAATAAGTGTATCAAAAATACTCTTCAAACAAATCTTCATGGAAAAGAGGGTTTTCATAGCTAGAGAAGCTCCTGAGTTGGCTTCCTTCATCCTTGGGCCTATAAAAAGGTAATTTCCATCTCCTATAGTTGGTATCCATGTGACAATACTCTGTCAAGAGATCTTTGACCGTGAATGATAAATTCAGTGAACACTCTAACTGGAATACATTATAAATGAGATCCCTAGAAATAACAAGCATGTCACCCCTGCCATGTGACTAAATAGTTATTTTCTTGGGGTCATATATGATAGGAAGAGCTTTAGTTAGCTCCGCGTTCACAAAAACATTTGGCATCACAAGTCTTCTTAGGTTCAACCTCCATGGATTGTAGACTGGTCAAAACCTAATTTTTTTTTGTAATGGTACATGAAGAGCTCGTACCCTCATTGTGGTGTCCAAATATCTCCTAAGCCCTTATGTTTGTCCCATATTCAATCCATTGAAGGATTCATTTGAGCACTCCTCTTGGGTCTTATCCCCAACCCAGGGCATTGATCTATCAAGTCTTGATTTATGAGTCTCTTAGTCTTTTCGATTTTCTATTTTTTAGCTTTGGGTTTTTCTATACTCTCTTCCATTATTTAAATCTTAAACTTTTGAAGAAAATAGCTTCTCAACTGGGTTAACAATACTTACTTGAGTCTCACCTCCACTAGTTTTTGCTACATAAGAACTCCAAGTTTTTCCTTTCTTCTTCTGCCCTTAGCAAAATCTTCCAAATTTTGTAACAACTATGCTATCAACTTGTGATATAATTCACTTCAATTCTAGTTCATAAATGCACCATCCGTCTTTCTGTCTTGTCATAAGAGAAGAACATTTATTTCAAATATCTCGATGTCGATGATGCTTGGGGATGTCACATTAGTCTTTCACCGATAGACACCCTCTCCACCTATGAACACCTTTCCTTCGGTTTATTAGTGGGATGCTAGATAATGTTTCCCCAATGCATCCTAGTTCCCCTGATATACTTTATGCATTTGATAATTCATGGGTATATTGGGCCATCGGGGGAGTGCAATAATTTGTTCCACCAATGTTTATGTGTTACAACAATGTGCTTAATTTTTTTGACTCTATCGGTATATCGAGGAGAGAACCTTAGGAATTAGCTTGATAGAGTATTGTTACACCTATACTAGGTTGTGAGCTATTTTCATCAGGCCATCGATGGGGCTATGATGGGGGTTCCGTCAATGAAGCATTGTTAGGCCAATGGTATTGAATTTTGTTAAGAATGGGGGAAGGACTACGAGATTTCAAATTTGTTTATGGATGCAATGTAGGCTATAATATGGATCTTGTCACACAAATTTCTACAATTTTCATTGATCATAAAATCAAAGTGTGGTATATATTTTATGATTATTGATATGTGGAAGATAAGTGGGGTGGAGGCTAGTTTATTTGTAAAGAAGAATTAAAATTCATTTTAAGAGATCAGATTTAATATCATAATCTCATGGATGATGGAATACAATATAAAATATCATAAATTACAGTTTGGAATATGATTCATGAAGTGCAATATAAAATAAAATATCATGAAGTGCAATGATTCACAATTTATTTGAATACAATATAAAATATCATCAACTAGAGTTTGGAATATGATTCATGAAGTGCAATATAAAATAAGATATCATGAAGTGAGATGATGCACAATTTTAATGTTCATTGAATACAATATAAAATATCATCAACTATAGTTTGGACTTTGCAACAATGGAAATTGATTCATGAAGTGTACTAAAAATACCTAAAACCTATTAATTCTCTTCCATTTCCCAAATGAAGTTAGGATCTTGAAACTAGCACTCATCATTAGATAAAGTAAAAGAGTCATCTTGATTCTGAGTTTGCTCTTCATTTTCTTTGGCTTGTGTGTCAAATTCAATGTAATTGTCATTTGTCCTAGTCCCACTACCACTTCCACACCACTAGTACCATCGTTTGGAATTGGAGTGTCTGTGTTGCACAAACTGATCCCTCTTCTTTCACATTTGGACCTACAAATTGTGAGTGCCCTTTGAAAAGGAATTTTTTTGACATTATAATATGTAGTTCCTTTCATCCTCAAGAAATTTTCCCAATTCTTTTCTAGTTTGTTTCTTAACTTTGATTTCAAAAACCCCAATGTACTAAAAAAGCTCTCATCCTCCACCAACCCCAATATCATTATTTGACATAAATCAACAAGTTTGAAATATTCTAATAGCAAACCACGCAATATTTCACTCTGACCTAAGCTTGTCCAAACCTTTTTATTGGTCTTGGTTCAAAGGCCTTCTCCTTTCCCATGGATTTATATTGGCCCTTCATAGTTGTTGCAAAACTCCTACATTGTTGTCTAAGCTTATTTTCATTTAAAATTACTTCTATTGTTTGCTCATTGTATGTTACCATTTTTGAAATTGTTCGATCAAGATTTTTACTTGATCAAAATATTTTGGGTTATCTCGGTTTACCCAAAATTGAAAATACACAATACCCACTGCTTCAAGTATTTCATGTCGAGGGAATCTTTCACGAATCTCTGAGGAAAGAGATTTTGCAATTTCCTTCAAATTATCACTAACAAATTTAAAAATGTTGTTAAAATATTCCTTGTTAACAACTACTTCTCTACTAGAGCACTTGGCTATCTTACAATGGTACATTGGTATCTCATATCCACGTACATAGATACATAAGTTCCTTCTTGCATTGAACCACAAATAATTATCAGGATTATTCAAATCAGTAATTTTTTGTCACATGAAATAATTTGTGCCTTCTTGGATATAGATGATAGAGGGCCAAACATGTAAGTTTACATAGATTGGAATATTCATAAATATACATAGTTCTATCTTGGGATTTCTTCACAAGATTTATCATCACATCTAGCATGGGGAGAAGACTAGCTAAATTCAAGAGTGTCTCTATATCGCTTAACCTATGTAAGAGGTTAGGAGCATTTTCTACTATGTTGTGATGCTCGTACATCACTTGAATCAAGGATTAATATTCTGAAAGAACTCGTTGCATTGATCCATGTAGGGAGATCTATCTGGTATCAACATCCTTGAGAAGCTTGTTTCCTAGTGTTATTCCCTCAAAAAAATGTTGAAATTATTAGAAATTTTTGGGACTTCAGTAGAATTATGTGTGGATCTCGCGAACTAGATTTTCAAATTTTGATACTGTAGGAAACTTTCTTACAATTTTGAATGCTAAATTCATTATGTGGTCAATGTAGTGAATGCCAAGCATGTATGGTGCACAAGTAGTTTTTAACTTTATGCTAACACCACTCCTTTGATCTTGCATCACTACAGCTCCATAAACTCCTACACACACCAAATTTTTGGCAATTGTCAACTCATCCATACTTGCAATTTCATTCAAAGATTTCTTGACTAGTTCAAATAGATTTTGTGATGTTGAGCTGACCTTCATTTTATGAACACAAAGAAAATGAGATTTGCGAACAAGTTGTTCTACAATATACAAATGCATACATACCCAAGAAATATTGTCTACCACAGTAACTTCATCTAAAGATAATATAATGAAATTTGACTCTTTTCCTTTCTCATTTAAATCTTCCTTTTCCACTACAACAAGATAGTTTTCCCATTCCCATCCAACGTTTACTGATCAATGTGAGAAGGGAAAGTGAGGAACACTCAAATAAGCTAATAAACTAGAATATTCTAGGTAGTCTATCATAGGATGCCCTTTGGACAAAATATGAAAAAAAAACACTGATCTGAACAGTTTTTGACAGATTTGTTGATGCCATTGCTTTTCCAAAATGAGCCTCAAGTACACCTTGAAATTCATCAAGCTTGGAAATTCTATGGTTATGCTCTTCATATTCCATGACATACTTAACTTGAAGACATTATTCCTTTGATTTCCATCATACGACTGATTGTTCCTTTCCGTCTATGATTTATTTTTCATAAACTTTACTAATATACTTTTCTATAGTGTCAAGCTTTAGCTGCAATGTCTTGTCTCTTCCACATTTCCAACTACAAATTGTATACTTGCTTAGTTTTTCTTTTTCAATATCGTTTTTGTTTTCCACCCCCACTAGTACAATCAATGGGTACTTTGACAACCAAGCAAGTTGAAAATTCCTTGTCATTTCCCACTCGTGCCTCAAATTTGATTTTCCTTTTCTTTTCTTTCTTCCAAAATCATCCCCATCTAAGTCAATTATCTCATTTTGGCTAACTAGGGTATCCCTTATAACATCTTCTGTGATTTTTCCATCCTCATTTGATACATTTTGATTTAACTCAATGAAAATCTCACCTTGACCTTGCTGTGGTGGTGAGGTATTGTGAATGCCTTCTTCATTAATATTTGGTGGAAGAGTTGATGATGTAGCTCCATCTTGAACTGATGGATCAAAAGCTTTGCCAATTCCAAAGTAAGCCACTATGGTACCTCTACATTTTGGGAGTTTTGATGGCCTCCTAGTCTCTTCATTATCCTAAGGAGTTTTACCCTTGCTGCTCGACATATTGATCTCTCAATTCGAATCATCTTTAAGACTGAAGCAAGAATGGAAAAGAGATAAAGAAATAATATTATGAAGAAATGATCACTCACATCTAAGTATACATTTTCATCTTTCGCTGACTTTTGAATCGAGAAGTAGAACCTCAAAATTGAACAAAATGTGTAAGAATAAATGAAATTTTTGATTGTATTTATATCAATCCATATTTGGCGAATTCTGCAGGATTTTTAAATGGTATATTAAAAATTTGGTGAATCTCACATGCTTATACAACAATACATTGTAATTTTCAAGGAAAAATGTGTCCTCAAATATAATTATTTTTAAATGTTATTGGTGAAATAGGTCCTCATAAGCAACTATTTATAAATTTTAATTGGTGAAATGGGTCTTCACAAGAAACTATTTGTAAATTTTAATTGGAAAAATGGGTCCTCATATAATATTTTTTTAATATTATTGGCAAATACGTAGGTGTTTTATTACATGATCCTAGGATTCCAAGAAAAAATATTAATTGGTCCATTGGAAACACATAGTCTGTTATGGAAAATTTACTGCTTAAACATGCCTCATAAAAAAAATTGTTGGCGAATGGACATGCATTGGACCGATAGCTCATAAAATCTGAGTGATTTGGACACCCTATTGGGTACTATTAATTCGCCAATTTTGACTTTCCCGATTGCTAGAATTCGCCAATTGGCGAAGATTCGCCACTAAATTTTTCTTTGAATTGATCTCTTTTGCCTTGATGGACTACACACTCTTCCCCAACACCTTGTTCTCCTTCCAAGATCTTCTTCATGTCTTAAATTTTGTTCTATCTCTCCTTAGGGATATAATAACACAACTCTTCTTACCCATCCTTGCAATACTAGATGTTGCTCTCTTCTTATTGTCTATACAATCAACAACCTTTCCTTCATCCTTGTCAATTTGGAAAATAGGGTATGAACCCTTTGTCTTGAAATTATGCCACTCAACTTCATCTTCACCAATCTGCCTAATCAATGAAAACATAAAGTAGGTTGCACCCTCATACTCCAACTGCAGATGTGGAGATTATTCAATCACCTTGAAGGTTTTGTCTTCCCACTTTGCATGAGAACTAACTTCTTGCCTTATACAGTCATATATTAACACATCAACATATTCTTGCAACAAGTATTGAACATCTAATGGTAATTGATCAATCCTAACTATTGTTAAAACAATCATATGTTTACTTACCATTTTATTAGCTGCCTTTTCCTCTTTTCTTGGCTTTTTTTCTTCAATCAAGGACTCCTTAATGTCTGATTTTACTGCTCCCACTTGTCTTCTTCTCTGAAAAATCTTCCTAATAGGCCACATAACCTTCTTCTTGACTAGTAAATGCCAACTTTGCATCTCAAGTTTTATTTTTCTTCCATCTTTTATCAAATTTACACCATTATTTCAAATTTATATCTATTTATTTTTCCTTCTCTTTTTCCTTCTTCATCTCTTTTTCCTCTCTTTTCATCACTTGTTTATTTTTTTGCAAACCCTCACTCTGCTAGTATCTAGGAACTATTCTCTTCCCCACATCCATTATTTTGGTATTTTGATACCTTCAAACACACAACTATCCTATAACCAATAATTTTATAGAAGATGCACTCTCCAAGACCTCTTCTACCCACTTCCTCTCAATGGAAGAAATTTGCACACCTTCTACCCAATTTCATTACTATTGGAGGATACAACAAACCATCTCTCACAACTTTCTCTCGAGGTCTTCTAGCTCTGATACCAATTGATGCAAAACATGGAGGGAGATCATTAAACAACCACAAATAAATAAGCTTTGGACAATCCTTTAACCTTAAAAATCCCAACTTGGTACTTTCTCATAGTTTTATCAACTTTGCTTGTAGCATTCCAAACAATGAAAATTCAACATAACTTTTAGAAGAAATTGAAAATCCACAAACCAATTACCATTCTAGATACCCTTTTACAAGTTTCAAAACATATCAAAAGTACAAGGGTGGTTTATTTGTAACAAAACCTTCAAATACTGCTTAACATTTCAAAAACAAACCCTTCAAATACTTGTTACTACGTTTGACAATAGACTTAAAAGAGCAGAAATTCATAGTAATTTGACCATAAATTTCAGAAAAGAACTCCTACCCACAAACCAAAACTAGTCTTAGATACCCATTACACCCTGTTGAAACATATCTCAAAATATCCTATGGTTTATTTGGAAAAAGGACTCTCAAATCTCTACTACTATGTTTGCACATATGCCTAATTAGGATCCTACAACATGGCTCTTATTGATTCCACACACTCCAAAACCTTAGACGCATAAATTTAGGTGTTCACATGCATTTTTCATCACCTAGAATAGCCTTTTAACAACTCTTCAACAAAACCCTACCTTTAGGCATCACTTTTGCTTAAAATCATGAAGAAAACCAACTAGGGTATCAACCTAACTTACCCAAAACCACATACCTACACTTTACAACCTAGTAAACAAAAAATACACCTAATATACCTACATTCCAATATGTTTGAAAATATTTCAACGGTGGATTGGAGAGTTCTAAATTTTTTTTGCTTTCAAACCCTCAAAATAGGGTTTCCAAAGCCAGTTTTAGTAAATCTTCAATAAAATCTTCAAAATATAATGAAAAACTCTCAAAACAAACCAAATAAGATTAAATCATCCCTCTACCAATTAAAACTCATAAAATTTCACTTTCTAATTATACCAGGCCATACAATATCCTGTAGCAACAAATTTCTATGAAAAATGCATGAAATGAGTGTTGTTTGATATTCAAAATTGAGATTTACAACTTCCCACCTTTCACCAACATGTACCAATACTTTTTAAATCATCCCAAACCTTCCCCAACTGAAAAAAACTAACTCCTAACCTTACTTCTTCCCATTGTTTGCCTTTTTGCAGTATGACAACATTTGCAAGATTTCACAAATATTTGCAAAATTGACCAAAACTTGACAAACCTATCTAATACCAACCCTACATGACTTAGTACATTTAAATTGGTCTATTATGACATTATTACATTCAACATGACTCAAAAATACAAAAACTCAACATTAGACCAAAATGGCACAATTTGACTAGGTGCCCCTACACCATTGCCCCTCCTAAAGTTTTGACCACATCCATTACCTTCACATAAAACTGGACATCCTTGGTCTTCTTGTTTCCCACCATGATATGGTTATGAAAATGAAAATGAAGCAAAGTAATCATCTCCTTCTCTGCTGACTGGAAGAATGCATGCTCAATATTTTGATACATGATATCAACTCTCTTCTGATCTCTAGGTTTAATACTGAAATGCATTATGGTGGGCCTCTAGAGTTCCAGTCATCTTTCTTCCTCTTCCACCAAATTCTGGCCTAATCCACAAGTCTGCCAACCTAATTGGATTTTTTTTTGAAAGCTAAAGTTTCTCTTGAGTCACCGGTGTAGCTCTCTCTACCTTTTCAGGCTCTTTCCTTGCTAGAGATTGTATGTGGGATTTAGTCATTTGTACCACATGGTTGATGTGCTTTGAATCCTTGGATCTAAAGGAAATTTGCTTAACATAAATACTACTAGGGAATTTCAATGTTGGCATGTAGTTGGCATCAAAGCCAGTACTTGGAACATTGAAAATTATCCTTATATAGGAATTCCCTCCATCTTGTTTGATTATAACACTCTTGATGGTGGCTACATGAAATAGAACCATGATGCCATATATGGGTAGAAAAACAACATAATTTTGTGTATCAACCTGAATCATGAGATTTTTAGAAATGAGGATATCATCCACATTTTTGTAGGAAACCATCTTAGTGGATGGCTTGGAAGATCCATCTCCATATCCTATACCAATGCCCCCAATAGCCAATATTCTTACAGTCTCCTCATTATTTTTCCTTGCAAGTCCTTCTTGGTGTTGTTAGTGTTGCTCTTCTTTAGTCATCTCCTGATTATCAAATCATAAGGTTTCCTTGGAGATGATTGATTCTCCTCCATTTACCCTAGCCTTGGGTTTTTGTTTCACTTACTCATCTTCATCATCATCGTTAAATGAGTATGCAACATCAGTGTATACTTTGGAGCTAACCCCAATTGTATTTTCAGGCCCTTTATCCTTAACAACCATAGTGTCAACAAGGAATAATGAATAATTCTATATTTTGGGGATACCAGTCTACAACTGTAAATTTTGAAACCCAAGTGGTACATTAAAAGCCATTCTAGCCTTCGCAATTTTGTCATTTCTTGAATTCAAACTTAAACCAAACTCTCAAAATTCAATCCCTACTCTTGTTCCTATAGAATTTGTAAGATGAGGCAAAATTTCATGACCATCTCTTTGAACTACCTCCATAGCTGCCTTATATTAACATACATGAACATGATATGATTATATACATCAAAAGGTCACTTAAAAATAGTATAATCAAAGTAAAAAATGTCTTGAAGAACTATTCTTTGTATGCTCAAGTATTATTGCATGTCATAGCTTGCTTATAAATATAAAACTAAACCATAAATGTAAAACAAAGTTGTGTTTCAACCATCCCCATAGTACCATTTATACAAATACATTCAGAGAATGAAGGAAAAAATAATATTACATCCTAAGATCATAATGATATTAAGAAATGGAAAGAAAAAAGGAGAGCGTGGATTTCTCATGCCATGATAACTTTAATAAATTTCATACATGACTAGATTGGATTTAAACAATGTTACATATAAATCTTGTTAGTATGACCTTAAGCCTTAGGAATGTGTGCCCAAATGCTAGATCAACCCCATACCTATGGAAGATGAAGGGTCACTCCACATAGAAAAGTAATAAAGTATATTGTGTGGGTCAAGTAGACCAAATAATCCATGCATGAACCAAAAAAAAACATCCATGATGCCTCAACATCTACACAAGGGTGCTATGTCATCTCTATCATGCCTCAACATATGTGCCAATGCAAAATCAAATCCCACGTGTGGTGATGAGAAGGTAGATCTATGTCAAAAAGTGATGAACGAACATGTGCGAGACAATTGAGACAAAGTGCTCCATGAACTAATCTCATATAATTTGCAGTATAGAAACTTATACATAATATGTCGATGTCTTAAGAAAATAAGCATCATAATATATCACCATGGATCTTGTAATGATTCTATCGTTCATAAAATTAGTAAATCACATTCACTGTATACATAATCTCTAGTTAAAAGCTCAATATCCTTGATCTAATCTCTAATTAAAATCATAATAAAATTTGGCTTTCAATATTGACTCTAAAATACAGGGACATATAGACTAGTTAATTCTCAAAGAACCTTTGAAGCATATTATAGTGCCAAAGCATCCTAGAAAAATATTCATTTTTGAAATATAGGAGAATAAGATATATAGACCAGTTAACTCTCAAAGGATCTTCGAGGAAAATATAATCATATATAGAAAAAATGAAGAGGGTTGACACTTAAGGTTATGTAATAGAATTTACAGTTGATAGTTAAATTGTATAACAATTTTTCTATGATCTTTACTAACATTTATTAGAATTGTTGCATGTTTTACATTATTGGAATGAAATATTAGTTGTAACTATTTTAAAATTTTATTAGGACATGTGCACTTTGATATGATGTAATATGATTATGGTTTCGTTTCATATGTTGTAATATTAGATATATAACAAAAAAATAAATTATTGCATGAAATAAATAATAACTTTTCATTTTAAATGTTTTTTTTTTGCAGAAAATGGTTCTTCCAGAAGATCAAGATGATCCTCATGATATAGATCCAGAATATGTTGGTTTTGTTATAGATCATATGGCAGAGGATGATGATGATGTAAATATATAAGACACTGAGGCCGATGACGATGATGACAATGACGATCATGATCATGATCATGATGATCACGATGGTGATGATGATGATGATGATGAGGCAGTTGCTGGTAGTAGCCAGTGGCATTCATGATCATATAGACTACATCAGAGATCATTGCTGATATATCATTATGATGTATCTTTTCATGGTTACTATCATATGTATCATTTTCATAGCTTGCAGTACCATATTATTGAGTTGTATCATTTTGACATATCATTTGGACATGTATCATCTTGACTTGTATCATTTTGAGTTACATAATTTATCATTTTTACTTATATCATTTGTACATGTATCATTTTTACTTATGTCAATTGTTGGACATGTATCATTTTGACATGTTATTGATCTATTGGAATATTTGAATTTCACTTGTATTAGTTATATATGATGATGATGTTATCAGTATTGACTTGCCAATTTATATATATTGAAAATGGTCAATGATTTTTGGATGGATATTTATTACGTATGATGATTTTAATTTACTGCTTAGGATGGATGTCAAATTAAATTAAATTATAGATACTTGACTCACTTGTTTTAATTATAGATGATGATAATGTTATAATAATCATCTTGTTATTTAATCATATGTTAAGAGGCATGATATTTTTAACTAATTAAATTGAAATAAAACATATTTTTTAATTTACTTACTCTATAATCATATGAGTTATTTAAGAGGCATGATATATTTAACTAATTAAATTGAAATAAAATATATTAAATTAATAAATGGAAGCAAAACAAGAAGCATTTTTAGAAGAAAAAAAGGAAGAAACAATGGAAGCCAAACTAGAAGCAAACCAAAAGCAATCTTCGAAGAAAAACTTGGCATTATCTAGGAAGCAAAAATAGAAGAAATTCAGGTAGAAAACAAAGAAGTAATAATGGAAGCAATTTTAGAAGCGAAAAAAAATGGAATAATAGAAGCCATTTAAGAAGCAAAAAAAGATGAAAAAATGGAAGCAAAGCTAGATGTAACAAGCGACGTTATATCGAAATAAAAATTGGAATCAAAATTAGAAGCAAAACTAAAAGAAAAATTGGAAGCAAAAATGGAAGCAAAATTGGAATAAAAAACCAAAAGAAAACCTGGAAGCAAAATCAGAAGAAAAATTGCAAGCAAACCTAGAAGCAACACAAGAAGCAAAACTAAAAGCAAAATTGGAAGCCAAATTGGAAGCAAAAAAGGATGTCGTAATGGAAGAAAAACTGGAAGAAACAAAGGACATCATAATGGAAGCAAAACTGGAAGCAACAAAGGACGTCATAATGGAAGCAAAAATTGGCGTCAATTAGGAAGCCAAAAATGAAGCTATTTTTGATGCCATACCAAAAGTAAAATAGCAAGCACAACTAAGAGAAAAACTAGAAGCAAAAATGGGAGTAGACATGGAAGCAAAATTGGAAGCCAAATTGGGTGCTATTTCTGACATTAAATTGGTCGCACTTCCTAACGCTATTCCAGGCACTAAAGGAGGTGCTATTTCTTGCACTACATTTCTGACGCAAAATCTGATGTTAGATCAAACATAAAATCCGGCACAAAAAATGGTGTCGAAGAGAACACATAGTTTACCACCGAGTTTAGCACCAATAAAAGTGTCAAATTCATGAACTCAAATGCACTAAATTCCAACACTATTTTAGGTGCT
The DNA here is from genome assembly GCA_007115665.2 of Sequoiadendron giganteum. NCBI lineage: Eukaryota > Viridiplantae > Streptophyta > Pinopsida > Cupressales > Cupressaceae > Sequoiadendron > Sequoiadendron giganteum. The sequence continues at coordinate 585,678,721 of CM021108.1, forward strand.
AATTACCTATTTTATTGTAGTGACATTGATTTCAACTGGTTAACTAGTTCTCAACTAGTTGTTGTTGTCATTGATATCATGGATAATGGTTATTGGTTTTATATTTTGAGAATATTGATAAAATTGTACTAAAGAAAGGTTGTAGGTATTTAGGGGTTGCTTCAGATTTTTCTCCTATGTTCGTGTGGTTTAGATATGTTGATCATGGTTGTTGGAGGATGCTATATCTAATTTTTGGTGTTTTGGATTGTTGTATATATAGTGTTATGTTCACTAGTTGTGAACTATGTTTTTCAGTGTATCTAGCTAAGGTTCAAGAGAAATGTAGTTGCTCTAGATTTCTTCTTGTTCAAGTCTTATGAATTACAATTTTTAGGATAAGCTATTGGGAATGTTTTCAAGTTAATTTTTTAATTTAGAAAGATTGGATAATGTTAAGGTTGAGTGTGCTTAATTGATTTATGTGTTTTACACTGGTTTGGCCAGCCTTGTGTTTATCACTACTTTCAAAGCTTATGGAAGTGTGTTGAAGCATGTGTTTGGGTTTCCCTCATTCTAATTCCATCGTAGGATGTTTTGGTGCCGACCTAATTTAAATTTGTAAATGCAAATGGTGTGTGGCTGACTTTGGATATGTTTCAAATTTGAAGATGATATAAATACATGATGAGATATTGGTGAAAAAGGGTACAAAGAATGCAAGTAAGATAGATATTAGATAGATGTGAATCAGTGTGATGAAAGTTTTGGTATATCAATTCAAAATCTAATTGTTGAGTTTCTAGAAGTAGTGAGCTGAAGGTGTACTCTATCATTCATGCATTTTTGCAAGTGTGTGAGTGAATTGTGGTGGAAATCTCTGTTGCATTGAGATTTTTTTTCTCTCTATAAAAAATCTCTTCTATCTTCTTTGTAATTTTGTGGCAGTGAGCCCTCCTGGTGGTTAAGCCTTGTTGGACAGTGAGTTTTGATCCAAACAATGAGTCATATTTTGGCAATGAGCCTTTGTAATCAATTTTGATATTATCTATATTGTGAGCTAATTTTCACCATGGTTTTTCCCTTATTGGGTTTTCACATAAATCTGGTGTTATTGTTTTTGTGTGATGTTTTTAAATTTTTTCCTTTGCACTTAATGATTAATCATATTAGTAGAGTAAAGAATTTGTGATTGATCTAATTTTTAGTGGAATTTTTAAAGGTTAAATTTTGTCACAATTGATTCACCCTCCCTCTCGGTTGTCTTGTTCAACACATGTAATCAACCTATGTGGACTATTCTCACCCCAAATCACCTCTTTAGTACCCCAAAACGTGGCATAAAAATAATCCCAAGGCAAGGGCTACTGAGTTGCTAGGCTGGGTCGTAGGGATACAATTGGGTAAAAAAGTAAAATAAAGAGGCTTGTCATAAGGAGAAGATCCTCACCTAGGAAAATTTCAAAGGTGTTTCCCAACATGCTACCAATATTTTGTTGTAGGTTAAGAAATCAATTAAAATTCTAGTTTATAGGTATAGAAGGATTACAATATTAGGTTATTTTCCATGTTCAAAGTTCATTTCCATACTCCAAGTTAAAATTGACAAACAAAAAATTAACCTAGAGTTATAAACATTCATATGTTTACAAAATCTAGTAGTCTTATTTTGGTTGTTATAGATATGGTATTAAATTCCATGTATCCAGGATTAGTATTTGTCTCTTCATCTCCAACTTTAAGGTGTACATATTTTATCATTTATTATTATCATTTAACTGTACCCGATCAAGTATGCATTTTAAATCCCTATTATTTTATCTCATTGAATTATTTATTAGTTATTATCTCCAATTATCTATCATATATAGGTTATGTGAATTGAATTTTATTCCCTTGCATAAAATTGTGAACTTAACATTCCAACCTCTCCAAGGTTTTCCCTTAGGATTTTCAACCTTCTTTATTTTTTGATTTTTAGACCTAGTGTTTTATATTCGATCATGGTTGGTCGATGGACCCCGACTTGTGCTTTATTGTTCTATTGATTAAGGTTTATGATTTTATTTATATCTCCTTGATCCATACCATCCCACCCTTTTATTTTTCTTTCATGTTAGATATTCCATCCTAGCTTGTACTTGGCCCTTTTCTTTGGCCTATGTCCATTCATATAGGAAGGATCCTCGAGTGTTTTTATTGTTTCTTATATTGTACTTGTAAATAATTTTGGATATTATTTGTTTTGACCACATGAAGGTTTCTCTTTTCTCTATGAATGCATTGGCTTATATTGTATCTCATTTTATATTTCATAAATATTTTTGGAGCATTTCTATCTATTTTAGATGTTTTTTCTTTATGTGTTCATAAGATTCATGATGATTATACACCTTATGTGAAATGTGAAGATGGGGAATTAACACTACCTCTTCATGCTACATCTAGGGATTTCACTCATGTGGTTTATAACCAGTGAGTATATTATTTCTACATCTCATTATTATTATCCTCTTGTATCTATGGAATATCTTGGTGAAACTATTTTAGTTCCTAGGGTTTTCCTTTGATTATTTGTGATGATTTTATTTTAGGTCTTAAACACTAGGTGTTTCTATGGTGTTGTTTCTTTTCTTCTATTTTTGAGGTTGAATTTTTATTTCCTACTCAAAATAATTTAAGTGATCACCTTATTCCTTTTATTCGTTTGATAACCATCACCATTCCCTAGTAACCATCTTTCGGTAATTATCTTTTGTGCCTTTTAATTCACTTAAGTTACATTTTGAGTTCCCATAGTGGTCCTATCTATTGGGCTAGGTGTCACTTTTTTGGTTGCATCATGTTCAGTTAGTGTATCACATTTTTAAGTCTTCTATATATTGTAAGCCATTTGTAGACCCAAAAATAGATCGCCTGGTATCACGGACTATAAAAGGACCTTTCCTTTCCTTTCCTATCACAAATAAAATTTGCAACAATGCTATGTGATGGCATATGTGAACTTATTATTTGGTCATAAATCTCCTTCACATCATAGTTATATGTTTTTCGCGCTCTTCTTAAATTAAATATCTTAATTACTTGAAATTTGTTATCACCTCATTCGAGTACATACTTTCTTTGAATCACAATTTCTATCCATCAAAAGCTATCCAAAATTACTATAGCACACTTAATTAAAATGAGGTTCACTTTACACATGGCCATTCTGTACTTGGTCACAAATTCTTAGTTTTCTTCGTAATTACATCAAGCTCAAGGTTATTGAAAAATGTGACAAAGAACTCTTCTTCCATGTACTGTATCATAACCTCAACAAAGGATTTTTAAATTTTTTTTGTGATGAATTAAGTGGATGCAATGGTTGTTGATTGTTCATGCCTTATTTTAATCGACAATCATTGTTCATGCCTTATTTTAATCGATAATCATTTTTCAAACTTGGCAAACAAATACATACAAACATTCATTTCAATCAAGTTTTCCTTAATTATATTAAAATATTATTTCCTACTATCACTATAATAAAATTTTCATACGATAAAGAAATTCATTATCGATAAAAGTTGTTGAAATTTCGTGCAAAGAAATTTAAAGTGCTAGCTCATATTTTTCAAGTTTTCAAAGGAAAAATTAGGGTTTTTGAATGTACAAATAGTTGAGTAAAATTTACTAATTTTAATAATTATATTCTCTATTATACCTTTTGGAATTATATGAATTAGAGTTTTCATAATACATTGTAAAATATTTTATGCTTAAGTGAAAACCCTAGTTAGATAGAAACCCTAGCTCATTCTGAAAAACCTTCGAAATCCCAAAGGATTAAGAAGAAGTTTGGAGGAGGATCTATTAAAATAGTTGCTTGAATAATCAAAGTGAACTAATCATGCCCAAGGGACTAGAGTAATTATAGATAGATTTACAAATATGGTTGGTGTTGTAAGGGATGTTGAAATCCCTTAACAAGGATGGAATTTGTTTGAGTATGAATCTAGAAGGAGTCGATCAGATAGACCATATCAAACTTGTCGTGTATAGATTTGGGGAAGTCGGTAGTCCCTAATGTCTTTGTGAATGTTGAACTTATCAGGGGTACTGAAGAAAGGTATTATGCAAAGAACATAATTATCAGAAACAAGCATGGAGGTGATTTATTACACCAAAAAAAGCACTATGTCATTGAGGTTTTCAACCTCAATGTAATAGATAATGTGCCCATTGATTTTGGTGTACTTAATAGGGAGTTTTCCCAGGAAAATCACAATTATAGGGTTATGTGGTTATCACAATGTATAAAAGAAAAGAATTAGAACAAAAGTAAAGTTTACAAAGTATGAAGTTGAAAGTTTCAACTATGACATCTTTGAGGACTATTTTTGTCAACACTTATTATGTTATGTCAAGTCTTGGATGAAGATTGAAAGGTTTAGATGCCAATATACATGATTATTCTTGCTACCGATGTGCAACATAGGGATTTTAAAAGGGGATTTACCTATGTATCCTACATTACTAAAGGCATACACTTACAGTTGAAAGTCACTTGAGATAATAAATTTTTAATCTATTTTAGATGGTACTATTTTCTTTGTCACTTGGTCCTACACAGTGGAAGAATAATTTGGAGTGATTCCATGAAATTAAGGATGTTGAATGATAAATGAATCCAAATTCCTATCCAAAAATGAACACACATATGGGACATGCATTGTTGAAAAACTATTTATGTTGCCTTTGGGGAATTGTTCATGGAAGTATTCCTCATGAATTTAGGGTTCTGATATTCCTAAAGGATTTAGATTAAGAAATTAAATTCTTGAGGCGTAAAGAAAGGGATCCCAAGAAAGGAATTAACCATGATTGGGGTGATTGGTATTTTTATTCAAATACCACAGTTATTAAAATTTATGGATCCCTTGTCCAACCACACATCCTTCCAAGGTTTGTGCCAAAAAAATTCATTTTTGGAAATAATGTGGAAATGAAATGAAACTAATATGTTTCTTTTGAGAATTAACAAGAAGGAATCTATGATTCCATCTACCATATTTTTTTTAGACTTTTAGGTCACTTCTAAAGAAGGACTAGATGTATTGCCTTCTTTACTATAGAATTAAAAAATGAAATTAGACATCCTCAAAAATTGTGACCCAAAACACTACATTGAGGTTAGGTCAAATTGGATTTCAAGAGATCTGATTATTATCACAAGTTTCATATAATTGAGGATGTGATAATAAATTATGCTATAGATGATGAAGGAGAATTGAGAAAAAATACGTAGGGTGAATGAAAAAATAAAAAGGCCAATCCACCATATCAAGGAGTATGTGTTGAAATTAAGGATCCATTTACAAGGCTCTAAACTATGTTGGACAAATATAATGATATTATAGGTGGTGTACCAATACTAGTGATAATGCCTACAATTGTTGAGGAAAGTCCAAGAGAAGAAGAGGTTGAATAGTTTGTTCAACAAGACATAGTGCTTTAAAATTCAAGTGCACCACCAAAGGTACCTCAAATTAGAACAAGTTGCCTAAAACATTTGGTAGATTATTTCATTGGATTTGAGGATGTAGTTGAAAATGTTCCTAATGATGATGAAGTAAACCAAAAATTTCCTTCTCCTTAGAGATCCCTATTAGATGAACCAACCCAAGATAGAATGATGATTGATTTAAGGAGTGGGCATGATGTAATTCATGATGTGAGGGATTTGGATTGCAATAAATTCATGTTAGATGATGATTTTTTGAGATCTAGGGAATTCAAGGATTTCTTGATAAAAAATAAGTTTGTTGAATTCATTTCAAAGTTAAACAAGAGGAAGGGAGAAGGAATCAAAGAGGAACTGAAAAATATAACCAAAGAAGTCTTTTAAAAGTGTGTAATTCAAGTTGAAGAACATTTCCCCAAATGAGGTGAGATAAATTATTAAAGATAGTGGTGTTTTCTATTACCCAACTGGGATATTTCCTCTTCTATTGTATTGGATACAATAAGAAGACAAGAGGATGGAGTATATTTTTTAACATCTGATGAGAAAGTTGAAGACTTATACTTTGGATCAGATTTTAGCACCAAGTATGAAACCTTGGAAATTTGGTTAATTTCTCAAACTAATAATAAGCCTCGAGTAGATGTCAGTGAGCTATCTAAGAATTTTATTATGAAAATATTAACTGACACTACTCCTTCTCAAGCAATATCCCTGGTGATTAGCACAACCCTATTTAATGAAGTAGGAACTAAAAATTTGGAGGAAGATTATAATAATTTGTAGAAAGTTCACCATAAATTAGTTTTGGAATATAATAAATTGGTATCTCAGCTACCACCTCCTCAAATTCTATATGCTTCTCTTTCTACCCCTCAATTAAGATCAAGTGAATTCTCATCTTAGGATTGAGAGACTTTGTATTTAAGAATAAAATAATTGAAGGAGGAATTGAAGTAGAGAAAGGATCTAGAAAAGGTATCCAAGAATGAAGTACAATAGGTGACCACATATACAATTGATAGCATTCCTTTTCGTAGATGTCACAAATTCTGTACAGACTGGAGGATGCATGGGGTGGATATAATAATTTGAAAAATAATTTGATTAAGCATACACAACAACTTGTGGCCCTGCAAGAAAATCAAAGTACTTGGATTTGTAGAACAACCTCAATGGCAGTGGCTACTAAGTTGTCTAAATTTGACAATAATATTCCCAAAGAAATTGCAAAGACCAATGAAGCAATTGGATAATTGAGAGAGATTTAAATTTTTTAATTTATCTTATATTCGTAACTAAATAATTAATTGAAGATATTTGAGACACTGGAAAAGGGGGTGATGCCCAAAATTTTGGATAATTTTTGAATAATTAAGTCTGATGATGTTTGGAAAAGTTAATTTGGGAATGCCATCCCAAAAATGTGTTCATTTTCACTAGTGGAAATCCAAACTTGGCTTTATTGAATAATTCTATTATTGAATTGATAAAGTTAGAGTCTAGTCTGGAAATTTTGTCAAATAAAATAGGGAAGTTATGGATGCTAAGTACAATTTCCATAATAACAAGGTGCAAAAGGTTTTAAATTTTTAAGTGGCTCTCAAAAGATGCCTATAATTCATGGTTAGAGTAATATAATGAGTTGCTTGATTGCTATGATTAACATCAACCTCAACTTTTACAATGGCTTCAACAATAATTTTTCCTTTACGTAAAGTGTTTTTGTCTTATATGAGGTATTTGTATATTCATTTTTCTTATTCATGTGAATAATTTGTCAAATGAAAATGTAACATTTTCCTTATGGCTCTAAGCTTGTTTTCTCCCTTATTCTATAAAAGGGAATTTTGAGCTTATTTTGGGATCCTGGGAATTGTAATTTTGGGATGGGCTAGTTAAGTTTTAGCGAGTCTTGGAATTTTAGAGAAGAGAATTATAATTTTTTTCCTATAATAACAACACAAATTCTAATTGATGCATATATGAGTAGCATTATTTAATGCTTTTGTCTCATTTTTGTATACAATATTTTTTGAATCAATATAATCAAAGGTTATGAGGTTCTCCACTACATACTTATTGTGATGAATGTTTTTTTGATAGATTATATTCAAGGAATAGATTAATTACTTTGAATAAAATATTAAAATATTGTGATACATTAAGGATTTGTAAGTAGAATTGTGTTGTTGAACAATAGTGGGTTATGCTATTATAAAATGATAATGTTTGACAAACCCTTGGATTTATGTTTAAGTTGTTATTAAGAGAAAATTATACAATTATTTATTTTGTAATGGATAAGGCATTGGTCAAGAAAAACACTTTGTCCTGGACCTAAGAAGAAACTGAATCATGAAACTTAAGCTTCTTGTATTTTTTTTAGTCTATTTTCTTACACCAAAATTTAATTGAGCTATGCAAATGCATGAATTAAATATGTGTAGATGTGTTGATCCCCCAATATTATGTGTAATAATTTTATCTGTTAATACACCAATTATTCAAAATTGTACATCTACAATTGGTGTTATTTGAAGGGAAACCTACCTTGTTTTTGTAGAGCCTGAAGTGTAGAAGGATGTTTAAATCCTTGTTCATTGGCCATTGACCTGATATTATTGATCACAATAAGTATCTTATATTTAGAGAAAATTATATAATCACTTGGAGGAACCAAAATATCCCATGTTAAACTTGCTACATTTTTGTTTAAGGAGCCTATAAATGTGATTGTTGATTTGGGATTACCTATTTATGATGGTTGTCCTAATGATGAGCCTTATGATATTTGAATTTTTCTATTTGTGATGTCCCTTTACATAGTCATACATATTATTTATCTTCTCATGAGTTGGTTTATGAATTTATGATTGATGATGCTAATATTGAAGTTAATGTTGCTCTAATATATGTGTTGATTATCAAGGTGAAGAAATCATGCAATATGAACTTAAATGTGAATTAAAATCTGAAATATCTAGATTAACCTTTAGCCTTAGTGTGAAGAAAGAATGAGAGAGACAGATAGAAGAAACACAACACATGCAAGAATATTAGATTCACGTGGAGAAACCCCAAAGGGAAAAAAATCAACTAATGAAAGAGAGGAAAGTATATTACTAATAATATAATATATTACATGTAGAAATAGACTTCTCTAGTCAATCTCTATAAAATCCAACAACACCTTGTTACCCTGCAAACCTACAAAACTGAATTGAATAACTCTAGCTCAAGGCCCCAATTTAAAGAGATTTGTGAGGATGAAAAACATCATGGTTTCACGAAACAATAGGTAGGAATACCACCTAGAAAAAATCCCACCTCCCTCCTTGAAATGGTCAAAAAATACCAAAAATAGCCTCTTATATATTCTCTTACAAGTGTCATAAGGCATCTCTCATGCATGGGTGCTTGGGGTCCAAGAATAACATATTCTATCATAGAGAATTTGTCATATTGTCATAGAATCTTATGAAAACTGTCATACATGTCATAGATGCTCTTACAACACCATATTTAGACCCAACAACCTCATTCTAGAAGATTCCAAAGTGGGATGCCTAGCTATTTTGTCCTTTTCCAAAAGGACAAACGATAACGGTAACACTGCATTTACATTGTCTCTTTCACCACCATTGTTCAAACAGTTTCACCTCTTATGGGTATATGCACAAAAAAATTTAGGAGAATAATTAATTAAAGGATTTACAAGGTTGATGGTACCTAAATCATAACAATATGATGATAGTAGAATTCATAATTCCTACTTACACGTTATTTTCAATTCTATGTTATTTACATATAGTTCTTTACCTCTGATTCCCATGGTTGTATATAGGGTTTCTAATTCATGTGGTGATGTTCTTACACCTAATGATGATTTTATCTCATCCTTTTATCTTGATGGTTTATCTAAGGAGGATCTCCATGATGTTTATATGCATAAAGGTTCTCTTTTAGCTCGTTTATTACATGATGCTGGTAATTAAGATCATTCTTGTCCTTTTTACAAATGCTAGTGGTAGTCAAGTTAAAAAAAATTCTATACCTCATGTTACTTTGGATCGTATAATTTATCATAGTCATATTAAATTAGAGATCCAAGGATTGCAGGTTTAGTGATGCTACAAATGGTTATCTTAGTGGTGCATACACAAATTTTAAAAAATTGTCTTGTCTATTATTCTCACATCCATGATTTCATTTTTTGATTCATTCATTTAGAGAAGATTTAGTCGATGAATTTAATATGATATGATTTTCATTATAATTCTTATGTTCTATTTATGGGTCTTATATATGCTTTCATAGAACATTTTAATTTTAGTGCTCTTGAGTGTTTGCAAGGTCATATTAATTGTTCAACACTAAGTGGGTAGAATTTGTCTACATACAAACATCCTACAATCCAAGAGTAGAACAACCTAACACACATTATACAAACTATTGAATATGATTGCATCATTCCATCTCAAGGCCTCAAAATAAGTTTATTGATGAGGAAAATACAACTTCTAATACCAATTATTGGAAAATTAAATCTCTATCCAAATATGAATTAAATGGATGAGATACAAGTCTTGCACTAATACAAAATGAAAATCTAAAATGTATATGCAAATTTGAAATTAAGTTTTCCTTAATATAGAAGTACCATGATTATATCCATCTTCTTTATGATGCTAAAAATTAGCCAACATATTATGCTTAATAATAACACCTTATGTGAAATTATAACAATAATAAATAAGTAATATCACCATAATATAACATAAAAGAGGCACAAATAAACAAAATAAGATCATCACATAACATATGGTTTATATGGAGAAACCCTTGTAGGAAAAAAACCCCACCAAGAAGGGAAGTCAAGTATGCATTATCTTCAAATAAATGAGATTACGATACATCCAGTTCCATTCTCCTCTTTAACTCCAACATAAAAACACCCATGTACCTATGAACAACCTCTTTATGCCTCAAACTGTCCTTGTTCTTACAAAGTAACTCTACATTTAGCTGTTCCTCATATTTTCTACATCCAAGGAGTTTATTTTATAGACTTGTGAAGAAGTTTAAAGCCCCAAATGTGGCACCCAAAGATGACTCTTCATTATAAAATTACCCAACCCTTGGATTGCCTCCTCATAATGCAAGAAGATATTAGTTTTGGATCCAATACTTTCCATCCAACTTGGGTGCCCAAACTTGGAAATTAAACATTACATTAAATGCAGTAAATGATGGAATACCAAGAGACACATGTTGCATCATTCCAAGCAACTGCTTGGATAATCCTGATATTCACTCATTTATCATTTCCTTATCTTTTATAGTTCCATTCTATGAATCTACATGCAGGGAAAATAATATTAAATATTTATGTCCACAAGTCACCTTTATCTCTACTAATGGAACCCATCACCCCTAATGAATGTAATATAAACAATGATGATAATAAATATTACAAAAATATTTTCCCAATACCCCCTAAGTTCCTATATAAAATTTCCAACATGCAATATGACATGGTATTTACAAGGTAGATAGCACCTTAATCCTAACATTCTCCCACTTGACATCATACATTGTAAATACACCCATAAAAATAAAAAATAAGGGAAAATATCATTTAGCCAATCATGTACCATTAGAATATTCACCATGCTCTCATGTTCCAAATAGATACCTACAAAATCAACCATGATAACCACCATCAAGAAAAAAAAATCCTTACATCCTCCAACAATTGTGCAACCTATGGAAGAAACAGGAAAATACCAAGATGAAACATATCAACTATCACTAAAACATGCAAAATATTTACATGAACCCAATCTTTAGATTTAAATGATGATATAGGCTCTAAGTAGTTGCATAATTCATATTAGCTAGAATAAAAACCATAAAAATTGCAACTCATCCAAGCTATCCATACCTCAAACTAGGGCATACAAATCATAGATATAACTTCATGCCATCAAATTACTAAGCCAAAATATATAATCAAGTATCTATATATCCATACTCCTATCTTAAATGCAACATACCAATGCACAAATTACCATAGACAAAGCTAACCAACAAAATCTACATTAACATTAAAAAAATCTCATGGATATAGACAATCCACATCTGATTCATCCCACTGCAACTAATATGTTATGCACACCTAAAAATTGCATAACACATAAATCCTAATCCAATGAAATATGAAAAATCATCATCACATCAATAATAAAAAAACCAAGATATCAAAGAGGATAACTTAACATCAACAACAAGACCTAGTCACAAAACAACAACAAAATCAACAAAAATACTTACACAACTATAACAAGTGTTTCTCGAACACCAACAACAACAATCCCAACAACAAGCATTACTAGCACAACAAGATGCCCAACAACAACAAATTATTACACAACAACAAGGTTTATACTATAAATCCCAAAAAAATATCATCAATCCAATAACACAAGGAGCATATATACCTCCATGCTTACCACCATCACCTTCACAATATCAAAATCCACCCTACACACCATATAACACCCCATCATATTAAAATACTGATACCTCATCCACCATCCCACAATACACAACATATGCTCCTCCACCAAATTTGTAAGACGATGTGTCATCGCAGCTCAAGGCACTCACACAATAGGTCTAGGACATTCAAATGGGAAAAACATAGAAACCACACATACAACAAATCTTGTGTCCTTACCCCGTCGATAGGAACATAGAGATGGTACCTTTCCCACCTGATTTTTGACGTTCCTAAGTTTGATAAATACAAAGGGAGGGGAGATCCTTTAGATCACATCAAAGAATTAAATGTCATGTGTATGGAGGTGGCTTATAATTATTCCTACTTTATGCACCTCTTCCCATGTAGTTTGGTAGGCCCAACAATTGATTGGTTCTCACAATTTCCTCTAGGTATCAAAAAATTCCAAGAAATCATTGATAGATTCATAGACCAATTCTCCTTCAATATTGACATGGATGTAAGATTAGAAGATTTGTATGCACTCAAGAAAAATAAAGGAGAATATTTTGCTAGTTTACTACAAATATGGAGACAAAAAGATAGTAAGAGCAAGTGGCCGATTCTCGACGAGTAATAGGTGGGGATTATCATATAAAATATTGATCTAGAGCTATCCTTCCACTTAAAGATACAATGTATCACCACTTATGATGAGCTTGTCCCTAGGGCCCTCAACATCGAGAGAGCCCTAATCTCACAGGCAAACAAACAAAGGTATAAATACAACTTCCCATCCATTGGTTCTAACGACAAACCTCGCTTTTGGGCCAAGAATAAGAATTCTACTAGTGATGGTGTTGTTGATTCAAAGGTGGTATTAACTTCTCCTAGGAAAGAAAACAACCAAACCATGACCACACAACAACCATCCACACCATCACCAAACAATCAACCAACAATCAATACTACAAACACTCAACCTACACCACAAAGAACAAACAATGCTCCTAAATGACAATTCACTCCCTTAGGGGAACCTATGGAGGATGTGTTGAAAAATTTGATACAATCTAACCTTATCACACTCCCAAATTTCTCAAACTACCAAGCACCACAAGTCAAACCTCCTAGCTATAGAGAAGATCATTTTTATGAATTCCACTAGTACAAAGGTCATAACACACAAGTTTTTTTTAGAATCAAACATCTAATACAAGATCTTATTGACCAAGGATACATTGATGTCGATAAAAAATCTGGGAATGAAAATCTGAAAATTTACACAAACCCTATGCTTAATCATGGAAGAACAAAATATTTAGGAAAGGTATCAACTTAAAACAACAAAAACCATACCCATGATACCACGATGGGACACAATTTTTTTATTCATTCATCACAACATGAGGAATTAGACATGTATCAATATACTATCTTAAAACAAAGTCCAAACCCATCAACAGTGTCTAGCAATATTTCATACCATAATGGATCAAATTTGTAATAGATTATGATATCTATCCCACATATGATTCAATAATTGGGAATGTTGAAGAAGTTTCAAAGGAGAAAGAAATATCTCTTATTACACCCATACCTACAAAATTTTGCGAAGAGTCTTTTACTAACAATGTATCATCCACCCAAGAGTCATGTCAAGATGATGGACCTAAATATAACAGAAGTGGTTTCAAATAAATTCAAGATCAAGAGATTATATCCCTAAAGTATTATCATAACTTAATGAACATTTTCCAATCCATTAAAAAATCCAAGGATATATTAGGAACTACCTAAGAGATATTTTACTGTGAGGGGCATATAGACATTATTCATCCAAAAATAGAATCCTTTACTCTTGAAATCAACACAAAAGAGCAAGAAATGATCGAGATTCTTGATTCTTATAGTGATTGTGTATCATTAAAATATTTTTAATCAACACCAACATATTTTGAAGCAATATCAACAGATAAAAATATCATAAAATCAGAGAAAATAGTTCCAATTATTGAACAATAGGAACCCATAGCGATATCATGTGTTCAAGACAAGTTATATTTAGGGGATATGGATCAAAAGATACATTATTAGGGAAAAGGATTAGGTATTTTCAATACACTCACAACTCTGAGGGAAATCTTGTCTAATACAAACATCAACATATGGGGCACAAAGGATAATTATGGGGAAAATACAGTTAACACTACAACTAGTCGTATCACTAATCATCATCCACCCATAGTCTCATACACAAATGGGAGCAACATAAAAAAATATTCCTATCAAAGCAAGGAGAAGATATCAAATAAAATGAAGCAATAAAGCAAAAAGGTCAAAGAAAATACAAATAGAAACCAAAGAATGCAAAATAAAATCATCCCAATCATACTCCATCAGTCAAAGAAACTATGGGGAAAATAAAATGGGGAAATGTATCCATCAAAAGAATCCTCAAATACAAAATTAGGCTTTTCAAGCTAGGAACAAAGTATATCCAGTGGTTGGTCCTAATTCCATGAAAACCTCAATTCACACCCATCATTGCTCATCTTCCCAATTTTGGAGAGTCAAAGGTTCTAAACCATCGACCAATCCATCTCATATTCCTTCATGCATAACACTGTATACTCCATTCATGATATCCAATTCGTGCATTGACCATGTATTGGTAGCTACCCTTTATCATAAGGATTCTAAAGGCACTTTATTGTGATGTGCGTACATAGAAAAGGTTAATTCTGGTACCAACAAGGTATATTAGAGTTCTTCAAAGTTGCATTCAAGTGCCCATATCTTATCAAAGAAACTTCTTCAAGTAGGATATTGTTGGAACATTATGATAGTAGCCTATACATGAGTACCATCAAGTGGTTCAACATGAGGGTAACATTTCCAAAAATCATAAAAATAAAAAAATATTAAAAATAAAAATTGTCCTCTAGTGAAAACCACTACGGTGGCACTTTGGGCATGCATTATGATGAAACCCTAGCAAAAATGTGTCATGAGTAGAATCGAGCATCTATATGATCCTTCTCAGATAGAAGAATCTCATCCTTGTCATGATAAATCATATGTTTCCTCCATCCATCCAATCTAGATTTATCCAAATATTCTAGTTTATCTTGATCTTGAAAAAGATTCGACGTATACTTCAAATCTAATCATGGAAAGCTCTTGACTAGCTCTTTACCATTTTATCCCATGAAGTCCCATAGCCCATATCTAGCATGCTAAAAATTTGTTGACCTCTTCACATATACATTTCCTTTCTTGGTTTTCCCATTGATCTATGAAACATTGCTAAACACTAGGGGTAGATTATTGCACTCTTTTTTTCAAAATAACTCTTGATCCATGTCTTATATCTCACAATGTGACATTGAAATTGTGATCTAGGTATCATTTATTTCATAATCATTTAAAAATCCCAAAAAAAATCATAAAACCTCATCAAAATCCAAAAACACTTGCACAATATAAAAAATCCAAAAACATCAAAATCTTGTATAGCTAAAATACAAAAACATTGTTGTAAAGTCAATATCGAAAACATCCAAAATGCACCAAAATCCCTAAATAGGTCAAAAATTTAGAAAAATAAAAATAAAAATGGCACCTTGTCAAACTATGAGTCTTTGAGCTTGAAAGTAGGCAAGGCCATCAGTGATGTGCCCCTGAGACACTTTAGGTCATTCCTTTAGGAGTCTATCATAATAAAGTGACATTTCATCAAGTGTTCATATATCATCAAATAAACTAGTCAACATTAGTCAAACTACATGGTCTCTACGTGTATAACATAGACAAGGCTCATATTTGATAAACCCTTGAGGCCCTTGGGATAGTCTTTTAGGTTAGGTTCTTGGTCAAAAATATGAAAACCCCAAAAAAATTGAAAACTTAGAAAACATAAAAATATTTGAAAAATTGAAAACCCAAAACATTTGAAAACATTCAAAAATTCTAAACAACCTCAAAATAATGAAAAACCAAAACATTTACATAAAATCTCAAAAAGACCAAAAAACATTTTCAAAACATTTTCAAAACATCAAAAACATTGAAATATTCCAAATATCCCAAAACCATCCATCCCATTTCGCTTGCACCCACAATAAGCTTCCATCCATAATAAATTGATCATCACACTCACCCTTTGGTAAAACAAATGGAAACAAGTACAATGATCAACAAAAGTAAAACCTTAAATGTCAAAAAATCAAACTCTTGATCATTATCAAACATGTCAATCAAACTTTATATCAACAAACTTTCAAACAACTTATCAACTGGCCAACATTTGATAACATGTCCTATGATGCATCCTTCCTACAATGGACATTGTCATTGGCAGTCACTTTGGATATTTATCCTCAACACACATTACACCTCTTGGGCAAGAGATATAGATAACATTGACTATTTTTTTTTAATCTTGTCTTGTGATTTATCTTATTGACCCATTTTGAGGACCTCTCGATGATGTCTAAACAATTTAGAGAGAAAGGAATGGGAATCGATCATTATATTTTGTTTGTTGTGTTTGTGGGTATTCTTGTAAAATACTCTTGGCACATACTTTCTTAGTTGTGTGTAGGGAGGTCGTTTGGAGTAGATTGTTGACTATTTCATATGCTTTGGTCTGAAATATTCTAAACTTCTAAACTACATTCCAATGAGGTTTCCATATGTCAAGGTGTGAGCGAGGATTATCCTATCTATTTGTAGAGTCAAAGTCCATCACACTAGATACAATTCCATACTGGCTATCTGTACCTTTATGCATCTTGCCTATGTGTTATATAAAAAATAAGGAATGACGGAGAGTCGCAATCCCAAAAATGCGAAAATCATCAATCTCATCACCATAATCTAGTAAAATCTTGATGAATCATAGGCCTTTTGGACTTTTGAATCAATCTGGAAATCAATGGTCAATCCATCCATCTTATTCTTCATATTCTTCTATCTTTACTAATATTTATATCCAAGTATAAAATATGTGTGATATCTCAAAATATACATGAGGCTACCCATGGCCAAGGACTATCTATACATCATCAAATCTATCTACATCAGACATCTGAGTTTTTTAGTCCTCTTTTAGCTGAACTGATCTTGCATCTTTGTCACACGATCAACCATAAATTCCAAATTTCCACCTGATCTCTTGAGGGGGCAGGGTACCAACTTATTTCCTTCCACTGGGGAAATAGTGGGGCATCCAAAAATCAATTTTTTTAAAATTTTTTTGATCTAAGCAACAATTTTAATTTGAAAAGTGTCATTCTTTGAACCAACATAATAGGTACCTCACTTCAAAGAGGGGAAAAATGCAGACACTTAAAATTGATCTGAATTGTATTACACTATAATTTAATCACTAATTTTGTTTCATCTTGAATTTCATCCTCTTTTTTCCTATTTGATTAAATTAACCTAGTTATATAATTAAATACTTCATTTTCATCTATTGATCTAATTGACCTAATTAGGTTAATTCACCCTCTCTCACACTAACATTTCACCCGATTTAATTAAATAATGGAACTTATTTAGTTTAAAGCCTAAGTATTCTTATTTAATTAAATAACCCTAAACTATTTAATTAAATATCATATTTTCACCCCTTTTTCATTAAATAAATCAATAATTTAATGAATATCCTCACATTTTCAATCTTGCACATTAAAATTTAGTTTTAATTACTGAATTTCTGATTTCTCTCCCATCCACTTGCATAGGGAATATTTCAAAGGAATCTTCTCCTATTTTTCTCTAAAAAAGGGAATGATTGTTTCCAAACAAACTTTGTAACAAAATTTCAAAGTTGTTACAAAGTGTGTTTGTTTGAATCATTCTCAACCCTTGATGGTTTCCTTTATCCATGTGATCTTTTATTCTCATCCATTGATGATAATCCATGATCCATGTTTCACTCTTGATTCAATATTGACCATTGATTGATTAAATCAATCTGAGCCCTTGATTGATCAAATCAATCTGAGCCCTTGATTCTTCATTTGGTCTGCTATAAATACTTCAACATTTGGAGAGAAATGGATCCATATTTTGGTATAAAAGTTATGCTATTTAAATTCAGACTCACTTGCATCCATATTGAGCACTTTTATCATTTTAGTCTAGTACTTATCCATATTTAGCTTAAGCATCCATTAATGGCTTTCATGGTAACTTAGTTTGCATCCATTTTAGCATAGTTTTCTTTAAATGGTTTTCATCTTTGAATTTTTTTTACACTTAGCATAGATTGCATCCATTTTATCAAGCATCTTAGCATTTAAAACTCATCTCATCATTTTAAACTAGTTTTATATCACGTTTCACACATATCTCATCAATTTCATTGATTTTCTTCAATAAAATAGATTGGAACAAGCAGATATTATCTAGGGGATTGGGAAAGGGTCACCATTCCATACCAATGCAATACCACTCCCCCAATGGGATAAGGTTTGAGGTCTTAGAATATATTTCGTTTAGGTTCTCATGTTTTTCATGTTAATTTCAAATATCGCATTGGGATCATGCCTTAGTGGTTTAAATATGCCTCAAATTTGTTTGGATTTGGTGTGTTTACCCTATACTATGACTATGGTCGCACTACCATTTTAATCATTTCTTCATTTTCATCTTTTATGTTTTCATCATCTGTGCCAACATTCATCACATCATTCTTGGTTTCACTAGCTTTGACAAATGAAATAGTCTGCTTCGGCATGGGATTGGTAAATATTTAAAAAATTTGGTTAGGATGAGCTACATAATTATTACCTTGATCATTCAAACCTCCAATTTTCAGTTGATTATTGTCAATAAGGTCTTGCACAAGATGTTTAAGACACTTACAATATTTCATACCATGTCCATTTTGTTGGTGATAATGACAATAAGAGTTTCATCGAAAGCCTGTGGGAAATGGTATATTAGGATCACATTCTTTAACAGGAGGTAAGGTTAGCATATTCTTTTCCATAAGCTACAACATGATATTGTGAAGGGTATCGGGTAGAGGAGTGGACTCTTTATTCCTATCCCCAAAAAAAATTGTTGTCTTTATAGAAACCACTTGGTTATTAGGTTGTTGACTTGATTGAGGGTAATTTAGTTGTAAAAATCCCTTATTCTTCTTCTTGAAAGGTTGGTAGTTATTTTGAGTTATGGATTTAGAATTTTCAAGACTACGGGGATTTTTCAGATCACGACTGTAAGTCATATTTTGATAATCACAAAGGGCTATACATAACTATGTAAAGGATGAAAATCTCAACATTTCAATTTTTCTTTGGAGTTTGTTTTGTAAGTTGGAAATACACATTCATTGAAGGTCATCATCAAGAATCTTAATCTTTACTTGTGAATAAAGTGTTTGGTATCTTGCTATGAAATCAATCACTTTCTCATCACCTTTTTTTTTGTATTTCATTAAATTAGCAAGGGTCATCTTGGGATCCATCTGAATATGGAAGTGGTTGTAAAGGGCATCAACAAGTTCACGGAATGAACCAATTAAATTATTCGATAAAGAAGAGAACCACTCTAAAGTAGTATCGTTCAAAGACTAGGAAATAGCTTAGCCAAGAGTTTGTCTTCAAAGATGAAATCACAACACAAGGTTGCAAAAATATAAACATGGCTAACAAGATATGCTTCCTACCATATTTCTTAAATAAGGGAACTTCTATACCTTGTGGCATTTGTGCTCTTAATATCTCCAAGGATAATGGGTTAGTTTTGATGTATTGCAAAGGTTGACCATTGGTTTTTTTATTTAGGGTTGCAACTTGTTGTTGAATGGATGTCATGGTTTGTATAAGTGAGTTAAGGAGAGCATCATTGCAATTTTAAGATGAAAGGGAATAAGGTGGAGTAGTGTATGTATGCAGAGGGCAAGTGAAATGTAAGTTGGTGAAGGTGGATTTTTGAGGAGATGTTGTATTCAAATGCACAAATCTAAAAGGATTCTGTGTGGAAATACCTAAGGAAGTGTTCAAATTTCTAGTAGGTTGGAATGTTGTGGTAGGTTGAAAGGTTGTGGAAGGTTGAGTATTAGTGTATCTTGGAATGGACATCGGTATGGTAGAAGATGGAATTGAAGTTCCACCTTAGCTTTGAGTACACCCCATAGCTTGAGTACAAGTGGTGATGGTAGGGATAGTGTTGTTAACATTAAGAACATTGGTTGTAGGCATGGAAGTCATGAGAAATGAATTATACAAAATATGAGCCATAGATTCTTGATTATCAACACTATTAGGAAGAGAGCTAGAAAATGGAAGATCTACGATGAGTGAGATATCGCGAGATGACATGAGCCTCAAAATTCATCTTATTATAGTATTGCTAATAGGACGCCAAGTTGTAAAGCACATACATGTTTTACAAACTTAGTGTGAAAATACAAAATGGGAAGAGGCAATGGAATGACCTAGAATGAAATACAATTTTTAGATTCTAAACAATGCAATTTATTGATTACACAATGCAATAAATTGAAAATGAAATGTTGCAAATGTAATTTTGAATTTTGAAAGTGCACTAAATGAATCAAATTAAGCTAAATTCAATGAATTTAATGACACAAAAAATTAGAAAACTAAAACAAAAATGTAATAGTAGCAAACAAAAGCATAAAACAAAGATTTCAGATTCCAAAAAATGTAGTTTCAGATCTGATCAGGGACTCATTCGCCAAAGGTGGTGAATGAGTCCTAGATTAGGGATTTTGAACTATTTTTGACTAATTTTTAAGCTTTTTTCAATGAGTTTCAAGTTCAGGTTTGTAACAATAACTTTTAGTTTTAGATTTCTGCAAATGTATTATGAAATGCAAGTTGAAAAGGTAATGAAATGATGAATTAAAAAACCTAGTTTGATATGCAATTTTTGTTTTGATTTTCGAATGCAAATTTATATGATCTGAATGATATGAAAGATGACTAATTTGTTTTTAGATTTTTTAGATTTGAAGAATGCAAAACCATGCAATTCTAAAACCCTAGATGAGATACAATTTTGAATGCAAAGTAGGAAGCCCTAAATGAGATCTAATTCAATGAAAATTAATGCAAATGAATGTGCTATCTAACCTAGGATGCAAGGAAAGACTCCAAAATCAGAAAAATACAATGCTTAATACATTAGGTGCACCAAAATGGAACAAAGAAAAATGGGTTCACCAAAATGAATGAACAAGATGATGAACCATAAATTTTCTTAGTAATTTTTCATTTAATTATGAGGGCTAAAATGCATGAATAACAATAAAAAATCACTCCTAACTATTATAAAAACAATGAGGGAGGTTTTGAGAGGCTGAAACAATGTGTACCTTGTTGAAAAAGTATTTTTTGAGGTCACCGATGACTCATTTTCCCAAAGTGGTGAATGGGTCCCTATTAGGGTTTCTAAAAATTGAATTTTGGGTTCTATTTTTCAATGTCCACACTTCCAGTTCCCAAGTGACCAGCTTCTAAAAGTTGGAAATAAATTTTATAGAGTTCTTTTCATGATCTTGCAATGTAGATGACAACTTTATAACTTTTCAACTTTGAAAAATTTTGCTTCAATCTTGTTCTCCACTTGATCTTCAACCTAAAACCTAAAAATACAAATCAAAGAGGAGAACAAATTGTTGATTTTTAGAGAATAGGGGTTTGCCTTGTCAAACCCCATTTAAGTAATTAAACCTTATGATGCAACAATGAAACATGACACAATGATATCTTGGATGATGTCTTGAAATTTAAATCTACAAACTAACATGAAGTGGACATGTAGAATGTAGATCTAGATCTTGAATTGGATGTGAAACAATGCTTAAAAATGGATCTTCAATACTACATCAACACACTATCTCAACAACATGCTTTATGCACTATGCCTTTGACACTATGATATGATCTTAAATTTATGAAATAAAAATTTAATAATATACCCTTGAATGTCCTCAAAATTCTCTTGAAAAGTTGAGCTCTTGATCATAAGTTTACTATAGTGCTTGAATACTTGAGAGCTTAGATCTTCTAGGATGAAACTATGTGAATTAACCAAATATTTATACTAAACTTAAGATTTAATCTCAAAATTTAAATAACACAAGCTAGCATCAGATCTAGGATTTAAAATCATTAAAATCCCACCACAAACAAGTTTAAAAATGGGTGTCCTAAGTAAAGATGACCCATTTGCCCAAAGTGGCGAATGGGTCCTAGCATAGTTTTCTAGGACAAAGCTTCGGGGAGGTGAAATATCACTAAAATCCCACCACAAATATGCTAGAAAAAGGGTGTCCTAGGTAAGGAGGACTCATTCTCTACCTTGGGAAAATGGGTCCTAACATAATTTTCTAGGACTCAAACCTTACCAAGTTAAATTTTATGCAATATTATTAATGAGTGTCAGGCTAAATTCTTGAAAAATACAATAATTAACGCTTGGATTTGAATTAAAGGGGACAATTAAGCTCTAATTAACCTCAATTAATTAATAAATCCCTAGATTAGTGTGAAAGTGTAAGAAAAAACTTTACAACACCCTAAATAGGACACAATTAAGTCCACTTTATCATTAATTATCAATTCCTAGACTAAGAGTGAAAAAGGGTAAACTTTTTTCAACACTACACCTTCTTATAATGGTATTTTTATGAGGCCTTAAAAATATTTCTATTTCATCCCCTAATAAGAAAAAATCATCGAAGTAGGTACATTACGTAATTATATATACACAAAAACTTTTGATATCATTAAGAACTACCTTCTCTTGAGCTTCAACAAAAAGTGAACCCCTCCTTGTCATTGTTAGTATAAATCTAATTGGCTATAAGTGTACCCTTATTAAAAATGGTTTTAGTCTAAACATATGTAGCATATACATGTTGAATCATATCAATATTGATACCTCTAGAATTTCTCTAAAAAATATCTCCAAATCTTTTGATAATATTCATTAAGCCAAACTCTAGGCACCATCACATTTTTTGTTGAGTTGGACATGGTTATATTAACTACATTATTTCATGTAATGTTAATATATCTTTCACATAATCTTCTCTTAGCCATGGATTCATGCTACGATTGTATTCTTATCTACCCTTCACTAGTCTATCAAGTTAATTTATAACAATATAGTATACATGATCAAGGCTATTATTATTCCCTTTCAATATTGTCAACAAGTAAATCTTGATCATCCTTCTATAATGTCTACTCTTCAAACTCTTATTCCTTGTTCACCAAAATATATTGCTCTATATTCTCCTATTTTAGATGGTAATGTACCTGATCATCCTTCTCCTTCTAATACATGTCTTGGTGATTATTGGGGATATTTAGAATTCACTCCTTCCTTTCAAAGAGTGTATAAGGTTAATCTCTCACTTTGACATCCTTGACATGAATTCTAAGTCTTAAAATTCACAACTTCTTAATCATTCTAATAATAAACCACATTCTTTAAAAAATGTGATTACATGACACACATTGATTATGTCAATGATGGATGTCCTTGTAAGTATTAGAGTTAGAATCTTGTTATGGCATATGTTTCAAGTTATTACCAAATAATGGATAAAAAGGTAATGGCTTTGGCTATAAGGGATAAGGTATCAAGATCCATTTCTATCCTACACCACATCTCTCTACTATGGATCTTGGTTATCTACATACTTACCCTTCTATACCTTCATATTGACACTTTATGAGTGTGGCCATGATTTATGCATCTTATTCTTTTGTATTAGTGATATATCTTGATATAATCACTTAAATTTTAACTAACACACACCAATGTTAGATGCCTTCTCTATCAAAGAAGCTCTAATTGAGTATCTTGGTGTATAATCTAATATATATTTGTATAATCATGATCATGGCTCCCTTATTATCTTAATTTAAATACATACTTATGTGAATTTTCTATATCATATGATGATCCTACTCTTTCCCCTAAAATGTTTGCTGATATTTTGACCATTTTTGAAGCCCGAGATCATAATAATCTCCTATTTTGAGATATTATTAATGTCTCCATGGATCCCCATGATCCTAAAATGTAATTAAAATTAGGGAATATCTCTCATTGAAAGAACAATTTTCACATTCAATACTCTTACATGATTTTTCTAACATCTTTTCTTGGACATGTGAGGATATGTCAAACATTTATTGTGAGGATTCCCAACTTGGGTTCCCAACTTGAATTCCCAGCTTGAATACACAACTTGGGTTTTCAACATGGGTTCCCAACTCGGGTTCCTAGCTCGATTCCCAACTTAGGTTCCCAACTCGGATTCCCAACTCGGGTTCCCAACTCTGGTTCCCAGCTCATATTCCCAACTCTGATTCCTAGCCCGATTCACAACGCGGGTTCCCAACTTGAATCTCAAGTCGGGTTCCCAACTCGGTTCCCAACTCAGGTTCCCACCTCAATTCCCAAGTCAGTTCCAAACTCGGGTTCCAACTCAAATTCCCAACTCAGTTCACAACTTGAATTCCCTCTGGTTCCCAGCTCGGTTTCCTAGCTCGGGTTCCCAACTTGGGTTCCCAACTTGGATTCCCAACTCGGATTGTCAACTCAAATTCCCCAATTGAATTCCCAACCTGGGTTCACAACTCAGTAGCTCAGTTCCCAACTCAGGTTCCAAGCTTGGGTTACCAACTAGGATTCCCAGCTCGGGTTCCCAACTCGGATCCCCAACTCGGGTTGCCAATTGAGATTCCCAACTCGGGCTCCAAACTAGGTTCCCAATTCAGATTGCCAGCTTGTGTTCCTAACTCGGATTCCTAACTTAGATTCCCAACTCGGATTCCCAACATGGGTTCCCAACCCGGTTCCCAACTTGGGTTCCCAAATCGGTTCCCAACTCGGATTCCCAACTCGGGTTCCAAACTCAGGTTCATAACTGAGATTCCCAACTCAGATTCCAATATTGGTTCCCAACTCAGGTTCCCAACTCGGGCTCCCAACTCGGGTTCCCAACTCAAATCCCCAACCCAGGTTCCCAACTGGGATTCCCAACTCGGGCTCCCAACAAGGTTCCCAACTCAGATTCCCAACTCGGATTCCCAAGTCGGGTTCCCAACTTAGATTCCCAACTCGGGTTCTCAACTCGAATTCCCAGCTTGGATTCACAACTCGGGTTCCCAATTCAGTTCCCAACTCAGGTTCCTAACTCAGTTCCCCACTCGGATTCCCAACTCAAGTTCCCAGCTTGGTTCCTAACTCGGGTTTCCAGCTCGATTCCCAACTCGGACTCCCAACTCGGGTTCCCAACTTGGATTCCTAGCTCGGATTCCCAACTCAGTTCCTAACTCAAATTCCCAATTTGGGTTACCAACTCAGTTCCCAAGTCGGGTTCCCAACTTGGATTGGCAACTCAGATTCCCAACTCGGATTCCCAACCCTATTCCTAGCTCAGGTTCTCAATGCGATTCCCAACTCGAGTTCCTAGCTCGGGTTCCCAAGTCAAATTCCTAGCTTGATTCCCAACTTGAGTTCCTAGCTCGGTTCCCAACCCGAATTCCCAACTTCGGTTCCCAACTCGGATTCATAGCTTCGTTCCGAGGTTGATTCCCAACCAACTCAAATTCCCAACTCGGACTCCCAACTCAGGTTCCCAACTCGTCAGGTTCACAACTCGTGTTCCCAACTCGGATTCCCAACTCGGGTTCCCAACTCGAACTCTCAAGATAGGGCACCTTGACGAGACAAGATGGATGGGACGAGATTGCACGAATGGTTACTGTGTTGTTAATGTTTTCCCCAAGACAACGTGGTGACATTTCCTTCATGGGTGCGATCATACCAGTGTTAGTGTAGTGGATCCCATCAGAACTCCATAGTTAAGCATGCTTGGGTTGGAGTAGTACTGGGATGGGTGACCTCCTGGGAAGTCTTGGTGTTGCACCCTTTTTAGTGTTTGGTCGAGTGACCCACTTTTGGGACAAATTTTTAGAATGCACTTTTGGGAGCCCATTTTCGAGATCCCTATTCTCTAAGGTGGTCTATTCACATACCCAGGGCCTAACTATTAGGGGCCACACCTTCGTGTGACACTGAAACAATAGTAGGGTACTCTCACTCCCCCATAAGAGTTATTCAACGGATTCCCATGCAACTATGGGAAATATTCACATTTTTGGCTCGATTCCCAGCTTGGGTTCCTAACTCGGGCTCCCGACTCGCTTTCCAACTCGGGTTCCCAACTAGGTTCCCAACTTAGTTCCAAACTCGGATTACCAACTTGGGTTCCCAGCTTGGATTGACAACTCGGGTTCCTAGCTCGGGTTCCCCAGTTCGAGTTCCCAACTCAGATTCCCAACTCGGGTTCCCAACTCTTCGGATTCCCAATTTGGGTTCCCAACATGGATTCCCAAATCGGGTTCCCAACTCGTTGGATTCCTAATTCGAGTTCCCAACTCAAATTCCCAACTCGAGTTCCCAACCCGGTTCCCAACTTGGGTTCCCAGCTCGGTTCCCAACTCGGATTCCCAACTCGGTTCCCAACTCAGTTCCCAACTTAGATTCCAACTTGGATTCCCAACTCAGGATCCCAACTCGAATTCCCAATTTAGGTTCCCAACACATATTCCCATCTCGATTCCATATTATATCCTAACACTCAACTTGTCAATTTTTTTTTCATAAAATACATCCTAAGGTGGACCTGATGGTCAATGCTAAGATTTCAAGTCTCTTAAAATATAGTTTAATTTCCCATTAACTATTCCTCTTGGATCTCTATTACTATGGATGTTAATAAACCTAATGGTTACATTTAC
This sequence comes from Sequoiadendron giganteum, assembly GCA_007115665.2. Taxonomy (NCBI): domain Eukaryota; kingdom Viridiplantae; phylum Streptophyta; class Pinopsida; order Cupressales; family Cupressaceae; genus Sequoiadendron; species Sequoiadendron giganteum. The sequence continues at coordinate 585,705,524 of CM021108.1, forward strand.
ATCTATATTGATTTTTACGATTCTATCAAAGTTTCACTCAAGGATTTTTTCACCTTCATAATATTGACATGATTGTTGACTCAACCACATGCCATGAATTACTTTATCTTATTAATGGATTCTCAAGTTACAACCAAATACTTATTAACCCCCTTAACCAATATAAAACAACCTTTATCACTCCTTAGGAGATGTTTTATCATGTGGCCAATGCCCTCTAGTTTAAATAATGTTGGTGCAACTTACCCATGAACCATACCCATAATTTTTTATCATTTCATTCATAACATTTTGAAAGATTAAGTTGATGAAATCTTGACCAAGTATATTTTATACAAATCTCACATACACAATCTTCAATCTTATCTTCAAATGTCTTCATCTATACAAGATATTCCCAAATCCTTACAAGTGTTTATTTGGTGTAGATAGCAGTAAAATTATTGGATACATTATTTATCATCATGGTATTGAGGATGGAATGAAGAAGGTTGATCTTTGATTATCAATGTTCCATGCCCAAAACATTTATCAAATTCACTGTCTCTAAGGTAAATACATGCCATTTTTTTAATTTATTTCTAAATCAAATGATTGCACTATTATTTCCACCTATATTCTTAATTATGATGTTTATTTCTCTTGGAATGAATATTTCCAAAAGTATTTTGATAATTTAAAGATCTATTTAGATAATCCTCCTATATTCATGCTTACTATTCCATAATATCCTCTTATACAAGTTACAATTCTACTTTGTCTCATGTTGTGGAAAATCGTTTGGCCCAAAATGATAATGAAGGCAAGGAAAATATTGCATAATATATTACTCATACCTTGATTGGTTTTAAATCTTGCTATACTACACTTGAGAAGTAATGTATTGATTTAGTATTTTCTGAACATAAGCTACAACATTACCTTCTCCATGTAGAAACACATGTTATCACAAAGTTTTATCCTCTTAAATATATCTTATCTCAAATATAATTATCGAGAGGTTTGGGTGAATGGGTCATGCTCTTGATTGAATTTGGCTTGAAATTTATTTCACAAAAAATTATCTAGGGACATGCTATTGTTGGTCATCAGTCTATGTTCTCTCTCCATATTATTTTTCTAATTTGTATGATTTCCTTGATGATCATATCCTTACTATGGTATTAATAATCATTAGAAATAATTATTTGAAATGGATCAATGGTAAAATTGACTCTAAGGCTAGTGTCATCTTGGTCCCTCGTTTAGGAAAGTAAATTCCACATTCTTTTCATCTTAATTTTAATGCACTAATAATATCACTAAGTATGAAATGAGGCTTACTATTTAATTATGTGCTATAATATGTATTAAAATTTAATTTATCCATATCTATGGTGAATCTCAATTAATTATAAGATAAGTAATCAATTCCTATGAAGCCAAGAAATATAATATTTTTCATTACCATGATATTTTGTTATCACTTCTTCATCAAATTTCATCTTTCTTTATAGAGACTATCTCATATAAAGATAATTGACATGTAAATAAAATGGCTAACATGTTGCAAGTATGGATGTGTTTGGTGGTGTTTTCATTAATGTTTTCGTTGATGTAAACACTTTACAGGTTGAGTAAGTTATGTATTTGCTAAGTGCTTTTGAGAAAAAAGGAGAAATAAGGAAAGTTGTGGTGAAGTTGTGTTCTGAGCATGCTCTAGTAAATATGGTCCAAATATTCTCTATATTGATCCAATGCCCATATGAATTTGAAGGTGTGTTCATGAGCTTAAAGGGATTGTATATTCTGATTTTCAGCTTCTGGTGTGATGGAAAGAAAAAGTTATGTTCTCCGGTGTGTGAATTGGTTTGTCAGAGTTATTTGACTGTTGACTGGGAGAAATGTTTTGGCTCCACAATCCTTTGGTATTTGGTTTAAGATCTTCTGGATCTAGGAGATTATTCCTTTTGATGGTTTCTATGTTTTGACAAAAAATTATGTAGTTTGGCACTCCAGAAGACCTACTCGAGAGCTCCTATGTTTTTGCTGGTTGTCCCAGTTGAACTGGTGAAGTGTTCTCTACAAATGAAGTTTATTGAAGGTGTTGTGGATGTATCTGAGTTTTTCTTAGAGATGGTAAAATGACTGGTGAAGTGCATTGAGAAATCCACATGTTATTTTCTTGTTGGTGATGAGTGTACTTTAAAGATCAATGTTTTCATTAGGTTTGGCTGACCTGGTGTTTACATGGTACATTACATTTTTTCATCGATCTAAGAAAGCTTGTGCATGATCCAAGATGTTGTTTAGGTCCTAATTTAATATGTATTTGGTCCCCTCACATTCTTATCCACTATGGGAATGTTGAGCAGTTGACCTAGTTTCAATTTGTAATTTGAATTCAAATAGCCCACCTTGGTGAATGTTTCTAAGGTTGAAGATGGTATAAAAGAAAGTTAAGTTGTAGTGAATTTAATATCCATCCATCATTTGATTCAAGCAAGAGAAGAGTGTGTGGAAAAGTGTGAAAAGCAGAGTGTGGAAGAGCGAATTAAGGCAATAGTACTTCACTGTATTTATAATCTTTTGATCAAGTTGCGAAGTCTCTGTAACTCCTAGTGGTGGATCATTATCTATTTCTTTGTATTTTTCTGTAGGCAATGAGCCTCTCTTTCTGGATAGTGAGCCCTTGATCTGGGTAGTGAGCCTTTGTATCTAGGAAGTGAGCCTATGTATCTGGTATTGCATTACTACTATATTGTGAGTTAATCCTCACCATGGTTTTCCCTCATTAGGGTTTTCCACATAAATTTGGTGTCTTTGGTATTGTGTTTCTATTATTTGTATTTCATGTTCATACTTAATAATAGACCAAGGTTAAAGTGGAATTGATTAAGTTAAGAAGTAAATAATTTGATACAACTGATTCACCCCCCCTCTTAGTTGTCTTGTGAAATTCAAAAATTGGTATTAGAGCTTTGGTTCCTTAGTGAAAAGCTTAACTGCTTGAGATAGATTAGATGGCACACAAGTTGTAACTTCCTATGTTTGATGGAGCTAATTACAGTGACTTGAAATAATATATGAGAAGTTATTTGATTTCAATTAGTTTTAATACCTGGAATGTTGTGGATAAAAATTATGTGATTCCAGTAGTCGGACCTTCCTCTACTGATGAAGTGTAGAAGAAAATGAAAAAGAAAGGTTTGCTATATTTCTTGCATCATCTAAAACTTAAATATCAAAAGTTATTTCTTTAGCTACAACTAATGAAATGTGGACAAAATTGAAAGACATTTATGAAGGGAATGAGAGAGTAAAGTTGTCAAGGAAACTAACTACTAAGCGAAAATTTGAGAATCTAAGAATGGAAGATGGAGAAGACATTGCAAGATTTTATCAGAGAATTGAAACAATAGCAACTAAAATAAAAAATCAAGGAGGTACCATGAAGGATGAAGATATGATTGAGAAGATCTTGATGACTGTACTATAAAATTATAGTGACAAAGTATCAACTCTAGAAGAATAGTATGATCCAAAGACATTTAATAAGGAACATCTATTTGGTTTCTTGACTGCATTTGAGATGAGAAAGTTTACAAGAGATAAGGAGAAGACTGAAAAAACCTTTAAATCCATGAAGTTAGAAGATGATGATGATTATGATGTTGCAAAATATTTGGAAGAAAATTTCACAAGAAGATTGAAGAAAGGTATTGGTAAATATAAAGGTAAGTTTCCTTTAAAGTGTTTCAATTGTGGAAATATTGGTCATTATGCATCAAGATGTCCTAATAGAGCTACAAAAAAGAAGAACATGGATAAGAAGGATATGAAGTTCAAGAAGTTGTATTATGTCAAAGAAGATGCACAAAAATTTGATCATGAATTTGACCTTGAGGAAGACAAAGATGAATGTTTGTTTCTAGCCTCGGAAAAGAAATGTTCAAAAGAACCTAGTCTGGAGTGTAAGAAGATTGAGTCAGAAGGTACTCTGGTAACTGATTTTCATGCCAGACAAGATGAAGACTTTTGGGTAATTGATAACGAATGTTCAAATCATATGACTAGAGATAAGAGTAAGTTTACTAAACATGAGAAGTATGATGGAGGTATATTGATGTTTGGAGATGATTCTAGTGCTAAGATTGTTGGTAAAGGAACAATCAGCTTTGATGGAAAACATAACATTGATGATTTCTACTATGTAAAGGGTTTAAGGCATAATATTTTAAGTGTTGGAAAAATATGGAATAAAGGTTTTAAGCTTATGTTTTAGGATAACACTTGTGAGATTAGAAAAGGATTTGGAACTGTGGTTGTAGCTGGAAGAAGAACTCATGGAAACATCTATCAACTTAAAGGTGGTGATAGTCAATGTTTTGTTTCTCAGGTTAGTGAGAGTTGGCTTTGGCATTAGAGGATGGGACATGTGAATTTTGACAATCTGGTTAGGATCAGTTCTAGAGAAGTTGTGAGAGATCTACCTAGAATCATAAAGCCTTAAAATTCAATCTACAAACCTTTTTAGATGGGAAAACAAACAAGGAACAATTTTAAAAAAAAAGATCAATCATATACCAAAATGCTTGAATTATTCCACATAGATCTCTGTGATCCTACAAGAATAGAAAGCTTGAATGGTGACATGTACTTTATGCTTTTAATTGATGATTACTCTAGGATGACATGGGTTACATTTCTTAGAGAAAAGTCTTAGAATCTTGATAGCTTTAAGGTGTTTAAGGAAAGAGTAGAAAATGAGGCAAACTTGAGAATTAAATGCTTAAGATCTGATAGAGGTGGAGATTTTACATCTAGTGAATTCAATGCACTTTATGAAGAGCATGGCATAAAAATACATTTTTCTGCTCCTAGAACCCCACAACAGAATGGAGTTGTAGAAAGAAAGAACCAAACTGTGCAAGAGGTATCTAGAACCATGATGAAATAATCAAATGTTCTTGATGTGTATTGGAGAGAAGCTATTCACATTGTTGTTTACATTCTTAACATAGTTCAAATAAGAGGTAACAAAACTAAGACTCTTTATGAATTATGGATTGGTAAGACTCCTACTATAAAATAATTTAAGGTATTTGGTAGTAGATGTTACATTAGAAGAGATGAGTAAAATATTGGAAATTTTGAAGCTAGATGTGATGAAGGAATTTTCCTTGGTTATTCTAATAACAACAAGGCTTATAGATGTTTTAATAAGAGATTGAGAAAAATCATTGAAAGTACTAATGTGAAGGTTGATGAAGCTATGTATAGACCGATGGAGATAACTGAAGTTAAACCTGATGAGCCTATCTATGTGCAAATAGAAGAAGAAGAAAAGGAAGAGAAAGATAAAATTGAAGAAGAAGAAAATCCAAAACCTACACCTAAGACTCCTAAATATGTTCAGAAAAATCATCCGGAGGAACAAATAATTGGAGACAAAAGTGAAGGAGTGAAGACAAGAAGCAAAGTGATTGAGGTAAACTTATGTTTACTTTCTAAAATAAAACCTAAGACTATGAATGAAGCATGTGATGATGAAAGTTGGGTTAGAGGAATAAAAGAGGAATTACAACAGATAGAGAAGAATGAGACATGGGAACTAGTCCCTAGACCTACAAACAAGGATGTAATTGGTTTGAAATGGGTATTCGAAAACAAATTGAATGAATATGGTGAAGTGGTAAGAAATAAAGAAAGAATTGTATGTAAAGGATATTTACAAGTTGAAGGCATAGATTTTAAAGAAAATTTTGTACCTATAGCAAGAATGGAAGCCACTCGAATGTTATTGGAATTTTCAGCTCATCAAGACTTCAAAGTATATCAGATGGATGCAAAATATGTATTTCTGAATGGGGAACTAGAAGAAGAAGTATATATGGAGCAACCAGAAGGTTTTTCACTACTAAACAAACCAGACATGGTTTGTAAGTTAAAGACAACGTTATATGAACTGAAGCAAGCTCCTAGAGATTGGTATGCTAGATTGGATAGATACTTGACACAACAAGGATTCATCAAAGGGTTCACAAAGAACAATCTCTACTTCAAGGTTGAGAAATACAAGATACTAATAGTTGTGGTATATGTTGATGACATCATTTTTGGTGGAAATAAAGGTATGTGTAAGAATTTTTCTGAAGATATGCAAAAATAATTTGAGATGTCTATGATTGGTGAACTGAATTTCTTCCTTGGACTTCAAGTTAATGAAACTAACAAAGGGATATTCATTTCACAATCTAAGTATGTTAAGGAATTGTTAAAGAAGTTTGGAATGGATGACTCTAAACTAGTATGTACCCCTATGGTAACTGGATACAAGCTGAGTAAGGATGATGGATCTACTAAAGTTGATCAGAGCATGTAAAAATCCATGATTGGTGGATTATTGTATCTTATTTCTACTAGATCAAACATTATGCATGAACTATGCTTAGTTGCAAGATTTCAAGCAAAATCGAAGGAAGCACATGTTAAAGCTGTGAAGAGGATATTTAGATATCTTAGAGGAACTCCAGAGTTTGGACTATGTTAATTGAAGGACAATGATTTTTTTGGAGTGAAAAAGACACTAGGGGTGTGAATCAGTGTCATTAACTATTTTGACAAATTTTAGGCAAATTGAAATAAAACTGATTTATGTTCTCATTTATCAATGATAAAATCATTCATGTATTGAATGCAATTACATATAACTAAAATGAGAATTATAATAGTGAAACATAGCATATTAAAGCATTCATTCAATGAATCAGATGAAACAAATATAACAAAAATGACACAAGATATGTCGAGTGGAAAACCCTCCTAGGGTAGAAAACCTCTCCTGAACTGCTGCCTTTCTAGGATTTTATTTTAATAATCACTTTTGACAATGCCTCATAGGCTGATTTCTAAGAACCAACTCAAGGAGCACCAACCCCTCTTTTAGAAATACTGATTTAAAGGAGCACCAACCCCTTTTCTATTTTCAGTAAGACCATGATGATACAAATGATCTCTATGTTTCTCTCTTATCTATCAAGTGCCTCTTGATAGACAATATCTAAAATCATCAAAGTTCCAAAATGAACCTTCATAATTTTAGCCATTGTCAAGCCTTAAGATAACTTGATAATTAATTCATATTTCTTATTTTCAATCTGAAAGCTCAACATTTTTTTTTCAATACAGTAGCTATGTTTTTTCACTATTCTTCACTGTCATGTTTTTTTCTCATTGAAATAGTTAACACTTTCACTCAAGTCTACAAGTAATCTCAAAAACCTTAATCTCTATATTTTACTACTTACTCAAATTTCATCATTACATCTCAAGTAAAATTTAATACAATAACTTATTTTTCCATTTTTCAAAACAATAGAGGTAAAATTCAAAGTACCCACTTTCTGTCGAACAATATTGCTAGGTATTGCTGTGAGCTTGAGAAAATAATCAGTCATGGAGGTTTTCTTCTGATATAAATAGTCAAGGAATATGCATTTTTAGAAAAGAGACTAAACCCTGTCCATATAAGGATCCTGCATAAGCAATGCTAACCGAAACAACATTAAAAAATATAAATATTCTATAAAAAATTGCCTTGAAAATAGCTACAACAACAATGTAACTGAAACCCCAAGGTAGTGTAACCGAAACCTCACAATAATGCACCCAAAAAAAATTATCACCAAATCTAGGTGAGAGACTAAAAGGATTTACAAAACTCATGATTACCCATAAATCAAAAACACCATCCCTTAAAGCAGGAGCATAATCAATATGGTAAAATATTTTGATATATGCATTTCAGATTATGTGAAATCGACATGCATTATTTTTGACCACAAACATAATAAACCCATTTTACCATTTTCCAGATAGAATTAAACACGTGTCTTCTATTATAAGAACCAATATAATTAACAGTTCTTCAAAATAGTTGAAAATTTGAATACTCGAGAAGAATGATGGAGAGATTGTCATGAATATATTTACCAGACCAGTCAAAGAGAAAAATGACTAGGAATCCCTCCAATTTCAAGCCTTCAACCAAAGACAAGAAGCTGACACAACCATCGACCAGGGTAAGGATCTTTTAGATACTCCCATTTACTATCTAAGTGTTTCATAAGGCCAACAAACATAGTGAAACGACTGAGAATATCTCTATGGTGGCAGCCAAGTTAGGGTTCCAAAACCTCGAACATGTGAAACAAAAAAATTATTCCCCTAAACTTTCCAAAGAAAATGAACCGATGAAATTTACAAATATTGATAAAGTTTGAAGTCTGAGAGGAGTGAAGTAATAATTAGAAACCCATAATGCATTTAGAATTCCGTGGATAGACCAAAGTAATGTATGTCGACCATCTCATTACCTTTGAATGCATGCACACCATAGATCATCATTATCAAATTTCAATTATTAATCAAGTGAAATGCCAACAGAATAATGCCTTACATAATTTTTCATGACCACTTTAAAAACCAAATGCCGATTACCTTAGTCATCCTTGTTTCCAAGGAATCAAAGCCATGTCACTTCCATAGTGACTTTTAAATAAACATAACCTCATACTTGCTGTCGGCCTTTAGGCCTAGTGATTTATCAACCATAAGACCCAATATCATATGCAAATGTAATGATCAATTTGTTTACCTTTATTCAAAGCCGATTGCCATGACATAATGCCAAATATATCCAATGCCTTATGAAATGTAATAAAGGCTAATTCCATTCCAATTTCAATATACCATATGCCAAAGCCATTATCAATTATTTAAGTAAACCCGATAGGGTTTTCTTAAAACTGAAAACCAATTGCATTTTATAATTCTAAGAACCAAAAAATAAAAGAATTACCTGAATGAGGTTGAGTAGAGAAAGATACAATACTGATGTAGTTCAAAAAAAATATCAAAGTCATTATGTTAGAAATCTAAACATGCCAATAGCACAAAAACCTGTAGACAAGATTCCTTATGATCTAGACATGGAGTGAAGAGATCAATATCATCAAAAATAACATCATAATGCTGAAGAAGTATGCTAATGAAATAATAGAAGTAGTGCAACTGAATAATCAACCACAAAGATGCCAAACTGAAACACAATATTGTCATCAAGGACAAATAGAAAAAGATAAGCTCAACAAACTCCCCTTTTGTCCTTGATGGAAAAAACTAAGCCACCAAGATGAAATACTGAACCAAAACCAAGAGCTCATAATTCTCCCCCTTTTTCTCACAAGGATAAATGGAAGAAAATAGTTAAATGCCATGAAGATGAAGATATAGAAATGGAGCAAAAAGGTATGAGCTACAAGGAGAGCTAACCAACTCCCCCTATCACCAAGATAAAGTATTAAGATAGCAAGGATTGATAGACAACTCCCAATCTAGACCAAAGTCTTTCAAATATCTCTTTAGCCAAAGGCTTAGTAAAGATATCAACAACCTATGCTTGTGTAGGAACATATTGCACATAAAACTCATTAGCCAACACATTTTCATGAAGAAAGTGAAATTTGATAGCAATGTGTTAGTGCGAGAGTGCATAACAAGATTTTTGGAAATATTAATTGCACTAGTATTATCGCACATAATAGAAACAGGTTTAGGAATTTCAATACCCATGTCAGATAGGGTTTTTGACATCCAAATTAATCGAGTACAACAATAGGCAAGATCAATATATTCTACTTCAGTAGTGGAGAGTGAAACAAATTCATGTTTTCTATTTTGCCATGCCACTAAATGATCACCAAGAAGGAAAGCAACACCACTGGTGCTTTTCCTTCTTGTTGAGCATATCCTTTGCAGACATATCTAGCCTTGTTGCAGACGACATGGCCATTTTCATCATTTTTGTTTTTGAATATCCATTTTCCTCCTATGACATTTTTGTCATCTGGTCTTGGGACTAACTCCCAAGTCTGATTTTTTTCAATTTGATCAATTTCTTCCTACATTGCATTAAGCCATCATTCATCAGTTAGAGCTTCATCAATTTTTTTTGGCTGAAAGTGTGTAATTAAATAGAAAGAAGTAAGCCTAGTTATGTGAGATTTTTTATCAGAGTTAATATTTCTTCTCCTTGTTTGAACTCCTATAGATTTATCTCCAATAATAAGATCTTTAGGATGGTTTCTAGAAAGATATTTTGAAGGAGTTTTTGTTACACATTTTTCAGGACTAGTTTTAGCATCTTTAGAATTTTCTTTAGCCAGTTTAGGACTTGTTGATTCTACTTCACACTTTGTTGTTTCAAAGCCTTCTGAATTTATTTCAAGTTCAAGTTCTTCTTCCTCATCATCCTGCATAGGTTCAACATCTAAAATAAAATTTTCATCAAATTTGGCATTGATAGATTCAAAAATCTTATTCAACCTATTATTAAAGAATTTATAGGATTTTCTATGAGTAGAGTATCCTAAAAATATACCTTCACCAGAATTAGATTGAAAGTTGCCTAAGTTATCATCATATCTCTTGATAAACATTTGCAACCAAATATTCTGAAATATTTAATTGAGGCAAATTTACCATACCACAATTCGTATGGAGTGAAATTGGATTTCACTCTGATTTGTTCTCTATTCAATATATAGATAATTGTATGAACAACTTCTTTCTAGTACATGTTTGGCAGTTTTGCTTCATCCAGCATAGTCCTTGTCATCTCTTTTACAGTTCTATTCTTTCTCTCAATAACCCCATTCTATAGAGGTGTTATGGCAGCAACATATTGTATTTTTATGCCATGTATTTCATAGTAGTTGTAGACACCGAAAATTGGTCTAGGCCTATGAACACCACTTTTGACATAATTTTATATTATCCATGGTCATGATTAAATAATGCTAATTATTTAATTACCCTTTCTAATACATATTTCCTCTATTAAATAAATACTCCTTTTTAATTAATTCATTAATTCATAAATAACCTTTATTCAACTTGATTAATTAAATAAATCATATTTATTTAATTATGTTGTGAACTAATTAATTCTTCCCCCTTTATCTATCAATTAAATAATTTATTATTTAATTACCCCTTTGTCATATTTCAATTATAATTAAATATCTTTATTTAATTATTCATTTAACCCCTTTTATCTATAATTAAATATTTATTATTTAATTATTCAATACCACCTTTACAACAGTCAAATTAAATAAATGATCTTTATTTATTTAATTAAATCTTTCATTTATTTATTTATTTATGTCACATTCTTCTATCAATCAGTTGACTAATCATTCACTCACCTTCTAACTCGAGATCTATTTTTAGTTCTCCAGTTATCTCCAGATTCAACACCTATTTATGTCTACGAGAAGACTCTCCATCACAACTAGTCAGTTAACTAGTTCCAAATCATATGCATGATATGTCTATTAATTAAATATCTTTATTTAATTAATTAACTCAATTTTGCGTTCGAATGCATTGTTCTCCAACTTCTAAATTAATATCTATCTTTAGTCTTTCCTGAACTCGTGTTCTAACACATGTTCTATCTGAGATAGAAATCACATCGCATAGCATTCATCAATCTCATTTGTCGATCTCTCTTTCAATTTGAGCCGATCATTCAAAAACCTAAAATCTATAAAATGGCTTGTCATTATCATTATTCCTCCTCCTGAAATCACATACTTTTGAGAAGAGACCCATATTCGATATTTTGCTTAGACACTCGACGAAGTTATGCTTGCATCAATACTGAAAATATGAGGGCAAGAATACTGAAAAGTAAAAATGGAGAAGAAGAATCAAGATAATTTGAAGGGATGAATGCATATTCAGTGAGAGCTTTCCATTAATTTGTTTAGTTAGTTTAGTTTATTTCCTCATTCTTTGTTGTTTGATTTTATATTATTATTTAGATTTAGGATTAACATTATTATTCTAGTTGCAGATTATCCATCTCATCATCATTTGAAAGATACATCTATTTTAATCTACTATTACATTTGGTGAACCCAATGTGAACACGCTTCAAAATCTACACATATTTTCGTCTTTCTATTTTTCTATTTTTTCATTCTTTTTTGTAGGTTTTTTGTACGACGCACTGCATATGTTCTGCAAAATGACGCATCTATATCCATGAGCTGCATTTGTGAAAAATAGCGATGCATCTACCATCACAAACTGCATCCGCGAAGTCATGAACCGTATCCACTTGTCAACAAACTTCATGAATTGCATCCGCCTATCAACAGTCGAACCGTATCTATGGCTCCAAAAGCCACATTTGGTTGGTAAATTTTTTTCACTTTTTTATTGATTTATGTGCATCCATATTTTCAGTTTTTTGCTTTTTAGGTTGTTTTGATTTTTGCTGATGTTTGTTTCAGTTGTGTTAAGGAGGAATAACATAGTGTTTGCAAGATGAAGCATTGAAGATAATTAAAACCAAAGATAATTTTCTGTAGGACGAAAGCTGAAGAACAATGAACTACTGATAAATTTGCATGCAGGACCTAATGCCTTTGTGTTAATTAATTAACTTAAGCAAGCTTTTGTTTGGTAGATAGATAATTGTCGTGTGGGTTAAAAATAATTTTTTGTTTGATAGATAGACAATTGTCATTTGGATTAAAAAGAACCATTGTCTTATGTGTTTGGTGCTTTGCATGTATTTGTCACCCTTATGATTCAGTAATCGAAGTCTCCTCTCCCCTTGCACAGTCATGCAATCTTGGGTGTAAGAGAAATGGTTATTGACTCTAGAACTTGGGCCTATCTTGGTGGGGAAAAGTACTCACCCCAAGATGACTCATACCAGTAGCACGCTAAAGCCAAGCGACTTCTAGACGATATATAAAATTGGATTCTTGGGGAAAGCCCACGAATCACGCACACTATTCCAATGAGATGGACTGAAATGGACTCTCGCTGATGTTGTATAGTGTACCACAAATGGAATGCCCTTATTAAACACCTTGTTGTAGAGTTACCAAAATCCTACCTACTTGTTGGCGCTACAGGGTCGGCCTTGTGAAGCCGTCTTACATTTTTATGGTTTATGTGTGGAAATGAAATGTATGTCATGGGAGTTTCATGGATATAGTAGCTTGGCTGCCCCGCATAAGTGAGTGTCATGGAGGGGAGCCAGTGGGGTCAAGCTACTAGTCATTCACCATAAATATGCGTAGTTGGAGAAATCCAAGTAAGAACTCAACAAGTATTGTCCTAAAAGCCTAGGTTTTAAATGTTTTTCAAATCTTAAAATTCCTTTCATCACAAAAACTGAAAATACATTGATTGTTGTGTTTGTTTTATGTTGTATTCATCAAAAACTTGATCAAACAAACAAAGTCAGTCAACAACTTTTAGGAAAATTTCAACTGTCAGAAAATCGAGTCGCAATCATCAGTTTAAACGCCACATCTGTCATAGAGAGTCACATCTATTAAGGAAAAGACTGCATGTGTTTGTCAAAACTTTAATTATTCATGGTTTGCATATCACGAGTCACAACTATCACATTCTGAGTCGCATGTGTGCATGCAATCTGCATCTGTCATTTTTAGAGCTGCAAGTGTCTGTTAGAAACATCTAGGTTTATAGATTCCAAAATTAGAACTGCATGTGTATTGGTAAATCGCATTTGTCATAGGAAAAAATGCAGCTCTCAAAAACATTGCATGGACTGTCAAAAATTGCATTTATAACATTTGAACCGCAACTATTTCATGAACCACATTTTCCTATCAACATAAAACATAAAAAACCATGAGCTGAGTCCGAAAAAATCATTGTCACTATTTGCTTTAGGTTCTTAAGATCAACCTTGGATTAGAAACTGATAAATTTTTCTCTAAAACCTTGCATCATTAGGTGTCATATATGTCTTAGTCACAGTACACATCTTAGTCATAGTCATCCTAAGTCGCATGCATATAGGTACTTCCTAGGAAATTTCATATTGTAGAAATAGAGATAACTTTCCTCATCATTGGATACATTCTTGTTTCGGTTTGTCACAATCATTGAACCTAGTCACTTTAGCCCTTTTGTGAATCTTTCTAGCTCAATAGTCTAGTTTGGGAAATTCACCTTGTCAATTGTCCTTGTCCTACAATCAGGTTCCTTGGTCAAACACAAATCCTTGCATGCATTTATTCCATAAGTGGTATGTTATACCCATCTTAGACTCATTTATCATCATAGTCTACTCGAGATTTTGCATATTGTCCATCCTATCATATGTCATTTTAGTATATGTATTTTTAGAAGCAATTTTAGCAACGTCATTTATTGTCAGAAAAATCCAAAAACATAGACATAGGTCATATTAGTTTTTAGACATAGTCTGCATTACCCATTTTGAGCAACTTTTTCATGGTCAAAACAAGGTCCAAAAAGAAACACAAAGCAATGACAAACGCCAACGAATTCATCAATCCATTCGAAAATCAACCGTTAGGAAGTAAAAGACCACACAAGCCTTTGCTTGAAAAACATGTCACTAGAGACACACATGGGAAAATTTACATAGAAGACATAGACACAGTAATGAAAGATCCTGAGTTTGCATCTTTCATGGATGAGTTTTTGGCAAATGATCCACAATGCTATCTAGCAAAGTTGCTAGTAGAAGGTGCCACACTACCACCAGGATTTGATATTCATACTTTCACAACATAGTCTACTCAACCAACACAAACTACGACATCAAGTGTGTCTACTCCCCAAATTACTGCAGCGATACCAACTAGCGTATCTACTCAGACATCATCAATTGCAAGCACAATCCCTTTTAACATAACACAAGGTTTACAATTTACTACGGGGCAACTTCCTCCAACCCCTTTCGCACCAACACGACTGGTAAGAGATCCAAAGTTAGTGGGAATATACCTATACCAAATCAGACCATTCAGATAGGAAGCATTCCTATACTGAATTAGACCATTCAGACAGGAAGCATCCCCATTCAAAATCAGACTATTCAGACAAGAAATATCCCTATACCAAATCAAAACATTCTTACGGGATATATTCCCTCGCCAAATCATAACCCGTCACTGAACATGGTGTATCAGAACACCTACATTGATCCAAATAACACAAACACCATGTCCTTGACACAAGTCGACGTCCTTCAAAACCAAATCCAAACTCTTCAACAAAATATGGACGACATGTCTATGTCAGGCAAACGAACTATCTCAGCACAAGATCTATGTCCATGTCCATTCGACAAAGCGCTCTATATGACACCTTTCCCCCATGGATACATTATACGAAATTTTCCTAAGTATAATGGGAGGAAGAATCCTTTAGAACATATTATAGAATTCTCAATGGCATGCATGGACATATCATATGACCCCATGAACCTTCATAGGGATAGCATTTTTAATGGTTTTCTAAATTTCCATATGGTATACGATCCTAGGGTGAATTGTTTGAGAAGTTTGTCAAACATTTTGCCTTTAACATAGACAATGAAGTAACCATAGAAACCTTGTGCCACACGACACAAGAAGATGGTGAGATGTTCATCACTTTCTTCCAGAGATGGAGAAGTCTAGCTAGCCACTGTCTAGTTGAAATACCCGAAAAACAAAAGGTCATAATATTCCTCAAAAACATCAACCTGAAATTGAGAGGTGACTTACGGGTACACTATTGCACTTCATTCCTTGACTTGGTACAAAAGGGGATCATCCTTGAGAAAGGACTTATAGACAAAGGTGAAATTAAATTACTAGGAAAGAGCCCAATTGTCCAACATCCAAACGCGCAGAATGATAGAAACAAGTCCTGGTCTAGAAACAAGAATGTCATGAATGACGGCATTGTTTATGAAAAACACATACATATTGGACCAGTTATCACACTTAGAGGATACAACCAAAATGCAGACATGATGAACAGTCTAGATCAAATGGCTAATTATGTCCAGAACTCGCAACAAAGACCCCAAAGGAGATTTCCTACATGTGAATTTACACCTTTAGGACAACCAATCGAGGTAGTTTTCAAAGAATTGGTCCAACACAATCTCATCAAAACTTTCGAACCAAGAGAGTATGATCCTGGATAGTTCAAACCTTCATGGTGGGATGATAACGCTTTTTGTGACTATCATTGAATGAAAGGGCACAATCTCCAACAATGTCGCCAATTAAAGAATATCATCCAAGAATTTGTTGAAAATAGATTGATAGAGGTAAACGGGCAGAAAAATAATAAAAACAGTTATCATAAGGTCATCACAGACCCATTACATGACCACACAAAAGAAAACACCTTTGATTTAGGAATCAAGAACAATCCCTTTGCCAATTACGCAAAATCCAAGTATGACTATGGAAAAGGAAAGACCATATATAGCCTCTGAGCCACAAACGAACATGTCGATACCTTCATCATTAAGAAGCATCCATAATGTAATGTGAACACATGCAGGACAAATAAAATTTACCAGGTCCTTCTTCTGAGCCACCTACACAGAGGTCCAAGTTTAGATACAATCTCATCGATCAATTGAGCAAAACCCTTGCACAAATATCTATCTTGGAACTATTGACTTTGTAACTAGAACATCGAGCCATACTTGACAAAGCATTGTAGAACACTACTGTTCCCATGGACTTGGATGTCAATCGCTTCGAAGAAATGGTGGGATATTTGACCAACTCGCATCATGCCACATTTTCCCAACAAGACTACTCAACCAAAATTTTTGATCATAATGACCCATTACATCTTGAAGTCCTAGTCCATCAAACCAAAGTTAGACGAGTCTTGGTAGATGGAGGAGCAGGTTTGAACCTGTGCACCCTAAAATTGGTTAAGGCATTAGGGTTCTCAGAAGACTGTGTAGACACTTCTAATAGTATAGTCATCAAGGCTTATGATGATGAGGAAAGGTCATCCAAAGGAGTTTTCACACTCCCTATGTGAATTGGCCCAGTGATCATGAACACTAGCTTCTATGTCTTGGATCTCACCCTTCCATACAACTTGTTGTTAGGTAGACCTTAGATACACACAATGAGAGTCATCCCTTCAACATACCACCAATGTCTTAAGCTCCCTTATAATGGCACCGAGATCATGATTGATGGTGATCCAGATCCTTTCCAATATTGTATGAGCCTACGAGAAATTCCACAATGACAAGTACCTGTTAACCAGGAAGCTTCTTCATCCACTTTATCCCTATACATCAACCCATCACATCTCACTAAGTCCATTTCATTCAAACCACCATCATCCACTCATAAGCTCAAGATTCAAGACAAGGACTGTGGTGAATATAATATAGAGGCATTCTACTGTGTCAGTCAACTGATTCCACCTAAGGCATATGGCCTACCCATGGCAAATAGAAGATAGTCAGTGGTTACATTTCATGTTCCCCCTACAATGACATTAACCAAATGGGGAGAGTTAAGCGAAGAAATTGTGGATCAAGGTGATTCCTGGTTGTATCAAGAAGAACATGAATACCCCTCCCCATCTATTCAAATACCTAAGGACCAGTATGGAAAAGGCTTTAAGATAATACAAAATGAAGGCTATGAAGAACACAATGGGTTAGGAGTATATCAAAATTGAAGGACGAAACCAATTATTGTCTACCCATGACCAAAATACCTAGGGCTAGGGTGTCAACCACTTAGAATTGGGTTTCTTGGTACTTTGTTACTATTTCAAGAGGAATATTGTGCTTATATAGGTATCAAGACATATCACAAACCACTTCCCCCAGTCTATGACGAGTCTCACAAACCACTTTCCCTAGTCTATGATGAGTCTCACGAACCACTTTCCCCAGTCTACGATGAGTCTCATGAATCACCTCCCCCAGTTTATGATGAATCTCGTGACTCAAGCGATGGTGAATGGGATTCTCTATCCTCTACTAGTACCATGAACATAGCTAATATCTTTGGAGAATT
The DNA here is from genome assembly GCA_007115665.2 of Sequoiadendron giganteum. NCBI lineage: Eukaryota > Viridiplantae > Streptophyta > Pinopsida > Cupressales > Cupressaceae > Sequoiadendron > Sequoiadendron giganteum. Next base: position 585,723,436 of record CM021108.1, read on the forward strand.
GGAATTAAAGGTAAAACCTGTACCAAAATCATCTAGTCCCCGTCTTAGGAAACAAATGTCTAAAGAAGAATGGAATATACAATATTATTGGAAAAGCCTCGATTGTGCATCTTGGGCACCTGCTGAACCATCTTTTGATGAATCAACCCTTACTATAGTCCCACATCAGCGTATACCTACCCCGAGGAGGAAAAACAAGAAGGAGTTGGTCTAAAACTTTTGCGACCATGTCAACCATTCTATACTCACCCATTCAGTAGCTACCTTTAAGAACTTTGATGATGACATGCCCCTTATATATCCCAAACTTATCGATTGGGATCAACAAAGTACACCTATCATAGATACATTAGAGAATGACGAAGCAATTGTTGAGTTCATGGGACTTCAAGAAGGCATACCAAGAGGGGATCATAAGGCAAGTTTTACTATAGACTTGGATGACAAAGCATATTTTGGAGAGTCTATTTACACCTCTAGTCACAAAAATGAGAATAAAAAGAACAAAGCCAATGAAAATAAAAATGATGAGTCCCTAGGTGAAAATCGAAAGGCACCTTTGGACAAAGAAAAGGTCAAAATAAATGATGTATCTGAGGGAAAAAACCTCTCTGAGGCATCCAAGGATAGAGATTTAAATATTCTCCCCGTTGAACAAGAAAATTCACTGATGCTAGTAGAAGAGGCTGTTGTAGTCAACATAGGTACAAAAGAGAATCCTCGGATAGTATATTTTGCAGCTTCTTTAGCAGTGACAGAACAACATGAGTTTAAGGACTTCTTCAAAAAGAGACAGATAAAATTTTCATGGTTGTATACTGACATGCCTGGGCTGGATCTAGACCTAATATTGCACCATTTACCATTATAGCCAGGTATTAAACCAATCAAATAGAAGCTAAGGAAAATGCATCCACAAATTGCTCTATTGGTCAAGGCAGAGCATAAGAAACTCTTGGATGTAGGATTCATAAGGAAAATAGACTATGCAGATTGGATATCAAATCTTGTGCTCATGACTAAACCAACTTGGGGCATTCGCATTTGCATAGACTTTAGAGACATCAATAATGCATTTTCTAAGGATGACTTCCCTTTGCCAAATATTGACATGATAGTAGATCTTACAGCAAGATACGAGATGCTATCCCTCATGGATGGTTTCTCTGGATATAACTAGATTAAGATAGCAGCTGAAGACCAACACAAGACAACCTTCATGTGTCCATGGGGCACATATTGTTAGAATGTTATGCCATTTGGCCTTAAGAATGCAGGAGCTACCTACCAATGGGCAATAACTATGACTTTCCATGACTTTATAGATACTCTCATGGAAGATTATGTAGATGAAATTATAGCTAAATCAGAAACAAGGGAAGATCATTTGAAGGTTTTAGACAAGATATTCCAAAGGCTAGAGAATTACAATGTCGGGCTAAATCCGAAAAAATGTGTCTTTGGAGTGAAATCAGGGAAACTATTAGGGTATATCATCTCCAGAAGAGGAATTGAAGTAGATCTAGAGAAGGTAAGAGCTATCATAGAAATGCCTCCTCTAGTCAACATTGGTCAACTCAGAACCCTACAGGGGAGATTACAGTCCATTAGGCATTTCATAGTACAACTGGTAGATAAAATACACCCATTTCAGCATCTACTCAAGAAAGGAGTACCATTTGTGTGGACACCTAAATGTCAGGAAGCCTTCCAAAAAATCAAGGACTATTTTCTTATTCCACCAGTCTTAATGCCACCTATAGAGGGAAAACCATTGATACTATACATTTCAACAACTCAGTCAGCATTAGGGGCTCTTCTCACACAACACGATGATCAAAGTCATGAGAGAGCAGTTTATTACATCAGTCATACCTTAGTGGGCTATGAATTGAATTACATCAACATAAAATGTGCCTGTCTTGCGGTAGTCTTTTCTAACCAAAAACTTCAGCAATATATGCTCAATCGACAAACAATGTTAATTGCAAAGATTGATCCACTCAAATACCTCCTAAGTAAGGCATCTTTAACAAGCCGATTGGCTAAATGGGTTATGATACTTAGCGAGTATGACATTCAGTATGTCGAGAGGAAGGCTATAAAAGGATAGGTGATTGTAGATCAGTTAGATGATGTACCTATGAAGGCAGACCATCCTTTAGTGGTAGATTTTCCTGATGAATTTCTCTTCAACATCGACATTAAAATTGAATGGAAACTGTACTTTGATGGGTCACATAGAAATCATGGTTCAGGAGCTGGTATCTTATTTGTTACACCTCAAGGTGATACCATTACCAAATCATTTAGGATTGCTTTCCCTTGTACTAACAATATAGCAAAATACGAAGCTTTAGTGACAGGGTTAAAAATGGCAGCTCAGTGGAAAATTAAGAGCCTACATGTTTTTGGCGACTCTTGACTGGTAATCCGATAGGTAAATAATGATTACGAGACTAAGGATGAAAAGCTTGCACCTTACAAGAGAATGGTTGATAGTTTCAAGCAATATTTCAATGACATAAATTTTCAAAAAATACCATGTATCTAGAATAGAGCTGTAGATGCTATGGAAACTATGGGTTCCTTGTTGGATATTCTGAGTAATGTGCCTAAGTTTGAGTTTCTGGTTGAACAACTATTGGTCCCTGCTTACGATGTCCCCGATCCTACGATAGTGTGTACAATTGTTGGTCCTACATCTCCTTGGTATAAAGACATATTCAACTAGCTCACTGATCAAACCTTACCCCAAGACTTGTCCAATAACCAATGGCGAACCTTCATCTGAAAGTTAGCTAAGTACACCATCATCGGAGAAACCCTATATAGACGTCCCTTAGATAATGCCCTAATGAGATGTCTCGATGCTGAGGAAGCACAAACAAATTTATGAGTGATACATGAGGGTATATGCAGATCACATTCGAGTGGTCCTACTCTAGCCCATAAGATTATGAGACTAGGTTACTATTGGCCTACAATGGAGAAAGACTCATACATCTTTGTAAATAAATGTAGACAATGCCAGATACATGGAGACTTGATAAGAGCGCCAATGTAAGAGGTTCATCCAATTATTTCACCATGGCCCTTCACCCAATGGGGACTTGACCTCATAGGTAAGATACACCCTCCATCATCCAACGACAATAAATTCATCATCACCGCCACCGAATACTTCACCAAATGGATTGAAGCTATTCCCATGACCTACATCACCGACACACAAATATCTAAGTTTATCCTAAACTATATCATTTGTCGGTATGGTGTACCCCAATCCATAATCATAGACAATGGCTTCCCATTCAAGAACCAAGAAGTATGCCATTTATGTGAAGAATTCCACATCAAAAACCATTTCTCCACCCCGTATTACCCACAAGGTAATGGCCAAGCTGAGGCATCTAATAAGACCATTGTTAGAATCCTTAAGAAGACTATCAATGACGCTGGTCGTGACTGACACCTACAACTTAATCCTACCTTACGGGCTTATCGCACAAGCATTCATACTCCAACTGTCACCACTCCATATTCCCTCGTATTCAAGTCCGAAGCTATCTTACCTATCGAGGTTGAAATACCTTCTCTATGGGTATCCTTGAAGAGTCATATTGACGATGAAGAATACCGTGTCTCTAGGTTACAAGAGCTAGAATTACTGGATGAATGAAGACAGAAAGAATTAGATCATTTGCAAGCATATCAGAATCGTCTTCGTCGTAGCTACAATAGGAAGGTTCTCAATAGACACTTTGACATTGGTGACCTGGTATTAATGGAGAATCCTAAGAACCAAGCTGAATGAGAGAAACCAGGTAAGTTTGAACCTAACTAGTTGGGGCCCTATATTGTCATAGAAGCCTTTGGATAAGGAGCATACCAACTCTCTACTCCTGAAGGAGAGCCACTTTTGTCACCTATAAATAGTCTGCATCTAAAGAGGTTCTATGCTTAGTCTTTGAGAATCTGTGTCTTAATCTAGAAAAATACAAAAAAAAGGTTACCTTGATGAAAACCTAGAAAATAGGCATCTATGTAACACCAAAAAAGAAAAAGAAAAGAGAAATAATCCATCCAATAGTGAAAATCGCTTCGGTGGTGCTATGGATAAGTACCATGGTGAAAACCTAGCAAACATGCATCATGTGTAGTCAAACTCACTCTTCCATCTACTATCATTCCAATCAGACTTTTTCACCATCACTCATAATAAATGGTTGTCTTATCCATTACTTGGAACAATTGACATCTAGCATACATTCCATCATATTACCCACTCCATCTTCCAAATCTTATTCCTGATTGGGGGAAAATCCTTGTTATGTGCCCTAACACCTTGTACATAATGTCACACCATCGAAAATGTCCTGAAAAATCCCAAAAACATTAGAAAATTCCTAAAATCCAAAACAAAATTCAAAAAAGTCAGAAAATCCCAAAAAAAGAGTCAAGTCAATCATGTCAAGTCAGTCATGTCCTGTTAATCATGTCAAGTCAATCATGTTAAGTCAATCATAGACATAGTTGAACTATATTGCCTCTGCAACTGGGACGTAGGCAAGGCTATCAATTGATGTCCCCCTGAGGCATTAGGTCTGTCAGTCTAGGTTTTTCATGTATCACACACATTAAAATCATGATGTTTTGTATATTCAAAATCATTGGTCATGTCGAACTATGAGGTCTCTGTGTGTACAATGTAGGAAAGGCTAATCAATTGATGAGCTCCTGAGACCACACTAGGTTAGTCCAATAGGGTTCATTCATAATAACTATCACACAAGTTGCATATCATAGTTTAGGCTATCATCTCATGTCATACATGGTCAACACACACGCACATAGTTTATTAGTCACGGAATCCAAACAAGTCATGCATCAACAAGGAAAAACATCTCAAACAATCATCAAGTCAATATCAAACACATTGTCAAAATGATCAACTTATGTCTTATGCAAGATATGTCTTTCTTGTCAATAGACATCATCAAATTGTCATAGTCTCATGTAGCTTGTCACATCAATGTCATCATGCTCCAACGTCTTATACGACATGTGTCTTTCTAGAGCCAAGCTTTGTCATGCCTTATATAGATAGTCACCATGTTGAAACTAGACTCAATGTCTTATTGTGGTATGTGTCATTCTCTCACATTATGCTATGTCAAACATCCAACATCAAACAATCCCACAAGATCAAGTTTTTGCTAATACATTTATTTGGCTTTATGACTTTATATCTTATTTTGTCTTATCTTTTTATCGATTTGTGCAAGATCCTGTTACTAGCTTTCTCAAGGATGTCCCTTGAAGGATTTAGAGAAGCAACAATGTCTCAGGACTCTTTTTCTTTGGCTGTTGTCTGTCAACTATCTTTTTAACATTGGTTTTTGAGTCATGTTACTAGTTTCCTCAAGGATGTCCTATCAAGGATTTAGAGGAGCAATGACATCTCATGATCCATCTTTTATTTTTCTGTTGTCTATGGTTTGTCTCAACAAAACGACTAGGGCATCTTGCCCTTAGTCAAAGTTAAGACACTCCTTGTCTATGAATGTATATTTTTCATAGGTGGATAACTTTGTACACTATTGTCTATCTCATATCATAGTGTGTACTATCCGTTTGTGTCATGTCCCACCCAATGATGATAACAAGCAAGCATCGCGTATTTGGAAATATATCAAAGATTATATCTTTTTCTCAATCGATCAACCTTCATTATATGGTTTTCTCAATCAATCAACTTTAATTATTTCTTACTAACATTCTCAATTCATTTCATCCTAACATTTCTCTTCTTCAAACATAATGATAAAGTCCCGTGACACAATAAAAATATTAGATCATTTGCATTTGTATACATTCAAATAAGCATTTCATATAGTTGCATTGCATTTCAACATATAGATATTACCATTCATCTTCATTACATACATTCACAATCATGACATAATAGGCATTGCATCATCATAACATAAATAATATAAACATTGCATGTACATATCACCCTCACATATAAATAAGCATCATATAGATCATTGCATCCATTATCATAAGTAAATTATGACATCCACATCATTATTAAATGCATAACTCATAACATATAGAAACATTCATTCATAATACATGTATATACACCATCTAGGAAACATAACCATGTAGAAATAATATATCATCCATAACATAGAACTACATATCTATAGAAACCACCAAAATCATATATATATCACTCAAAAAATAGTGTGTCACAGTACAATGTTTGAATATAACCATAAATAAAACATGAGCTCGCAGGCTCTCTAATCAAAACAAATGTCTACATATGTAACCCTATAATCATGTCCTACTACCACTATTGTCACATGGTGATGGTGGTGGGAAAAGACTCGAAGGTGCTCTTTGCGAGGTGGAAGGCCTTTCATATGGACTTGCCCTCGAAGGTCCTACCACTCCCTCAATACTCTATGTCCTTTGACTCCTAGTATGTCCCCTTCTCTGATTGTGCACCTCTAAAAATGTAGGAGCTCGTCTCTCTGTTGGAACTATGGCCTCATAAAGATCCATGTAATAAGTGACTCTCTCCACCGATCTGACCAACTCTCATACCATACCATCAGATGAGGACCCACTGCAAAGGCATCTAACCTCTATGAACTGCTGCTCTATCTCATGCCTTCGATCTATAGCCTGGTCTCTCTCCATAAGTCCACTATCCCTCTCTGAATGAGCACTATCCCTCTCTACATATGCACTATCCCTCTCTATATAGGAACTATCTCTCTCTAGCCTCATCGCATCAAACTTTGTTGTCATGAGTCTGAGTCTCTCCTCCAAAGCCTCCCTATCACCATCTCTAGGAGCATCCTCCTCCCATCTCCCCTCCATGATATGATCTCAGAGCTCTCTCTCTTGCTCCTCCATCAGTGCATCCTCCTCCACATCATCCTCTCCATATCCTACCATTACACCTAGAGGGTCTATAGCCATGTCCATGTCTAAATCCTCTACCACATCCTCTACTCCAACATCTACCTCTGCATGCTCCTCTCACTACCTCCTCTGTAGCATGCTCACCCCCAACCTATACATCCACTCCCCCTCTGATTTCCAACATCGGTACATCCTCAGCTACTGCCTTATGGATAGGTGATAGTGCACCTTCTTGACCCCCTCTCCATCCTCTCCGACCTCGCCTGCCACCTCTACCATCACCATCTCTCCCACCAACTCTCCCTACTCTAGAACCTCTAGCTCTCCGCTATCCTCTAGTTCCTGTGCCTCATCTCTCTATAGGTGTCAGTTGATCTAGATCCATGTAAGGAATAGGTCGATGCTCTACCCACCATGCATCATACACTGCTATAGTACCTGGGTCTGCTAATCCATCTCTCCATCCTCACTATACTGGTTGTAATGCCTGTATCTCTACCTCAGTTGTAGCTACTGGTATCATAGGTCCCCAATACGGAACCTCTCTAGACAAATGAGCAAACTTTGCTCTACTCTAAGGCTCATCCTGAACCTCACCGAACTGTCTTAGAACTTTGTCTGGAAAATGTCGCTCAATGATATGTACACTGGAAACAGTCCTCCCAATAAGGTACTGCGTCTATCTGCAGAATGGCAAATGTATATCGTCATCCACACACTCCTCACAATCCATGTAAGGTCTCCATGTGAATTGATCAAGAATATCCAATGCATGTTGCTAATATCTTGTGTCTCCAACATGTTTCTGAGTAATGTGTCCTTTATATCAGAACACATAAGGGTATCTCTCCGATCTCTCTACATTAACTGAAGGATGAAAAATAGCTATCCTCTCCCAACCCCATACCATCAGTAGTGTAGTCCCATAGCTCAGTGACTATGAATCTCTATAAGCAATGTCATGAAGGTAAAAATATAACATCTTGAGTAGACATGGACCCCATGCATACCTCATCTCACTCTCTAACATACCAACCAACATAGCTCCCCATCCCACTGGAAATCTGTGACCCCGTCTATCTGGTGGAACTATCCCCCCAATCAATGTACATAAAATATAGTCAATCCGCTCATATTTGTCTACTAATACTAGCCATCTAATCTCATAGTGCTCGATCCTAAGCATACTAATGTCATCTACCTGATAAAACCTCGCCAACTCGGTCAATCCTCATTGGGTATCATACATGACCCACTCTCCTCTAATAGGCAGTCTCAAAATCCTATACACATCCTCTAATGTGACAGTGGCCTCCCTAGTTGGTAAATGAAACGATGATGTCTCTGAATGCCATCGCTCGCATAATGCCATCAACATACCCCTGTTCACTCGGATAGTGGGCATCGACAAATAGTGGCGTAGACCTAGTCTCCATAATAGTTGAATCTCTACACTCATCAACCGATCTCTGAGATCAAATGTGTCTGGTTGTGACTCCCACGTATATATCAGATCTAAAACCACTTGCATTTAAACCATGATGTCAAAAAATTTCAAGTTTTCCTTAGTAAAATTTTTCAAAAAATTTACCAGTCAAATGCAGCTCACATTAACGAATGCGGTGCATTTTTGCAAACGCATTGCATGAAGTCTCACATGCGATGCAATTTTTCCCACCCCCTTTCAACCTACTGCACATGCGGTGCATATTCCATCAACCCACCTATCTACAACACATGCGTTTCACAAATGCATATGCGGCTCACAACCACACATTCGTCTATTCCTAATGCATATGCGTTGCATAAAAACACATGCGGTGCATTATAATTAACATGCGATCATTCCCTAAACTACCTCACCTAACCTAGACGTGTTTTTTGCAAATGCGTCATTTCGTAGTCAGATGCGGTGAATATGATGACATATGCGCTGTTTACGACGCACTGCATTTTCTTAATTACTTTTCAAATGCCTAAAACTACGTGCAAAAATAACTTTGACAAGTTATTTTTTGAGTACATATCGGTGGTCCTACATTGGATAGCCTCCTGAACATCAGGATCCCATAACCACGATGTGCAATGTATTGAATGGGTACTATTTTCGTTAGCTAGTTAGAGCAAATCTCCTCTTTTTCTAACTCCTCCGGGTGAAAATGAATTAGGTTTAGCCCTAATTCCTATTTATAGGTGGGTTTGAAATGGCATTTCTTTTGACCTAATCTATTGTCCACTTAACCTTTCAACTTCAAACAATCCATATCCTCCGTATCAACTCCAAATTCATTTTCATCAACTCCATAGCAGTTTTGACTATCAAATTGACTAATTGGGAATATCTCTTGATTTTTTTTGAAACTTTCAAAAATTTGTCAATTTTCCCGAGGGGGCATACCTTAACTTGTTTCGTGTTGGGGCACGATCGAGGCATATTTTTCTTTGACACAACGCTGAGACAACATTGTATCAAAGAGGGGCAAACTATAGACACCGAAAATTGGTCTAGGCCTATGAACACCACTTTCGACATAATTTTCTATTATCCATGGTCATGATTAAATAATGCTAATTATTTAATTACCCTTTCTAACACATATTTCCTCTATTAAATAAATACTCCTTTTTAATTAATTCATTAATTCATAAATAACCTTTATTCAACTTGATTAATTAAATAAATCATATTTATTTAATTATGTTGCGAACTAATTAATTCTTCCCCCTTTATCTATCAATTAAATAATTTATTATTTAATTACCCCTTTGTCATATTTCAACTATAATTAAATATCTTTATTTAATTATTCATTTAACCCCCTTTATCTATAATTAAATATTTATTATTTAATTATTCAATACCACCTTTACAACAGTCAAATTAAATAAATGATCTTTATTTATTTAATTAAATCTTTCATTTATTTATTTATTTATGTCACATTCTTCTATCAATCAGTTGACTAATCATTCACTCACCTTCTGACTCGAGATCTATTTTTAGTTCTCCAGTTATCTCCGGATTCAACACCTATTTATCTCTACGAGAAGACTCTCCATCACAACTAGTCAGTTAACTAGTTCCAAATCATATGCATGATATGTCTATTAATTAAATATCTTTATTTAATTAATTAACTCATGTTTGCATTCAAATGCATTATTCTCCAACTTCTAAATTAGTCTCTATCTCCAGTCTTTCCTGAACTCGTGTTCTAATTCGTGTTTCAACTCATGTTCTATCTGAGACAGAAATCACATCGCATGGCATTCATCAATCTCATCTATCAATCTCTCTTTCAATCTGAGCCGATAGTTCGAAAACCCAAAATCTATAAAATGGCCTATCATTATCATTATTCCTCCTCTCGAAATAATTACTCCTGAAATCACATACTTTTGAGAAGAGAACCATCTTCGATATTTTTCTTAGACACTCGACGAAGTTATGCTTGCATCAATACTAAAAATCTGAGGGTAAGAATACTGAAAAGGCAAAATGGAGAAGAACAATCAAGATAATTCGAAGGGATGAACACATATTCGGTGAGAGATTTCCATTAATTTTTTTAGTTTATTTCCTCATTCTTTGTTGTTTGATTTTAGATTATTATTTAGATTTAGGATTAACATTATTATTCTAGTTGCAGATTATCCATCTCATCATCATTCGAAAGATACATCTATTTTAATCTACTGTTATAGTATTCAATGAATTCTTTTGAGGTGAATTCACCACCTTTGTCAGATCTTAGACATTTTTAATTTTAGATCTAACTCCCTTTCTACCATTTTTCTAAAACTTGAAAATATTCAAAATCTTTAGATTTGTGCTTGAGAAAAGTAACCCATACCATAGGAGAGTAGTCATCAACAAATAGCATGAAATATTTCTCACCATTGATAGATCTAGTCCTTGTAGGACCACATAAGTCTGTATGAACAAGTTGTAGAGGTTTAGTAGAAGAATGTTCTTTAGATTTAAAGCTTACCTTTGTTTGCTTTCCTTTAGACATTCTTTACAGACAACATTTTTAGGTTTTCTTAAGATAGGCATACCTTTTACATTCTAGTTCTTACTGATCCTAACCATATTGTCAAAATTAATGTGTCCTAGTCTGTTGTGCCACAACCAACTTTCTTCAACATGACTCATTAAGCACATACCTTGATTATTTTCATTTCCAGATGTGTCAAGAAGATTGTAGGCATTTCCCTTAGTCCTTCTTCAAGTAACAATAGCTTCTCCAATCTTATTTATAATCTCACATCCTTGTGAAGTGAACAAGACCTGATAGCCACTGTCACAAATTTGATTGACACTTAGAAGATTTTGTTTTAAACCTTCTAAGCAATACACATTTTAAATAGGAGTGCCTTCATTTAGAAGAAGTGAACCTCTACCTTTGATTTGTATACCTAAACTATCTCCAAACTTTACATATCCACCTACATAATCTTCAATATTAGTGAATTTTTCTTTGTCACCAGTAATGTGGTTTGAACAACCACTGTCCAGGACCCATAAGTCCTTTTTCTTGGAGTGGAAAGTAGTTTGAACTAACATAGTTTGTTCTATGTTGTTGACAGTTTTAAGTTTCCAAACCTTTTTATTTCTTGTTGTTTATTCTATTGATCAACTTTACTTTGCTTAGCAGAATGACCCATGGAATTGCATGTGAAGCATCTAATCTATCTAGCAAAGCCAATATTTTTCCTATAACCAAATCTAGGTGTTCTAGGATTTATAAACCTACAAGAGCTCACTTTACGGCCAAATCTACTGCAGAAATAACAATACCCATAAAAGAAAGGGCTAGAATTATATGATATTCTGTTATTCCTAAAAGGATGAACATGATCCTTATCAGAATCAGGATGATTAGATTCAAAAATTTTGTTTCTAGCAACAACATTAACCTTTGCACTCTTATTTGAACATTCAACTTTCATAAATCCAATACCTGTTTTGTCCTTGTTCAATTTCTGTTTACTGATCATGTCATTTAGTTTAAGAGTACTCTCATACTTCTCAATAGTCTTCCTGAGATCAACAATTTCATGTTCAAGTTTTTTAATTTCTTGATCTTTAAGATTTATGCCAATACGAAGACAATCTTCAACTCTCTTGGTTTCTTCAATTGAGTTTTCAATGATACAATTTCAAGATTTGTGAGTTGCTCTTGTGCAAGATCTTGAGAAGAATTTTGTTCTTGAGCACAAATTTTAAAAAAAAATTTCTTAGCTCTTTTAATTCACATTTTAGTTCACCTTCAAGATCCACTTCGCCATCTTCAACATCATTTTTGTTAGTATCTTCATGCTAAATAATTTCAGCCATGAATAGGTTTTCATCTTCTTCATCTAAATAAGCTTCAGATTTAGAGTCTATTTCATTTTTGCTAAACAAACTCTTCTTATTTTTGAAGTTGAATTTCTGTTTAGGTCTATATGTCTTTTTCTTAGGGAATTTTTTAGATTTCTCGTTGTCACTATTCGGATCACCATAGGGGCACTTTGCAGCAAAGTGGCCTATTTTACCACAGTTAAATCATTTGAAGGGAAGTTTCCCCTTATACTTTCTAGACCCCTTTTTGAGTTTCCTAACAAAGTGGTATTCTTTGGAATCAAATTTTTTTGATTCAGTAGCCTCAACTTTTTCCTTTCAGTATTAAAGGCAATTTCTTTTGTAAAGGAATTGTTTTTATTGATTCTCATTTCATAGGAAGTTAGAGTGCCTTGTAGGCTATCTAGGGTAAGCTAGTCAAAGTGTTTCATTTCTTCTAGAGTAGCGACCTTAGCTTCAAATTTGGTTGGTAATGTTTTAATGACCTTAGTTACAACATTAAATTCTTTCACTTCTTCTCCTAGACCTTTCATAGCATTGACAATTTCATCAACTCTCAAGAAGTAATAAGCTACTTTTCATCATCTAGGTGATCCAACAAAGTTGGTTGACAATTTCTGGGAGATTCTGATTTTTGCTGAAATCACATATTTTTAGAAAATATAATGATTTAAGCCTTAAAAATTTCCATTTTAAGGATTCCAATTGAAAAGGGTTTGATCAAACCACCTTAGATCAAACCCCCTTTGATAGAACCCCGCTAGTTTTAAACCATACCTACAACGAAGTCTCCTTTACACCTATCAAAATGCTAATAAAAAACCACTTTTGATTTACCTTTTGGAGAATCCAATGAATTCATTTAATTTTTTTTCAAATGATCATGGTAGTCCTTAAAACAAGCTATCCAATGAATATAATTTTAATATGTTTTGGTTTTATTATGTATGTGTTTTTTTAGTTTTATTAAACATATATTTTTCTCCGAAAATCAAGCTCTTTGTTTTGCACATGTGGAAAAATAGTAGATTTTCAAAATAAAGTTTTAAAAAATATGTTCACATTGGGTATTGATGTCCTTGATCTATTAAACAATATATTTGAATTTCGATACATACAAAATTTTTTTTGTATACAATCCACCTATGTTTCAATTGTAATTGGTTTGAATTCGAAACTTGATTAAGGAAAAAATATTTAATAAAACACTATGAAACCAAACGAAAGTGCAAGATATCATAGTTAAAAGTCTAAATTCAAAAAAATTAGAATTTTATCCTTCATACAAAAAAAATTATGTTGTATACGGTGAGCGTTACTCTTAAAATTGTTGTTTTTAGAAACAATTAGTTTTCGAAGGAGATGGAAAAAAAAGTACAATCTGATTCCAAAATGCTTGAAAAAAATATATTTAGAATCTAAAAATAAAATTTCACAAATCACTAGTTTGCATCATCTTCAAATTCCTCATGGTTTAGCTGCTATAGGAGCCTGGAAGTGATGATTTAGTTTAAAAAAATTAGTTCAGTGTCTAGTTTGCCAAAAAAATGTAAACCAGTATTGTGGGATCACCCTGTCCCTCATTTTTATTTCTTCAAATTGGTGTTTTAGAGTGAGGGATTTTGACTGTTTTAATTTTTCATTTCCTTGATAGATAGTTTCAAGTTTATTCTAGATATCCCTAGAAGAGCTGCAGTGCATGAATTTGATAAAGACATCTTTAGTCAAAGCACACAGGAGAGCATGTTTTTCTCTTGCATTAGTTTCATATCTTTTCTTTTCATCAGAAGTAGTGGGAAATGTAGTTGGTATAGTGTACCCAGTTAACACTATGCTCCACACATCGAGATAAATAGAAGTTAAATAAGTCTCCATTCTGATTTTCCAAAAAACATAATCAGTTCCATCAAATAATGGAGCTCTAGTCATGGATGTGCCTTCATGAGCTTGAGACATTTTGAACAGAATCCAAGGCTAGAATCAATCCTAGGTTGGATAGACCTATTAGAGAATCCTATGCTCTGATACCAATTGTTGGAGTGAAAAAGACACTGAGAGGGGGGGCGGTGAATTAGTGTCATTAACTATTTTGACAAATTTTAAGCAAACTGAAATAAAACTGATTTATGTTCTCATTTATCAATGATAAACTCATTCATGTATTGAATGCAATCACATATAACTGAAATGACAATTATAATAGTGAAACATAGCATATTAAATAATTCATGCAATGAATCATATGAACCACAAATAAGCAAAATTACACAAGATATGCCAAGTGGAAAACCCTCCTGGGGTAGAAAAACCACTCTTGAACTGCTACCTTTCTAGGCTTTTATTTTAATAATCACTTTTGACAATGCCTCATAGGCTGATTTTTGAGCACCAACCCCTCTTTTAGAAACACCGATTTCAAGGAGCACCAACCCATTTTATGTTTTCAATAAGACAACGATGATACATAAGACTCTCTATTTCTCTCTTATCTATCAAGTGCCTCTTGATAGATAATATCTAAAATCCTCAAAGTTCCAAAATGAACCTTCATAATTTTAGCCATTGTCAAGCCTTAAGATAGCTTGATAATTAATTCATATTTCTTATTTTCAATATCAAAGCTCAACATTTATTTTTCAATACAGTAGATGTGTTTTTTCATTGTTCTTCATTGCCATGATTTTTTCTCATTGAAATAGTTAACACTTTCTCTCAAGTTTACAAGTAATCTCAAAAACCCTAATCTATTTGTTTTACTATTTACTTAAATTTCATTATTACATCTCAATTAAAATACAATACAATAACTTCTTTTTCCATTTTTCAAAACAACAGAGGTAAAATTCAAATTACCTACTTTCTGTCGAACAACATTGCTAGGTATTGCTGTGAGTTTGAGAAAATGATTAATAATGGAGGTTTTCTTCTGACATAAATAGTCAAGGAATATCATTTTTAGAAAGGAGATTGAACCCTATCCACATAAGGAGCCTGCACAGGCAATGCTAATTGAAACAACATTAAAACATATAAATATTGCATGAACAATAGCCTCGAAAATAGCTACAACAACAATGTAACTGAAACCTCAAGGTAGTGTAACTGAAACCTCATAATAATGCACCCAAAAACAATTATCACCGAATCCAGGTGAGAGATTGAAAAGATTTGTAGAACTCATGATTACCCATAAATCAAAAACACCATCCCTTAAATTAGGAGCAGAATCAATATGGTAAAATATTTTGATATGCATTTCAGATTATGTGAAATCGACATGCATTATTTCTGACCACAAACAAAATAAACCCATTTTACCATTTTCCAGATAGAAGTAAACACATGTTTTCTGTTATAAGAGACAATAGAAGTAATGGTTCTTTAAAATAGTTGAAAATATGAATACCTAAGAAGAATGATGGGGAGACTATCATGAATATATTTACCAGACCGGTTAGAGAGAAAAATGACCAAGATTTCTTCCAATTTCGAGCCTTCACCCAAAGAAAAGAAGCTAACACAACCATCGACTAGGGTAAGGATCTTTCAGATACCCCCATTCATTGTCCAAGTGTTTCAGAAGGCCAAAAAACATAGTGAAACGAATGAGAAGATTTCTATGGTGGTGGTTGAGTTATGGCTCCAAACCCTCAAGCATGTGAAACAAAAAAAATATTGCCCTAAAATTTCCAAAGCAAATCAACCGATGACTTTTAAAAATATTGATAAAGTTTGAAGTCCAAGAGGACTGAAGTAATAATTAGAAACCCATAATGCATTCAAAATTTTGGGGATAGACCGAATTAATTCATGCCAACCATCTCATTACCTTTGAATGCATGCACGCCGTAGATCATCATTATCAAAGTTCAATTATTAATCAAGTGAAATTCTAACACAATAATGCCTTACATAATTTGTCATGACCACTTTAAAAACCAAATTTTGATTACCTTAGTCATCCTTGTTTCCAAGGAATCAAAGCCATGTCACTTCCATAGTGACTTTCAAATAAACATAACCTCATACCTGTTGTTGGCCTTAAGGCCTAGTGATTTATCAACTGTAAGACCCGATATCATATGCAAATGTAATGATCAATTTTTTTACTTTTATTCAAAGCCGATTGCCATAACATAATGCCCAATATATCCAATGCCTTATGAAATGTAATAAAGGCTAATTCCATGCCAATTTCAATATACCATATGCCAAAGCCATTATCAATTGTTTAAGGAAACCGAATAGTGTTTTCTTAAAACTGAAAACTAGTTGTATTTTATTATTCCAAGAACCAAAAACTGAAAGAATTACCTGAACGAGGTTGAATAAAGAAAGATACAATACTGATGTAGTTCAAAAACATTATCAAAGCCATGATGTTAGAAATTTGAAGATGCCAATACCACATAAACCTGTAGACAAGATTCCTTATGATCTGCACATGAAGGCAAGAGATAGTGCCATCAAAAATAACATCATAATACTAAAGAATTATGCCAATGACATAATCAAAGTAGTGCAACTAAATAATCAACCACAAAGATGACAAACTGAAACTCAATATTTTCATCAAGGACAAATAGCAAAAGAGAAGCTCAACAAATTTCACTTTGAATGCCTACATTGATGCTTCTTAGGCTGGATGTCTAGATGACAAGAGGAGTACAAGTGGAGGAGCATTATTTCTTGGAGAAACACTAGTCTCTTGGTTGAGCAAGAAGCAAGATTCAGTTTCTTTATCCATTGTTGAAGCGGAGTATATTGCAGCAACATCCTGCTGTACACAAATTTTGTGGATGAAGAAAACTTTGATGGACATAGGTGGGGTAAGTGATGAGCATACTTCTATATTTTGTGACAATACAGGTGCTATAAAAATTTCAAAGAATATAGTGATGCATTCTAGAACAAATCATATATCTATCAAGTATCACATATTGAGGGAGAAAGTATTGAGGAATGAAGTAAGAATTGAATATGTACCTACCAAAGAAAAAATTTCAGAAATATTCACTAAGGACCTTCAGAAGGATAGCTTTGATTATCTCAAATGGAAGCTATGGTTTTCTGCCCCTCCTTCTTTGAACTAAGTGCACATGGAGATGCATCAGTCCAGTGATTCACAATTTTTTTTATTTTGGATTGATGATTGAGGTCTACTCCTCAGGGGGAGTAGAGAAGTTCATTGTTGCAGTATGTGATGTGGATGTACTCCTTAGGGGGAGTGAAAAGAGCTTTAAATGGTAAGAATTTCCTTTTGCATTGATTTCAAAG
Source organism: Sequoiadendron giganteum (assembly GCA_007115665.2). NCBI lineage: Eukaryota > Viridiplantae > Streptophyta > Pinopsida > Cupressales > Cupressaceae > Sequoiadendron > Sequoiadendron giganteum. The sequence goes on from CM021108.1 coordinate 585,741,005, forward strand.
GGGGAGAAAGAATCAGGTGAAATTTTTATGCTTGGCAGGTTGTCACTTCTAAGAATCATGTATGTACTCTTTGATTAGTTTTCACATCATTTGTCTCCATCAATGAAAAAGGGGGAGATTAGTGCAATTTTGGATGTGTTTAGTGGTGTTTTCATTAATGTTGTCATTGATGTCAACACTTTATAGGTTGAGTAAGTTATGTATTTTCCAAGTGCTTTTGAGAAAATTTGAAAAATAAGGAAAGTTGTGGTGAAGCTATGTTTTGAGCGTGCTCCGGTAAATATGGTCCATATTTTCTCTATATTTATCTAATTCCCATGTGGATCTGAAGGTATGTTCATGAGCTTAAAGGGATTGTATATTCTGAATTTCAACTTCTGGTGTGATGGAAAGAAAAAGTTATGCTCACTAGTGAGTGAATTGGTTTGTCAGAGTTATCTAGTTGTTGACTGGGAGAAATGTTTTGGCTCCATAGTCCTTTGGTATTTGGCTTCAGATCTTGCAGATCTAGGAGATTATTCCTTTTGATGGTTTCTATGTTCTGACAAAAAATCATGTAGTTTGGCACTCTGGAAGACCTGCTCCAGAGCTCCTATGTTTTTGCTCATTATCCTGGTTGAACTAGTGAAGTGTTCTTTGCGAATGAAGTTTGTTGAAGGTGTTGTGGATGAATCTGAGTTGTTCTCAGATATGCTAAAATTATTGGTGAAGTGTGTTAAGCAATCCATAGATGATTTTCTTGCTGGTGATGTGTGTACTTCAAAGATCATCAATGTTTTCATTAGGTTTGGCCAACCTAGTGTTTACATGGTACAATATGTTTTTGCATCAATATAAGAAATAGTGTGCATGATCCAAGATGTTATTTGGGTCCTAATTTAATATGTATTTGGTCCCCTCACATTCTTATCCATCACGAGAATGTTGAGTAGTCGACCTAGTTTTAATTTGTAATTTGAATTTGAATAGTTGACCTTGGTAAATTTTTCTAAGGTTGAAGATGGTATAAAAACAAGTTAATTTGTAGCGAATTTAATATCCATCCATCATTTGATTTGATCAAGAGAAGAGTGTGTGAACAAGTGCAAAAAATAGAGTGTGGAAGAGCGAATTAAGGCAATAGTACTTCATTGTATTCATAATATTATAATCAAGTTGTGAAGTGTGTGTAACTACTAGTGGGGGATCATTATCTATTTCTTTGTATTTTTTTGTAGGAAGTGAGCCTCTCTTTCTAGACACTGAGTCCTAAGGAAGTGATCCCTTGATCTGGATAATGAGCCTTTGTATTTGGGCAATGAGCCCTTTGGCAATGATCCTATATATCCAGTATTGCATTACTACTATATTGTGAGTTAATCCTCACTATGTTATTTTCCTCATTAGGGTTTTCCACGTAAATTTGGTGTCTCTGGTATTGTTTTTTTGCTATCTACATTTCATGTTCATAGTTAATAACAGATTGAGGTTAAAGTGGAATTGATTAAGTTAAGAAGTAAATAATTTGATACAACTGATTCACCCCCCCTCTCAGCTGCCTTGTGCAATTCTATTGATGTTATTTGCAGCTTCGGTTTGCACTTCCCAAGAAAGACAAGCTTAAATATAGCCAAGGGCCGACCCTCATAAGTTCGCCCATTATTGTCTTAACCTTGAGCCGACCTTAAGACAAGTTATTTGTTTATTATTTATCATGTAAAGGCCGACCTAAATAAAGAGGCGCCTATGTTGTATATATACAAGATCCTTTTTGGTATTGTCATCAATCCAATTAAGCAAGATTTGCAATTACCTTGAAGAGCAGAAATTCGCACCTTGAGCAGCAGATGAATTCGCAGTCCTAGAAGAAGTTCATACTTGAGCAGCAGATGAATTTGCATTCCTAGAAGAAGTTAATACTTGTTCAACAGATCATAATTTCTGTAGCAGCAGACCGATTTCAAGGAAGAATAGCTTCATTTCTATTTGAGCATTAAGGAAAATGCGAAATCATTGTTAGCCATTGTTGGGCTGTGTTGTAAGTAGATTTCTGTCACTATATATAAGAGAATCATTTGCTGGGTTTTTCTCCCTCAAGAGGAGGGTTTTCCCAAGGTATCTTGTTGTGTTCATTGTCTTATGTGTTGCATTTCTTTTGAATAATTTGTTATCTAATCTGATCTGAGAAACACTAACATGGTATCAGAGCGGGTGTGAAAAAGATCGTGATCAGATTCAGATCTGTTAGTTTGCAACCCTCATTGTTTTTTTTTCAGTCTACCTTCTAATTTTCTCAAGATGGTGAACGGTCTAAAAATCGAGGATAGACTCGAAGGGATCTCGAACTACACATCATGGAGGTTTAGGATCATGCTAACATTGGAGGAAAATGACTTGGCTGAGTTTGTGAAAACAAAAGTTCCTGAACCCGAGGAGGAAGAAGAGAAGCTGCAATGGAGGAAGAAAGACACTAGGGCAAAGAAAGCATTGGTTGATTCCGTCAAGGATCATATTGTACCAATTATCTTCAAGTTAGATATAGCAAGAGAGATGTTCAAAACATTGGAAGAGATGTACGAAATCAACAACACCAGTCGTGTCCTAACCTTGAAGCAACAACTACTTCACATTAAGATGGCGGAAGAAGAGTTTGTCATCACCTACTTCATGAAGATTTCCGAATTGAGAGATCAACTCTCTACCATTGGTCATGTTGTTGATGACAAGGATTTGACCATGATTGCTCTCAATGGTCTTCCGCTTTCATGGGAAGTGTTCATTCAAGGAATCAGTGCAAGATCTGAACTTCCCAAGTTTGATCGATTGAGGATTGACTGCATTCAAGAGGAGTCAAGACTAACAGCAAGGGGGATTGGTCAAAGTTCTAAGAATGAAGATCTACATGTTCTCGCCTCTCATTCATCTAAGAAAGGAAAAGTTTGGAAGAAAGGATTCTTTAAAAGGAATCGAGATAATGGGTCAGATGGTGCTCCTGCATTCAAGAAGAAGTGGGACCTCTCTCGTGTTCAATTCTTTTCATGTGAAAAATTTGGTCACTATGCGAGGGATTGTCCTACCAAGCCTAATCAACATGCTTCATTTGCGGATATGATTGAGATCTCTCCCCAAAATGATTCTAGTGAATTTCTACTCTAGTCATGGGCCTATGTTCAAGCTGTGAAGGTTGTGTACTAAGCACAAGACCAACATATCATATGGTGTCCACCCTTCAGATTACTTAAGAGATAAGTACTCCTTGTTTTTATTGTATTCTAGGCTAAAATTCAAATTTGTTGAGTTATGCATTTCTAATATTATTTACTTAGGATTATGTGTGACCAGTAAATAGTGATCACTATAAGTAGGATCATGCTAATTGTCTTTTGGCTTTGCTGAGATTAGCTCTTCTGAGAAATTGAAAGAAAGACATGTCATGATTGATGAATTAATTATCTATTACTCAGGAGATTTTGAAATCCATGAGATAAGTATTACATGGTTGAATAATGTTCATAAATTGTTTTGTAGTTATTAATTCATGCTCTAACATTGAGACAGCTTGAGCATCAAGCAATCTGCATCTGGAAAGATTGGATATCGAAGTCATACTGAATGGAGAAATGATCAAGCTTGGAGTGATAGCTTGCAATCATTGGACTACATTGATTTCTGGAGATATCTCTCAAATTCTAAGTACCTTTCAGGTCATCATTGTGTTTAAATTGTGAAGGGTATGGATTGATCTGAAGCACAACGTATCACACTATGTCCAGCTTTTGGACCTATCAGAATAGTTAAAAAGATAAGTATTCCTTGGTTTCTTAGTCATGTCATTTATTTATTGGATCTTGTAATTAAGAGAGATAGTAGACTCTCTTGAATTGTGTTGTGTTCACTAGCATAAGATCTTATTGTCTCTCATGATATAACTTGCATGATTCTAATCTCGATATTTCTTTGGATAATTATGGACTGTTAGTAATCTCTATCTAAAATTGCTTCCTGGACAAGTTTAGGGGGAAGAAGATGATAAGAGAATTACTTAAGTGATGAAAAGCTTGAGGCATCTTGTGAAGAAGTCATGTCAACCAAAGAAATGATCAAGAGGGTGTAAACACTAGAGGGATTGAGTTGATGGCTAGAGGGAGTGCATCTCCAAAAGTCTCCTTCACAAATCTCTAAAGCCAGGATCGAGAGGGAGTCTCAGTATTAGTCCATACTCAAGAATGATGTTTGGGATATAGTTCCTAGACCCAAAGACAAATCTGTGATGTCTTCTAAATGGCTCTTCAAGATCAAGCATGCAGCTGATGAGAGCATTGAGAAACACAAGGCTAGATTTGTGGCTAGAGGATTTTCACAAAAAGAGGGAGTTGACTATGAAGAAAATTTTGCTCTTGTGGCTCATTACACGTCTGTTAGAACCATCATTTCTATTGCTGCATCTAGAGGATGGAAGATTCACCAAATGGTTGTATAGACAGTTGATTGGTTCATTAATGTATCTAGTTAACACTAGACCTGATATCTGCTATGCAGTGAGTGCACTTAGCCAATTTATGTGTGAACCAAAGCAAATACATCTTATAGCAGCTAAACATATCCTGAGATATTTATGTGGCACAATTGGATATGGTTTGAGATATTCTTCAGATGTAAATTTGGAGCTGCATGGTTTTACTGATTCTGATTGGGCAGGATGTGTCTCAGATCGGAAGAGTACTTCTGGTTGTTGCTTCTGTTTGGGGACTACTACGATCTCCTGGTGCAGCAGGAAACAGTCTTCAGTGGCCTTGAGTTCAACTGAAGCAGAGTATATTGCAGCTTGTGTGGCAGCTTATGAGGCAGTGTGGCTTCGTAAGCTCCTTGCAGGATTGTTTGAACAATCAATGGAGCCTACTATTATACACTGTGATAATCAAAGCTGTGTGAAGCTTTCTGTCAATCCTGTGTTTCATGATAGAACAAAACATGTTGAGATCAAGTACCACTATATTAGAGATATGGTGCAAAGGAAAGCTATACAATTGAGGTATATCAGCACTGAAGAGCAAACGGCAGACATTCTCACCAAGCCTCTTGCCAGGATTAAGTTTGTATACTTCCGAGAGAAACTTGGTATGGTGGAGAATGCAGCCTTGACTGAGAAAGAGTCTCAGTAATCAGTGATCCTTGTTGAGAATGCAACTCTCTGCTGAGAGAGAGTTGAGGTGCAAGCCCTTGTTAATACAATTCTCTGCTGAGAGAGAGTTGAGGTGTAAGTCCTTGATAATGCAATTCTCTGATGAGAGAGAGTTGAGGTGAAAGCCCTTGTTTCCACCCTCTGGGAGAAGCTATGGTGGATGTCATGTGCGTGACTCCATGACAACATCATGTGAGAGAATCCATGATGATTTTATACCATTTATGGGAGTAGCCATAATGGTTAATATCACGTTGAGGTGATATTCTATTTTGTTTTCATTCTAATATAATGTGTCTTGTGCAGATGGAAGTTCATCCCTAGCTAAGAGGGAGTGTTGATGTTATTTGCAGCTTCAGTCTGCACTTCCCAAGAAAGACAAGCTTAAATATAACCAAGGGCCGACCCTCATAAGTTCGCCCATTATTGTCTTAACCTTGAGCCGACCTTAAGACAAGTTATTTGTTTATTATTTATCATGTAAAGGTCGACCTAAATAAAGAGGCGCCTATGTTGTATATATACAAGATCCTTTTTGGTATTGTCATCAATCCAATTAAGCAAGATTCGCAATTACCTTGAAGAGCAAAAATTCGCACCTTGAGCAGCAGATGAATTCGCAGTCCTAGAAGAAGTTCATACTTGAGCAGCAGATGAATTCGCATTCCTAGAAGAAGTTAATACTTGTTCAGCAGATCATAATTTCTATAGCAGCAGACTGATTTCAAGGAAGAACAGCTTCATTTCTATTTGAGCATTAAGGAAAATGCGAAATAATTGTTAGCCATTGTTGGGCTGTGTTGTAAGCAGATTTCTGTCACTATATATAAGAGAATCATTTACTGGGTTTTTCTCCCTCAAGAGGAGGGTTTTCCCAGGGTATCCTGTTGTGTTCATTGTCTTATGTGTTGCATTTCTTTTGAATAATTTGTTATCTAATCTGATCTGAGAAACACTAACAAATTCAACATAACATTGTTCCCTTATCCTCTTTGATGATTTGACATGGGATTATTATTTTATAGTTTGTACTTTTTCTTTACTTATTATTATGGATAATCCTTCCTATGATAGTCTCTTCAATTTTACTATCAATTTTGAGGAATATAATTCTCATATATTTAATTATTTTTTTGATGGTAAATTACTAAATAATTCTTCAAAATTACTCTCACTAGAATCTGTAAACTTGCAACATGCTATATCACAATTTCTAAGGTATTATATCAGTGGGGTTACAACAAACTCCTCCTTCATTGTTTAATTAAATGAAAAAAATCTAGTTTCCCTTCATAAGGTAAATTTGAGTGCATATAGAAATAATTTTGGTGGAAGATCATTAATTCACATATAATGTTTTTTTTACATGGAATGCTATTGGAAAATGATAGAGAAATATTCATTCACCTTTTTTGAGAAATTACCTCAATGTCAATAATGCAATGATCTAATCATAGGAACTTCATGTCCAGACATCTCTATGACAAATTTTTGTTTAAGGCCTAGATCTAATTTGATAAATATTTCCACCATAATTTAAATAATATTCATTTATAATTGTTACCTATTTTTAGTTACAACTCAGAATAGGTAGAGATGAATTGCAATTTCAAGCTAAAGGTACACCAGCTACACAATTTTTCTTCTACGTATCCATTATTGTGCAAAAGATTAATTTTAGGTAAGTTTTAGTTTTATTATGCAAGTACATTTCAAAAGAATACCATGAAATTGCTAAAAAGATCCCACACAAGCTGTGGAAGTAACTAAAATAACTAAGAACATATGACTGAATGAACATATGAAGCACATTATACAACTGAAGAGGAAAAAATGAACATAGAAGGAAGTGTGATTCGCCATTTCTTGGAATGATGAATCATGAGTTGCAGTTGTGGAGGTGTCTTCATGGTACAATTGCTTTAGTTGTTTCAACTCCTTCCATCTTTGCTCTAGATGTTACTTGCAAAATTGTAATGGTTGTGTTAGAGCTCGAGATCAGACTTCTCCTTATATCCATTTATCAACATGAATATAATCTACTTCCTATTAGGCATTGAAACACATGATCAAAGCTAACAAACTTTCAAAAGAACAAAAAATCATCATATTGGAAGCTTCTGCCTCGCTATTCTTGCTAACATGTTTGCTTCGTGTGCATATACAAGTGAATTTATGTTTTTGATATGAGATCTATCAAATTACAACATGTGGGGTAACATGAGTCTCCCACAAGGGTTGAGCTCAACATGTTGTCAATTTTGTTTTGACAAGGCATTGAATTGAGTTAATCACCTCATGGTTTACTTGAATAAACCATACATCGCCTATGGCATTGTGTTTTTGATCACTATCATAAAGGACATATAATAAAACAAGTAAATCATGGATGGTTTTCCCAATTCAATTGGAATTACAAGATATCAAGAGCAATGAATTATAAGTACACATTCTTTTATGACATCACATGGAAGTCTTTGATTGTCTCCTATGAAGGAATACTAAAGCCTTGAAGTAAAATCATGATAGTCATGTAATCATTGATGAGCATAATACAGTCAGGGTAAATGACAACAATGTTATAGAATGGGATGAAGACAATCTTTAGCATGATAATAACATGGTTGGATTGTGTTTTGATATGTAAGAATAATATAAAATTGTGGGTGAACAATCATGCTTTGGGAAAATAGTTACCATCAAAGGGAAGAATGTAGTCTAAGAGAAACAAGAATCAGTTAACTAATTCACTCTTGAGTGATATAGTAGTGGCTCAAGAATCAAATATCAAATCTAGGATCAGGGCATGTCCAGGATCATGATGGGCCAAAAAGTGGAAATATGAAAAAAGTAGCATTTTGCACTCACCAACAAATGCGAAAAATCCCAAGTTGAATTTTTTTTGGGCTGGGTTTTAGTACATTGCTCCATAGAAAATCCTAAGCCTAAGTTTTACAAATCGGATATCCGATTTGTGGCACACATAGACCTAAGAGTAATTAGGAGGTTGAGGGTAGACAAGAGATAAACAAATAAATGGAAAGGGAGAGAGAGAGATAAGAATGAAGGGGAAGGGAGAGGGGAAGAGGGGAAGGAGAGAGAGAGAGAGATAACTAGGAGGGGGAAGGGAGAGAGGAAGAGGGGAAGAAGGGGAGAGAGAGAGGGAGAGAGAATTAGGAGGGGGAAGGGAGAGTGGAAGAGGGAAAGAAGGGGAGAGAGAAGGGGAGAGAATTAGGAGGGGGATGGGAGAGGGGAAGAGGGGAGAAGGGGGGGGGAGAGAGAGAGAGGGAAAGGGAGAGAATTAGGAGGGAGGGAGGAGAAGAGGGGAAGAGGGGAGAAGGAGTGGGAGGGAAGGGAGGGAGTAGAGGGAAGGAGAGAGAGAGAGGGGAAGGGAGAGGGGGAAAGAGGGGAAAAGAAAGGGGAGAGGGGGAGAGAAGAGGGTGGGAGGGGTGAGGGAAGGGAGAGAGGGAGGGAGGGTGGTAGGGGAAGTTGAGGGGAAGGAGAGAGAGGGTGGGAGGGGAAGAGGGGAGGAGGGGAAGAAGGTGAGAGAGGGAGAGAGAATTATGAGGGGGAAGAGAGAGGGGAGGAGGGGAAGAAGGGGAGAGAGAATTAGGAGGGGGAAGGGAGAGGGGAAGAAGAGGGAAATCCCTAAGAGGGAGAGATGGAGAGAGAGAGTGGGAGAGAGAGAGGGAGAGAGTGGCATAGAGAGGGATATAGTGAGAGAGGGAAAGACCTAAGAGGAAGAGAGAGAGAGAGAGATAGAGAGAGAGAGGGGGGGAAGGGTGATGGGAAGAGAGGGAGAGAGAGGGAGAGAGAGGGGGAGATAATTAGGAGGGATAAGGGAAGGGGAAGAGAGGAAGAAGGGGAGAGATAGAGAGAGAGAGGAGGGGGGAGGGAGAGGGGAGGAAGGGGAGAGAGAGGGAGAGAGAATTATGAGGGGGAAGGGAGAGGGGAAGATAGGAAGAAGGGGATAGAGAGAGAGAATTATGAAGGAGAAGGGAGAGGGGAAGAGTGGAATAAGGGGAGAGAGATAAAGAGAGGGAGAGAGAGAGAGAGATAGAGAGAGAGAGAGAGGGAAAGATAGAGGGAAAGGGAGAGATAGAGAGAGATAATTAGGAGGGGGAAGGTAGAGGGAAAGAGGGAGAGGGAGAGGGAGGGGGAGAGGGAGAGGGAGAGGGAGAGGGGGAAAGAGATAATATTTAAATATTTTATATATTAGTGATATTAGATTAGTTATATATAATATTTTATATATTAACTTAATATATATATATATAAATATTAATACATTAAATAAAATATATAAATAATATTTAAATATTATACATAATTCCGTAAGAGATTATCATAAATTATATGTTATATATTGAATTATAAACTATATTGTATATTCTCAACTAGATATATTAAAATAAACTATAAACTATTTATTGCAGTGTTTTAAATCATATATTAAAAACTATATTATATTTTTTAAAATTATATATAAAACAAATCAGATATTTGATTTGGATATTGTAATTTGTTAAATCATAGATTAAAAACTATATTAGATTTTTTTTAATTATTAAAAAAAATTGGATATCTGATATGTTTGACACAAAACCTACTACATAGGGATTAGCCTCGGGTTTGCTTCGGAATTTGGCTAGGACATGCCAATCCTAAGAAGTCAACACAAAAAACATGTTTAACAGCTTACCTTGCTTTTCTAAACTTCACCCATGTGGCTGCCAACATTTTTTTACCTTAAATTGATGAAACGAAAAGGATTTTTAAAAGAGATTCTCAAATTTCCACCAATATAAATTATTCTTTACTTTGAATTTAATAAATAATTATTATTCATTTTCTATTTGAATTACGACTAAAATCCTGATTGATAGGCTGATTGAAAACATCTATATCTTTCAAACTGTATCACATTTTTTGAATCCAAAATATGTGTCACATTCTATGCTTCACATACTATAGGATTTGTACACATCTAAAAATGGTCACAGTCGATCAAACCTGTTAATTAATTAAATATGAATCATTTAATTAATGTTTCTTAAGTCTTCTACATATAAATAAATTTAATTATTTATTTATATTGTTCAGTTTCTAATTCTTCTAAATTAATTAAATAAATGAACTTTATTTAATTAATACTATCTTCCTCTTAATTAATTAAATAAATTTTACAATTTATTTACATTAATTATCAAATTTTAAATTCTAAATTTAAATGATTATTCTTCCCTCCACATTTAATTAAATATTTTCAATATTTAATCATTTTCCAAATTCCCACTTCTCTCACAAAAATTAAATATTCTTAATATTTAATTAAAAGGCTTTTTCCTTTTCTCATAATTAAATATTTACAATATTTAATTAAAGTCTTTTCACATTTCTCTCACACATAATTAAATATTTATTTAATTATGAGAGACACCTTTCAATTTGTCTCTTCATTTTCTGTCTCTCAGAATTCTATCTTTTCAAATTCTTGATCTCTCACCGTTCATTTCAACAAGTTTGAACTCGACCGTCGATCTTGGCCAATCGAATTCCTACCTTCAAAAATCTATAAATACAACTCTTTCATGAACTGAAAAGGACCTCGAATCTCATACTTTCATGCGTGGTTATTATAGTCACAATCTTAGCAATTCATAGCATTTTTAATTCAATAGTTCAATCTTGTAGATGCATATGCATTCATATTAATCTCATTCTCTCAAGTGCCATTCTATAAGCTGTGTTTGCACAACTGAGAGCAAACATATTGAAGCGAATCCTTGGAGATAGAGGACAATGGAACGAATTTGAAAAAACTGTTGTCAAGATTTTGCATTTGTTTTATTTATTTAGTTTTCTTCAATCTTATGTTTCATTGGTGTATTGGTTTAGTTTCAATTTAATTGACAGATCTTCTCGTACACATTTTTGGCACCCACCATGGGGAATCCCCCCGTATTAATCTTTTTCTTGCAGAAAATCTTATGTTTTTATAGATGATGGACTGAAAAATTCGCTTTGGTGCATACGATCCTCAGTTTAGCGCATCCATATACTATTTCGACGCATCCACAAATTGTTTCGGTGCATCCACAGACTATTTTCGCGCATCCAGAGACTGTTTTAGCACATTTGGCACCTATTTTAGTGCATACGAGCCTTCTTTTAGCGCATCTGGGTTCTGTTTTAACACATACAGGGCTTCTTTTAGCACATCTGGGTTCTGTTTTAGCGCATACAAGCTCTGTTTCAGTGCATAGACTTCAGTTTTGCACTTTTACAGTCAGTTTTTAAAATAGCAATATCTTGGTCATACGGAGGTCTTTTTTGATGATTTTTTTTTTGAAATGGGGTAGAATTTCATAAGATATCTAATGGTGCAGGTTTTTATCAACTTTGACAAAGTAAAAAATTTAAAATTCTCACTTAACGTCAAACCACAAAGAAACTTGGTCTAAATTTTAGGGTTGTTATGCTTAATCATTTATCTAACCCTGATATCTTCTTGTTTCTTGATTCAATATAAAATTTGGAGCTTGTATTGCAAATTTTAAAGGACCATGGAGCATGAAAATGAAAGAAAAAACATTATCACATGATTGTAACAAGTGTTTTTAAACACTTTAGGAGCAATTATAATCTCATTCTTAAATTGTTGTCTGGATCTGATGCGACTACACCCAGAGGTTTTTATTGATGTATGAGGAATAAAATCAACCAATCCTAGGGTAGACACTTAATTTTTAATTAACCAATCCTAGGATAGTCACCAAACATATTTTCTTTTGGTTAAAATAAATCCCATGTTTTTAGTGAAGCAACATCTTCACTTAGAATATAAAATATTTCAATTTGGGATTTAAAATTGAACCATTATTTGCATGTTGTGATTGTGGGTAATAGGTCTATGCTCTCCCCTTAACTGGGTGATTAGAATACCAGAATTACCTTTTATTTTATGCAATTTAATTCTTTATTACATCCTTTAGAAGGCCTACTGTAGTGGGAAAAAGTACTCACCCTACAGGAACGACCTAAGTGGGAACACCTAAAGCCAAGGTTTCCAACCCACTATAATCAAAAGCAAGTTATTTATGAAAATCCAACTTGATGGTAGTAGATAGGATAACCATCCCCAAATCCTTTGTTCTAAAGGTTGGGAGGTCTCTCGAGGGAGTATATCTATTGTCACGCCGAACGGAAAGACTTACTAAGAACCTAGTGTAGAGGTCAGCCATGTTAGTAACCAAACATCATTTTAATCACAGTGTAAGGGGAGGGAAGAATCTTCCCCCAAGACAATCACCATATAGTCACCACGGATTGTTTACTCAAGGGATTCGGTATCCACTTCCGTCACTTTGAGTACACACCTGGAAAAGACAAAAACACGGGCACCCTCTAGGGGGTGACATGGCTATGTGAGTCGACGCGATTTTAAGCTATGGGTTGTGATTACTATGATGACCTATTTGAAAAATTAAGAGTGAGTCTGATTGATATGCTTATCTTATTCAAAACTTGTGGAAATCTCAAAGAACATACACTCTTTGTTTAGATTCTAGGATTAACAAAACAACTGTCTACTTCTATATGCTGTGTTTTTCATATTTAAATCAGATTAAGATCATCCAAAAACTTTAAAACATGGGTCATAGCGAAGAAAATATTGTTCTTAGGCTTTATGGAAATAGCTTAAATCAAGAGATAACAGAAGAGATACTCCTAAAAGCTGAACAAGATCCAAAATTTTTCTTAGATATGGAAAAGATCTTAGAGAAAAATAAAGATGGATACTTTCTTTTATTGGAAAAACAAGGTGCCAAATTGCCCTCTAACTACAATATGGAGAAAATTAAAGAGAATCCTAAAAAGAAGGAAATTCCCTTAAACGATCTTAGTACTCTTACCCATCAAGTAAGAGAACTCCAAAGGCAAGTCAAGGAAATGGAAGGGGGTACAACTAAAAATTCCTTTGACAGAAATATGAACGTGACCTTTTCTCCTCCAAAAACAACATCAACCAAATCCAATGTTTCTGAATTTTCGCAATGGTTAAAAGGGAAGCCCAAATCTAAACCATCAAATAACATTGACCAATCCTATCATGCCATGCATTTATCTTCATTCCCCATAATTCAAAATGAACCTCATGGTTCTTCCACCCAATTCAATGATCCCATTCAATTTCCTTCTTCTATCATATTCTCTACATCCAATGATTCATTTCAATCTACACATCTTGATCAAAACATTCTTTCCACTCCATCCCATGATACCAAAATTCTACAAACCCTTCCAATCTTTGATCAAGATCCCATATCTCAAGAATCATATGATGATCCCCTCCTTTCATTATTCACCCATGATAATCCTCTTCCATCTCAAGAATAAAATATTCTTCTAATTCCTCCCTCCACCCCATCTTATGAATCCATACCCTCTCATAACTCAATCACATCCCAGGAGCATGACAATTCTTTCATCCTATCCAAAGCTTCCCTTCCATCTAATGATCAAGCTACTCCATCTCCTTCATCTAATGATTCTTTTTCAAGTCAAGATCAAAGTATCCCATCATCCTCATGTCAAGAGCTCATCACACCTCTTCAAGAAATGCCAACATCATTCGATCATATGGTTGAAAACATTGGAAATTTCTCCACCATAACTGTTGGAGATAATGATCAAAATCAATCCATCAATGAGCATTGTGAAGATATGTCTAGCCCATCTAGTGATCAAATCAACATTTATCAAGAGCCATTTTTTAGTTATGATCAAAACCCCTCCTACAAAGATCTATTTCAAGGAGTGTTGACGATATTTGATCCTATTGACATAATGCATGATCCATTAACCAACAATCGTATTGAAAATGTCTCTACAATGCCTAATGAGTTAGAGGACATATCTCAAGAATATATTTCAAAGCATGATCAACAACTATCACCAAGGTCTAACAATGGTCCCTCCCAAGGCATATTGACATCCTTCGACCTCACGGTTGTGAACAATGAAAGAATCCTCAACTCACCATTTGATCCAAGTCCACTCAAAGATCAAGAGAATATTGAGCCACTTCCCATGTCTTATGACGATGTCCAAAAACCCTTTGAAAGAAATCCATCCTTTGAAATCGACCCATGTCAAGAACTTGATCCAAAACATGTCGAAAGTAATTCTAGAATTAGTCAAAATCAAGGATTCGTATCTCCAAGCTGCTACAATGATATAATGGACACTCTCCTATCCATACAAGATGACCATGTCCATATAGCACATACTCATCCATCTACCCATGAGATGCTTTCTTTGGATGGACACATAGATGATCTTCATTCAAAACAAGAGTCTCATACTCTTACTGAGGAACAAGAGTCCCCTACTCTTAACATTTGTACACATGATCAAGAAATAGAGAAATCCAAAGACATTGCAGAAATGGGTCATGAAAAATTCTACAAAAATTTTGAATCAGAAGCATCATATGAAAGCATATCAGGAATGAATCATGAGGAATGCTTTTATAAGGACAGTGAAGCATCAACACCTCTTGAAGGAGAATTACAATCTAATATTTCACAAGATCAAGCTAAGGATTTGAATCAAGCATTTATCCCACAGATAAAGGATCCTATCACTTATAAAGTTGGATCACTCACCTTTGTAAGGGAAAATCATCTTATCAATAAAGGAGCTATCACCTTTGAAGATCCACCATAGAGCAGAGAAGGAGCAACACCTTGTTTCCAAGGGAAATCATATCCTTTTGCAAATAAAATGTTTCAACAGATGAATTATCAAGGCAAAGGATTATGCCTACATGAACAAGGTATCCTAGAACCAATACAAATTATTGAAAATCCTAAGAGTCAAGGCCTTGGTTACTCAACAATCAAGGGATATGAACATATCAATGATACTTCCACAAAACTGGGGGCAACTTCGTCTCAAGCAAATGTCAACATAGGGAGCACGAAGAATCCTTATGATGAAATCGATGTAAATACTACAACCCACCACATCATGAATCTTCATCCACCCATCACCCCATCCACGAATTGGGACCAACGTCAAAAGAAAGACTTGAATCAAAGCATGAAGAATGTTATCAAGGAAAAAGAAGCTAAAGAGCATATAGGACAAATCAAATACATATAGATACCAAAGAATACAAAGAAAAATTATCCCTATCAAACTCCATTAGTCAAAGAAACGATGGGGCAAAATCAAAAAGGGAAAAGTAGCCATCAAAGCTGTCCACAAAGGAAAAAGTAGGCTTCTCAAGCAACGTACAAAGTGTATCAAGCAGTTGGTCCAAATTCCATGCACACTTCCATATCCACCCATTATTGCTCATCTTCCCAACTTTGGAGAATCAAAGGTTCCAAACTATCGACCAATCCATCTTTTACTCCTAAACACACTCCATCCATGCCTCCACACATGTTATCCAATTCTCACATTGACCATGTATTGGCAGTGACCCTTCATCATAAGGATTCAGAAGGAACTCTATCACGATGTGCGCACAAAGATGAGGTTGACTCCGATATCAGCAAAGCAAATTAGATATCTCAAAAGTTGTATTCAAGTGCACGTATCTTGGCAAAGCAGCTTCTTCAAGCAGGATACCAATGGCACATTATGACAAAAGCATCAACATCAACACCACTAGGTGGTTCAACATCAACTTAAAATCTCTTAGAAAATACAAAAAAAAATTAGAAAAATGTCCTGAAAAAAATGGTTACATTGATGAAAACCTAGCAAATAGGCATCTTGGTGACAACAAAAAAAATCAAAAATACAAAAAATCCAAAAAAATCAGAAAAAGGATTGAAAAATAGTAAAGAAAAAAATCGTCCTCTAGCGAAAACCACTTTGGTGGCGCTTTGGACAAGTACCATGATGAAAACCTGGCAAACAGGCGTCATGTGTAGAATCGAGCATCTATGTGCGCCAATTCAGGAGAAAGCATCTTATCGCATCCATAATAAAACCAACATTCATCCATATCATCCATTCATCCATGAACCGTTTATCCAACCCATTAGCATCTATTTACATTATCTTGATCTCGACAAAGTTTGGTAAACACTTTACACTTGTTTATGGTAAACATCTTGACATGGGTCATTTTTCATTGATCCTATCCAATCCAAACATTATTTGAGTCTTGAAGCACTATCCAAGTGAGCATCCTTTGTTCAAACACCTTATCTTATCACAAGATAATCATTGGCATCCTTTGCATGCTTACAGTATCTATCCATACACCTATTCAAGAATCCACCCATGGCCATTCCATACATTGCTAGACACTAGGGGCAAATGTTTACATCTTGTTTTGGGAATGAATCTTGATATACATCCTCCAACTTATGTGGTGATCTGAACATTGGAAGATGTAAAATTGAATTGGTCAAGCATTTGCGAGCCAAAAGATCCAAATCCCTAGCCCATGGCATATTTTGATAAGAAGACACTCCTTATCAAGTTTTATCTTTTGTCAAACATCAATTTGAACAATTCATATCAGTCACATCTAACTTGCGTGTCAGTGTCACATCAAATCATCAAAATAATTTTGTTCCAAATCAAGCTTCATCAATCTTGATCAATTGAATCCAATCAATTATCACCTTGTTTGACTTAACACACTTAGTCAAACTACCATCTTGTGAACGAGTTTACTCTAGGATAACACAACTTCTTTGGGTTTATAGGTTCATTATCATCTTCATTTGACTTAACACACTTAGTCAAACTATCAATCCATCAATCCGATCAATCAACCTTAGCTTGGTTTTCAACAAAATCTCAAAACAAAGCACTGATATCGTCATGCATGTCCATATCCAAATCATCAAAATCCAAAAAAATCAGAAAACATCAAAATTCAAAAAAATCAAAATATTCCTAAAATCCAAAGAAAAATCAATAAATCATATGCTTTCATCAGTAAAATGGTCATGTCTCCCCCTAGACTAGGGGCAAAATCCTGAACTCGTTGGGGGAAATCAACTCTTTTAAGAAAACAAGCAACATGTGTCAATTATCAAGTATCAGATCAACAATCGAATATCCAATCAAGCCTGGTCAAAACAACTTTGAGACATGTCATACCTTGAAATAGAAACAAAGTGGATGATCTTAATCTGAATAAAATGAATGGAAATCTTAATGCATAAGTTGCAAAATGTTGTTTTGATATTTGATGATGTAATATCTTTGGAGTGGTTCAATGATGTACTGAAATAGAATCACAAGGAAGAAGTATGATTTTGCTTTGCTTGTTGTCTGTAAGATAATCATTAGTATGATGCAAATTGGTCATGGGACATGCTCTACAACGTATCATTGATGACATTTTGGAATTTGCATAGGAAAATGGTTAACTTTTGTTTGTTTATGCAAGCAATACTCAGGTCATCTTGGTTCAATTATACCTCGATGCTTGTATTAACTTGCTACATTAAACATTATGGAAGTAGTACTCAGGTCATCATTGGTGCTAACATACCCTTTGATGCTTGTACTAACTTTCAACATATCAAAAGGCTCAATGATGACAACTAAACACAGCAGGAAATGGCAACAAGGAGAATGGTTCATTATTTCATTTAGGATTGCATAATTCATTATTAGGACTGTATAATGCATTTGCATTTCGAGGTTCTGTTTAAATAGATTTTGGAGGGTTGGCCACATTCTTGAATATATTTTTCAGACAATGGTTGAGTATGACTGGACATTTGTCACATCTGATCTGCATCATCTGCATCATTTCATCCAATCATTTCTTCCAATCTCATCTTATCAATCAATTCAATCTAGCATAAATCATTTAATCATACCTTTGGTCTTGTTCCTAGCCTTACTGCAAGCCTCAATAATCATCATCATCATTGGGATGTATCCTTCCCTATCCTTGTGTTGTTCTGGGATGTATCCTTCCCTAATCAACAACACTATCAATATCATCAAACAATCATGCAAATCAATCAGCAATGGATATCATCAATCAATCAATACATCAAGCAAGTTCAAATCAATTTCTATTTGTTTTTCATATCACATGGAAACAAATTTAACAGTCATCATGACTCAATTTGCCTTTCAATCAGGAAAGCAAATCTATCAAGCCTTTCAATCAAGAAATCATATCTATGTTTCTATTTGTTTTTCATATCGCATGGAAACAAATTTAATAGTCATCGCGACTCAATCTATTTGACTTTCAATCAGGAAAGCAAATCTATCAATACTATTTGTTTTTCATATCGCATGGAAACAAATTTAACAGTCATCACGACTCAATCTATCAATCCTTTCAATCAGGAAAGAAAATCTATCAAGCCTTTCAATCAGGAAAGCAAATCTATCAAACCTTTCAATCAGGAAAGCAAATCTATCAAGCCTTTCAATTAGGAAAGCAAATCAATCTCATCTACTATTTGTTTTTCATATCGCATGGAAGCAAATTTATCAATAAAAAAGCATCATCAATCAAGGTAAAATGAAAGTTCTTCATCTTCATATCAATCTTTCAATAGGGGGTTTCATCAAATCATCTTTATCTGATTCATCACCCGAGGGGGCATATAGTATCATCAGCATTTTTTTTCAAAGTCAGGGGAAAATTCTTTGAAGCAATGCGTAAAACACATCACTTCAAAGAGGGGCAAAATGGTCACGGTCGATCAAACCTGTTAATTAATTAAATATGAATCATTTAATTAATGTTTCTTAAGTCTTCTACATATAAATAAATTTAATTATTTATTTATATTGTTCATTTTCTAATTCTTCTAAATTAATTAAATAAATGAACTTTATTTAATTAATACTATCTTCCTCTTAATTAATTAAATAAATTTTACAATTTATTTACATTAATTATCAAATTTTAAATTCTAAATTTAAATGATTATTCTTCCCTCCACATTTAATTAAATATTTTCAATATTTAATCATTTTCCAAATTCCCACTTCTCTCACAAAAATTAAATATTCTTAATATTTAATTAAAAGGCTTTTTCCTTTTCTCATAATTAAAGATTTATTTAATTATGAGAGACACCTTTCAATTTGTCTCTTCATTTTCTATCTCTCAGAATTCTATCTTTTTGAATTCTCGATCTCTCACTGTTCATTTCAACAGGTTTGAACTCGACCGTCGATCTTGGCCAATCGAATTCCTACCTTCAAAAATCTATAAATACAGCTCTTTCATGAACTAAAAAGGACCTCGAATCTCATACTTTCATGCGTGGTTATTATAGTCACAATCTTAGCAATTCATAGCATTTTTAATTCAATAGTTCAATCTTGTAGATGCATATGCATTCATATTAATCTCATTCTCTCAAGTGCCATTCTATAAGCTGTGTTTGCACAACTAAGAGCAAACATATTGAAGCGAATCCTTGAAGATAGAGGACAATGGAACAAATTTGAAGAAGCTGCTGTCAAGAGTTTTCATTTGTTTTATTTATTTAGTTTTCTTCAATCTAATGTTTCATTGGTGTATTGGTTTAGTTTCAATTTAATTGACACATCTTCTTGTACACGGGATTAAAAAAAAAAATTGAATTTCATGAAGATTTGACCAAGTTAAGGTGGTCAGACATACGAGTTTTTTATATTTTTTAAAAGTTATAATAAAAAATTCATAATTAATTATTTACTTGGAAACAAAATACAAAAAATATGCATCACATCAGGACATGAGTCCTCTACTTATATCTAAAATCTTATAAAAATAATTATCATTTCATTGTGGTTAGGGTGGTCAGACAAACACCTACTTCTTATTTTTTCCCTAAAATTTAAGTACTACTGCATTGAAATTTCAAATTTTCACCAAATAGATTTAATATATATAGTAGTTTAGAAACTAAATTCAATTTTCTATAGATTTTATTCTTACATATTTTTGAAATAATATAGATAACTTTTTCTAAATTTTCATTGTCACTTAAGGGCCTATTTTTTCCATGATGATCCTACACATACCCATAAGTTTATTCAATGATTCCATGCTACAGTAGTCAAGTATGGGTATCATTCTCATAAGACACCATGATAAGTCAGAGCTCCTTAAGGGTTGAATCAAGCAACTTATGGCCTAAGGGGTATCATGCTAGCAAAGGGGAGATAATTTAATAACAGAAACAAAGCAAATGGTCACGAGTACACTTAGATATATCATGAAATATAGTCTAATAGTTTTCTAATAGAGAAGCAATAGTTATTATATTGCTTGCATTCTATATGAAAGGAGCAAAAGTACCATGGCAAGCTTTTCCAAGGAATCGAGAGTTGACTATAACTCCTTATGATAGTAAAGAATGTTCAAGGGGGCAATTATATTAATCAACTTATGGTATGAGCATTCATGCATATTCTTGAAATCTTCTATCAGATAGAGCCATCATGAGTTAACAGAATGATAATGCAAAGGATAGGGAAAGAAACACATGGCAACTACTAAGGAAACAATGATGGCAAGGATGGCTTTGGAGTTCATATGAGAGGTTCAACCCAAAGCACAATGAGATTCAGATGTAATAAAGGGAAATATTCTTCATATATAATGAGGTGGAAAATAGAAGTGCAAACTGAATTCCATAATGGAAAAGGTGATTGACAGTCCAAGAAGCATAAAAGGACAATATTATAGAAAAGTGCACTGACAGTCCTAAACTGGAAGAGAAAATGAAAGTCATTATGTAATTTTGAAGAGAAGAAGAGCATTATAAATATATCAACTGATGTTTTTCCAAAGTTTTCAAACAATCAAGTATGAAAATGTACATTAATTTGCATAGGTAAGAGACAAATGTTCTCATCTATTTTAGCAAACCTAGAGCTCAAAATTAGATTTATTTTCATGAAGAGTGTGGATGCAAGAAAATGCAAGGGAGCCCTATATAAAAGGCATGAGAAAAAACTTATCCATGACCAAACCAACAATTGAAGGTTTTTTGTTTGGGTTTTCAATCTGTGAGTTTCAGAAAGAGCAACGTTTCAGTAGTTCATATTATAATCTTGCACAAATCTTATCATAGTAAAGATGATTGTAACACTGTTGGTCACTACTATTTGAAATAAGAAATTTTGAATATCCATAAAATGTAAAACCTCAGCCGTTGGAGAGGAATCTACAAAAAATACCATAAGGAAAAAGAAGGGTGTCTAATCTTTTTCAGAATACATAATAGATACCACGACTTGTGGTTTTTGGTCTAAAAGGTAAATAATAAAGCACAAAAAAAGAATTGGAGGCTTAGCCAAAGTGTTGAACAGAGATGTCACAGCCTGCTAAGAGGTCAAACCCATGACCATGAAGGAATGGAAAATAAATGCACCCAATCAAGATTTATGTCATCAAGCTATAGGAGCTCGAATGAGCTTATTTTTTCTTAATAGGAAAGAGAAAGAAAGATTTCATTTATAGAAGCAATAGGAAAAGGGACCCTTGAGGGCTTGTAGAAACAAAAGGAGCATTGTTTTTGCAGAGGATAAAAATGAAATACAAAATAAAAAATTATGATAGGCTCACCTCAAGTTTTCTCTTGTTGTCTTGCCTGAATTCTATGTGTGAGATCTGCAGAAAATCTCCAGAAAAATCCTTGACCTAGCTTACCCTTGGCGTCGCCTTGCAATCTCAGAAGGCTCAACAAAGAGTAGATGAAAATGCCTTGTGCATTTTTAATATTTTTTTTTACCTTTATGGTTTCAAAATCCTAGTGAGGGCCGATGGCATAAGGTGATTTTTCACCTTTTCTTTTTAAAATGTTTGTTATCAAACTAATGCACTCGTGGGTTTGTCTTAGTTTTATGCCTTATATTTTCAAAAACCCCATGCTATGCCTTAATGAGTTTTTCCAGGAGTCCTTTGGGCTTAGATTTCTTTCGCATTTGATCACATATGGTCGAGCCTTTATTTTTGCATTGATTGTAAAGAATTTGACTTAAATAATGCATTATAAATTACTTATTCAATTGCTATTTTAAATTCAAAAGTATGTGTTACGCTTTGCAAGTAAGTTTAAGGAGGTACTTTTGAGGGTTAATTTCTCTCCAAGCATATAGGAGCTATCAAGGAGGTTTGCAAACATAAAGCCAAAATATAGGAGGAGGTTTTTCCTTTTTTGATGGCTTTGGAGAGCATCTTGGAGCAATTTTTGAAGTCCTTATGGTTTGATTAAGTCAAATTTGACTTTTTAAACCTTTTGGAGCTCTTTTGGTGAGGATCCAATTAATATTTTTTAGGCTTTATTGGTGTATCCGACCCAAGAAGCTTCTAACTCCTAGTTGGGTGGATCTTAGTTTGAGAATGATGTTATATTCTCATTTGACTCATTTCGAAAGTTAGTTCTTACTATGTAGTTTTGAGAGTTAGTGATTTAGCAGTCCTTTCTTAGACTCACAGTGTATTGTAAATCACTTTGACATGAATGACAGTGGATGCCTTGAAAATCAATGAAGTAAATCATTTTTGTCTTCTCAATTCTTCTATTCCACTGTGTGCAAATATTTGATAGATAAGATTACTTGTGAATATTTTCTAATTCCTTGTGGTTTATGTCTCAAATTTAGCACCTTTTGCATAAATATATGCATGTTGCAGGTCATAAGTTGTATAAAAAAATAAAATGCTTCTATTCGTGAAGATTATCCTTCCCTCTAAGAGTTTGGCATTTTAAAGGTCTTCCTATGAAATACTTATGCAAGAGGCATATGAAGTTGAGTTATGTGAGTTGAGCTTTGTCATTTGGTTGGTTTGTGTATGTAAGTTGTTTACAAGTCAGGTTAACATTTAGGTGCATCACCATAGGGTTTAGTTTTCATTTTCATGTATTCCTTCTCTCTTTCCCTCTGTATAATTAAAGTTTTAGGTGACACGATAGGAAGTCGACCTTCTCTAGAGGTTGACCTCTGTTTACAAGTGACCCATAGCTTTAGACATCTTCCCAAGTTTTCTCTAGAATGCTAAGTCCCACAACTTAACTTGTTGAATCATGCAGCTTAGTTAGGGTGCAATGTTAGTAGATAACAATTTTGGCATGCCCGATGGGACTGTTTGAATCAGGACAGTTTAAAGAATACATGTTACTGCTAGTTTTTGATATGCAACCAGTGGGTTCCAAGCCTTTTAGAGGTTAACATCAACATATCTTGGGGTGATCCCACAATACTGGTTTACAATTTTTTGGCAAACTAGACACCAAACTATTTGTTTTTAACGAAATCTTCACATTCGGGCTCATATAGCAGCTAAACCGTGAGGAATTCGAAGATGATGAAAACTAGTGATTTGTGAAATTTTGTCTATAGATTCTAAATATATATATATATATATATATATATATATATATATATATTTTTGGAATTAGATTGCACTTTATTTTTCATCTCCTTTGAAAACTAGTTTTTTTGAAAAAGTGGCATTTTTAAGGAGTGATGCTCACCATATACAACATAAATTTTTTTTATGAAGGATGAACTTCTATTTTTTCTGAATTTAGATTTTTAACTATGATATCTAGCACTTTAATTTGGTTTTATAGTGTTTTATTGAATATTTTTCCCTCAATCAAGTTTCAAAGTCAAACCAATTACAATTCAGACATAGGCAGACTGTATACAACATAAATTTTTCTGTATGTATCAAAATTCAATTATTTTTTTAATGGATCAAGGACATCAATACCCAGCCCAAACATATTTTTCAAAATTTTATTTTGATAATCTTCTATTTTTCCACATGTGCAGAACAAAGAGCTTGATTTTCGATTAAAACCCTATGTTTAATAAAACTAAAAATATATATACATAATAAAACCAAAAAATATTTAAATTATATTCATTGGATATCTCATTCTAAGGATTACCATAATCATTTGAAATAAATTTCAAATGAATTCATTTTATCCCCCAAAAGTTAAATCAAAAGTGATTTTTTATCAACATTTTGATAGGTGTAAAGGAGACTCATTTATATGTATGGTTTAAAACTAGTGAGGTTCTATCCAAGGGGGTTTGATCTAAGGTGGCTTGATCAAACCCTCTTCAATTTGAATCCTTAAAATGGAATTTTTTAAGGTTTAAATCATTATATTTTCTAAAAATATGTGATTTCAACAAAAATCAGTTCCTCTCAGAAATTGTAGACCAATTTTGTGGGATCACCCCTTGGTGACTCTGAGTTTGGGAAGTAGCAAAAAAGCCAATGCATTATTGAGAATATTATAGTATTTAGAAATTTGGTGTTTTCTCATTATTATGAGCCTTTGGAGGGAGTACAAACAACACCATGGTGACTCTGACCTTATAACCATTGGTTTCAGTAGTCCAAGTACTTGCAATTAAATGAGGTTTGTTGTCTAGAATTGCTATGTTTCATGTTTTATCCTTGCAATGTCTAGTTATCAACAATATAATGTATTTTCACCTCCATTTCATGAAAATCATCCAAATATGTCTTCTTATTAGCCATTTTATATAGAAAAACCTATTATTTTTATGTCAAATGACCTTGTAATAGTAGATTACCAACATTTTCATCATGTTTTCCACCCTCCCACTCCTGCTCAACCTTTATACCAACCATTATATGATCAAAATCAACCCCAAGAGGAGGTTTTTTATGTTAACCAGCATGACTATTTACATAGTCAACCTGCAAAGCATCTTTACCAGATTGTATTGGACCTGATCCAACAATTTGACCATGTGTTGTGGGCTTTGAGCCAAAATTTTGAACATATGCAGATTAATGATGTTAGTAAGGTGCTCTCACACATGTATGACATGTTGTTCGACATCAAAAAGCATAAAATATTATTTCACAGTAACAAGAGTTGGGATTTAAGTTTGAAGAAGGTCTTGAGAGAGAGATAGTGGCCAAAGAGGAGCAAATGAAGTTTTTATCTACTTAGGTGCAAGGTAGTCGAGCTTACTCAGATTATCAAGCACAAAGGTATGAAACCCAAACAACCCTTTCCATTCCTAGTTTTAGCTCACCTCTTCTTGTAATGTTAAATCATTCGGTGAAGGAGGAGGTTTCCAAATATAAGTTCCCTAGCTTTAAACAAGAGTACCCTTCTGAGCCCTTTAGTGAGCTTATCAATGAGCCTTCTACCCTCAAGATTCCAAGTTGGAAAGGTCCATCTCTACCACCTTGTGAGGTTCCTTCACCTATCATGCAAATGAAACCATGATCTAGCATCCAAGAAGCAAAAGAAGAGTAGACCTTTGACCAAGACATCTCACTCAACTTGGAGGAGACTAGAATTATTAACTTACTACATTTAGCTATGGAGGAATATAGAAAGAAACAAAAATGAAATATTGAGAAGCAAAAGAATTCTCAAGGAGAATATCCCATTGTTTTAACCAATGATTCCCCTATTGATGTTGGAAATTATCTTAATGTTTCAATAGTTCAAATTGATCAACAAGAGGATATTGGTGGGTTGCTTATTGATGACAATCGGTAAGACAATGGAGGCTTAACTTAGGAAGATGAGCCTAAAAATGAACCTAATATTATCCTCCAAGGTGAGAGCTTTGATATCTTCGAGCATGTTTTAATTGAAAAGGCTAATGTAAAACTTTATGAAGTGGTGCGCACAAACATAATTCAATAATTTTGTTCCAAGTTGGGTGGCAAGGAATCATAATTTTTCACTCGTGATGAACTAGAACAACCAATTAATGAACTTGAACAAGTGCTGAAACAACATGAGGGATGTAAATAACAGGAGGAATCCTTTCTTTAAAATCAAGAAACTCTTCATGAACCTGATTTGCAAGGTCTTAGTTGGTTCGAGGAGCTTCCTTTTTTCTATGCAGAGGAGTTGGAAGCTGATATACCAATTGAAGGTTGGTTGGAAGATGCTTTTTCATTGTTTGAACACTTGCTTGCTTTCGTGGAAGAGGACAAGCCTAAATTGGAATGTATTCCTTTGAGTGATAATGAGGATTATGAGTGGCTTCCTTTTTGGTGTATGATAGAGCCTGAGGTTGATGTGCTGATTGAAAGTGTGTTGGAAGAAGGCATCTCATTGTTTGGATATTT
Organism: Sequoiadendron giganteum; assembly: GCA_007115665.2. NCBI lineage: Eukaryota > Viridiplantae > Streptophyta > Pinopsida > Cupressales > Cupressaceae > Sequoiadendron > Sequoiadendron giganteum. The sequence continues at coordinate 585,767,269 of CM021108.1, forward strand.
TTTTCCTTCACTGAAGGAATGCGTGATCATTTAGAGCAGTAGTATGTAAAGCAAGTGGGTGACCAGGTACCTTGTTGGATTGACAAGGAGGAGATCCATGAACATCAACTAGAAGATATAACAATTTTCCATGAGCACAAGAAGGGTAGTCCAAGATTTGTCTTTACAAGAGGTTATCCTATTAGGTATTTAGCCTAGATGGAGTTCAATAAGGCACCCACACATGAAGCTTTAGCTAAAGATGGTATCAAAGATGCACTGGAAGCTAAACAAGAGTATGTTCAACTCACTTATCCTCCTTTGATTAAAAATTCATATGATCAGTTTAGTGAGGTGAGCGAACCTATTTATCTCTTTCAAGGGACATTGCATCATTTTGTTGAGATTTTCTTTGTTTCCCATCTTTACTTAGTTGTCCTCAAGCGTGCGAGTCATTGTATATTGAGAAGAAAGGGAAACTACTTCAACCATCCTATTAATAGTTTTTTTTGACCAACTTCTTGTTGTTAGGGTAGGTTAGAATAGGTTTCTAGATTTAGGTTTCCATTTCCCTAAGTGCTTTTTAGCACAATTAAGTAGTTTCCCTTCTATAGTTTTCCTATTTTCAATAAGTTTCCAAGTGATCTGATCTATTTCAATGAGTTACATTATTCAATAGGCTGTTCTAGGTTTGTTTCTAAGTTTTTAGAATGAGACTTTAAGCCTAATGGATAAGCTATACTATTACTCAATAGTGTTTAGCAAGAAAAAAATCTGCAGAGGTCGCCAAATTGTTACCTATTTTTAGCTACAACTGAAAATAGGTAGAGCTAAATTGCAATTTCAAGCTAAAAGGTACACCGGGTACACAATGTTTTCGCTAAGTATCCATTATTATGAAGAAGATTAATTTTACATAAGTTTCAATTTTATTATGCAAGTACATTTCAAAAGAATACCATGAAATTGCTATTTTATTCATTGAATAGTACAAAAGATCCCACACAAGCCGTGGGAGTAACTGAAATAACTAAGAATATATGATTGAATGACCAAATGAAGCACATTATACAACTGAAGAGGAAAAATAAACATAGAATGAAGTGTGATATGTCATTGCCTAGAATGATGAATCATAAGTTGCAGTTGTGGAGGTGTCTTCATGGTACAATTGTTTAGTTGTTTCATCTCCTTCCATCTTCACTCCAGAAGTTACTGAAAAATTGTAATGGTTGTGTTAGAGATCGGGATCAAACTTATCCTTATATCGATTTATCAACATGAATATAATCTACTTCCTATGAGGCATTAAAACACATGATCAAAGTTAAAAAACTTTCAAAAGCACATAAATTTGTCATATTGGAAGCTTCTGCCTCGCTATTCTTGCTAACATGTTTGCTTCATGTGTAGATATAGGTGAAGTTATATTTTTGATATGAGATCTATCAAATTACAACATGTGGGGTAAATGAGGCTCCCACGAGGGTTGAGCTCGACATGTTATCAAGTTTGTTTTGACAAGGCATTGAACTGAGTTAATCACCTCATGGTTTACTTGAATAAGCATACATCACCTATGGCAGTGTTTTGCTGATCACTATCATAGAGGACATATCATCTTGACAATTAAATCATGGATGGTTGTCCCAATTCAATTGCAATTACAAGATATCAGGAGCAATGAATTATAAGTGCTAATTCTTTTATGACATTACATGGCAGTCTTTGCTTGTCTCCTATGAAGGAATACTGAAGCCTTGAAGTAAAATCATTACAGTCATGCAATCATTGATGAGCATAATACAATCAAGGTAAATGACAATAGTGCTACAAAAGGGGCTGAAGAAAATCTTTAGCATGATAATAAAATGGATGCATTGAGTTTTGATATGGAAGAATCGTGTAAAATTGGAGGTGAGAAATCATGCTTTGGGAAAATAGTTACGATCAAAGGGAAGAATATAGTCTAAGAGAAACAAGGATCAGTTAAATTATTCACTCTTGAGTGATATAGTAGTGGCTCAAGCATCAGATAAAAAATCTAGGACCAGTTTATTCAATGAGTCCATGCTACAACAGTCAAGTATGGGTATCATTCCCAGAAGACACAATGATAAGTCAGAGCTCCTTAAGGGTTGAATCAAGCAACTTATGGCCTCAGAGGTATCATGCTAGTAGAGGGGAGATACTTTAATAACAAAAACAAAGCAAATGGTCATGAGTACACTTAGATAAATCATGAAATATAGTCTAATGCTTTTCTAATAGAGAAGTAGTAGTTATTATACTGCTTTTATTCTATATGAAAGGATAAAAAGTACCGTGGCGAGATTTTCCAAGGAATTGAGAGTTGACTATAACTCCTTATGATAGTAAAGAATGTTCAAGGGGGAAGTTATATTAATCAACTTAAGGTATGAGGAGTCATGCATCTTCTTGAGATCTATTATCAGACAGAGCCATTAGGAGTTAACAAAATGATAATGCAAAGGATAGGGAAGGAAACAAATGGAAACTACCAAGGCAACAATGATGGAAAGGATGGCTTTGGAGTTCATATGAGAGGTTCAACCCAAAGAACAATAAGATTCAGATGTAATAAAAGGAAATATTCTTCATATATAGTGAGGTGGAAAATAGAAGTGTAGACTGAATGCCACAATGGAAAAGGTGATTGAAAGTACATGAAGCATAAAAGGACAATATTATAGAAAGGTGCACTGATAGTCCTAAACTAGAAGAGAAAATGATAGTCATTATGTAATTTGCAAGAGAAGAAGAGCATTATAAATTATCAACTGATGTTTTTCCAAAGTTTTCAAATAATCAAGTATGAAGTACATTAATTTGCATAGGTAAGAGATAAATGCTCTCATCCTTTTTAGCAAATTTGGAGCTTGAAATCAGATTTATTTTCATGAAGAGTGTGGAGAAAACCTCTTTTTTGAAGGAAAATGCAAGGGAGACCCGTATAAAAGGCATGAGAAAATCCTTAGCTGTGACCAAAAACTGAAGATTTTTTGTTTGGGTTTTCAATCTTTGGGTTTCAGAAAGAGCAACGTTTCAGTAGTTCATATTATAATCTTGCACAAATCTTATCATAGTAAAGATGATTGTAACTGTAACATAGATTTAAAATCTAGATTAGGTATCTGCAAACTAGAATAAACCATGTTAATCTTAATCTAACCAATATTAATCTAAATCAAACAAAAAAGAATGAATAAGTAAATATAATAAACTACACAAATTAATTGAAAGCTCTCATCGAATATGTGTTCACTCCTTCGAATTATCTTGATTTCTCTTCTCCATTTTGTTGTTTTAGTATTCTTGCCCTCAAATTTTTGTGTTTGATGCAAGCATAACTTCGTCGAGTGTCTAAGAAAAATATCGATGATAAGTTTCTTCTCAAAAGTGTATGATTTTGGGAGGAGGAATAATGATAATGACAGGCCATTTTATAGATTTTGGGTTTTCAAACAGTTGGCTCGAATTGAAAGAGAGATCGGCGGATGAGATTGATGAATGCCATGCGATGTGAGTTCTATGTCAGATAGAACGTGAGTTAGAACATGAGTCAGAAAAGACTACAAGATAAAGGCCAAGTTAGAACATGAGTTCAAGATCTTAATCTTCAGTTAAGAGTCTTCAAAAATAGAAGAAATAAAATTTAAATGTCAAAGACAACATTAGAAGTTGGAGAATAATGCATTCGAATGCAAACATGAGTTAATTAATTAAATAAAGATATTTAATTAATAAACACATCATACATATAAGTTGGAACTAGTTAACTGACTAGTTGTGACAGAGAGTCCTCTCGCAGAGATAACCAGGTGTTGAATCCGGAGATAACTGGAGAACTAAAAATAGATCTTGAGTCAGAACGTGAGTGAATGATAAGATAACTGATTGATAGAAGAATGTGACATAAATAATTAAATATGAATTAAATGTTAATTTAATTCAACATTTGAAAGTGAGAGATTTAATTAAATAAATAAAGATTATTTATTTAATTTGACTGTTTGAAAAGGATAATATGAATAATTAAATAATAAATATTTAATTATAGATAAAGGGGGTTAAATTGAATAATTAAATAAAGATATTTAATTATAATTGAAGTATGACAAAGGGGGTCATTAAATAATAAATTATTTAATTAAGAAGGAAGAATTAATTAGTTAGCGACATAATTAAATAATTATGATTTATTTAATTAATCAAGTTGAATACAAGAATTAATGAATTAGTGAATTAATTAAAAAGGGGTATTTAATTAATAAAGGAAATCTATGTTAGAAAGGGTAATTAAATAATTAACATTATTTAATCATGACCATGGATAATAGAAAATTATGTCGAAATTGGTGCTCGTAGGCCTAGACCAATTTTTGGTGTCTATAGTTTGCCCCTCTTTGATAAAATGTTGTTACAACATTGTGTCAAAGAAAAATATGCCCCAATCATGCCCTAGCATGAAATAGGTTAAGGTATGTCCCCTCAGGAAAATTGACAATTTTTGAAAAAAATAAAAAAAATCAAGAAATATTCCCGATAAGTCAATTGGATGGTCAGAAATTGTATGGAGTTGACAGAATTGAAATTGGAGTTGATAAGGACGTGTACAGGTCATTTGATGTTGAAAGGTTAAGCAGCCAGTAGAGAAGGTCTGAAGAAATGCCACCCAAACCCTACCTATAAATAGGAATTAGGTTGAAAACCAATTCATTTGCACCCGAAAGAGTTTGGAAAACAAAAGATTTTCTCTGACTAGCTGACGAAAATGGCACCCATTCCCTATGCTACGCATTGAGGATATCGGATCCAGACCTTTAGGCAGCCTGCCAATGCAGGAGCGCTGATATGTACCCAAAAACAAACTCTGGATATTTATTTTTGCTTGTGTTTCTAGGCGTTTAAAAGTTTATTAGCAAATGTGGTCATTCGTGAACGTTGCATATGTCGTTGTATTCGCTGCATTTGACTGCAAAATGATGCATGTGCAAAAACACATCCACGGTAGATTAGGAATTTTAGGGATTAATCACATATGAAATATAATGCACTGCATATGTATTTATGCAACACATCTGCATTAGGGATGAATGCATGTGGGGTAGTGAACCACATGTGCATTAGTGAAACACATATGTAGCAGGTAGATAGGAGGTAGAAAGTGCACCACATTTGGTAAAATGTACCGCATGTGTGGTAGGTAGAAATGGGTATGTGAAATGTACAACACATGTAATATGCACTGCAAATGAGGTGTTATGTAACACATTTGTTAAAATGCAGCACATCTATTACAGTGAGCCACATTTGGCTGGTAAAATTTTTTAAAATTTTTTTCTAAGAAAAACTTGAAAATTCTTGACATCATGGTTTAAATGCAGGGTATGTGCAGGATCATGATGGGCCAAAAAGTGGCAATGAGAAAAAATCACATTTTGGATTGGCTAAAAAACGTGGAAATGCCGAGTTGACTTTTCTAGGTTCGGGTGCCAGTACATTTACCCAAACCAAAAACCAAACCTAGTTTCCACAAATCGGATATCCGATTTTTGGAAACTGTATATAAAAAAAACAACCGACTGTTTAACTTCATTTCTCATAGTTTGACGCGGGCGCAAAAGGAAAAACCCAAATCCAATATCCGCTTTGATCAGATATCCAATTTCAAAGGTATGTATTTGGTTTTTTCAATCTTCTAATCAATTTTTCAAGTAGATTCTCTTAAGTTTAAGTAGGTTTTATTAATTTTTTTTCAAAAATAGGGTTTTCAATTGATTTTTTTAAAAACTAGAGTTTACATTGATTTTTTATTAAAACTTAATGTTTTGAATTGGATCTTGATTAAAAATTAGTGTTGTTGATGTATTTTTATCAAAAATAAGAGTTTGTTATTGATTTTTGTGAAAAAGTATGATTTTTTTTGGATTTTTATTAAAAACTAGGGTTTTTTTACAATAATTTCATTTATATTGTGTAATTTCAATTAGTTTAATTAGTTTTTAACTTTAATCGGGTATTATGGCTGTGAATCAAAATCCACAAATGCCAAATGCTCCACCATCTCCGTAGCCAAATGCTCCACCACCTCCATAGCCACCAATTGAAGACTTAATTGGTGAAAAATTGGGGCAATTGAGGGGCATTTGTGAAATTTATCAGACATTGCCTTGACTGGGAGATATGACAAACACATTGAAGGAAATAATTAAAAATATAGAAACCCTCTCCACCCACCATAATTCCTTTTATTCATGGCAAGAAGACATGAGGGAATATTATCGATGTGGATTGTCTTACGATGATGTGAAAGATCTCCAAATAACCAAAGCCCAAATAACCTCTTTATTTATTAACCCCCGCATTGGTTTTCCAATGAATGTTAATAAAAAAAAACTTTCCATAAAATGGTGCATGCATAGGGACATTGTAGCTAACTTTTGGGATCGTTGGTGTATGGTTTTTGATAAATCACCAAACAATAATTCTGACATACTATTTTACTTTATTAAAAAATTATATGCTGAGTTTGTGTTAAGGCATCATGTCAATTACTTTGACATTAAACCCTTCCAGGGCATCGGTGGAGGTATGCCCTAAGATAGACCAGAGGCAGTTAGAGTAGTCCCATGCCCAAATGTTCCCCTTCCTCCCTTCCTCCACCACCTCCAATATATCATCCAAAGATTATCCAAGATGCATCCACACAGACTATTCAGGCTATTCACTCTTTGAGTGTTCATTTCATTTCGCATGCTTCTATAGTAGCTTAGCCACATTTTGGTGATGTTGGTGAAGGCTCGAGTGCTACTGCATCCTCCTCCTCAGGTCCACATATTTTTGTGCCACATACTTGCACTATGTGCCGCCAGATATGCTTGGGTCCTCTTGTACAGCCCACTGAGCATCCCTTGGACAATTTTGATTATGACCTCCATGATGTGGACATTATAGATTAGTCATAGGGGAGTGGAGTGCACCCTACAGAGTTCTCTCCTGCTAGAGAGGGAGATGCTGGAATAGTGACATAGGTAAGATTTAAGTTATAATTTCATAATTTGCATTTTTTTTTAAATGACTATTAATAAGAGATAGTATCAAGTACTAATATTTATTTACATGGTCTATTTAACAGTTGATGCCTGAGGAGGATCTCACATGGGTCACTAATAGCACCCTTAGGGCCATTTCATTTGGCTTGGACACACACGCAGTATATATTTTTGCACTCACTCGTTTACATTTTATATTATATACTTTCTTGTCATTTGAATTGTCATTAATGAAATTATATAATAACTTATATGTTTATCTTGTTTTCCTCCTGTAGGAAATACCTAGTGCAAGTGAGGTGCAACATCGTCTAGACTATGGAGGCACAAATCTAGATAAGGGGAAGGCAATTGAACTCAAATTGGATTGAATTAATATTTTTAAGATCTTATATTGATTATACATACGTCAACATAGATTGGTAGTTTCATATGTACTTGTCAATTTTATGTATAGGCAATTATGACCTATACATATATGATGACAAGGGACACACCACCTAAAGGAGTAGTTCTTGGAACACCTCGAAGAGTAGGTGTTGAAACACCTCAAGGAGGAGGTGTCGAAACACCTGAAGGAGATAAAGAATAAAATCAACCTAAAGAGGTATGTGCTTATTTTATTTTGTGTTTGGTAAATAAGTTCCTATTACCAATAATCGTATGCTAACTTGGATCAATTTTATGTTTTTGTTCACATATATAGATTGGCATTTCAAAAGTTGATTTGGTATATTCTAGGACTCCTGACCCTTTGAATAGACATATATTTTAGGTAATCAAGATTTCAATTTTAGAGTTCAATTAAAATTCAATGTATATTGATTTTGATATTAATTATTCGATTTTAAATTATATAGTATAACTAATTTCAATTGTGGTTTGAATTTTTCTTGTGCAGCTACCTTCAAAGCAAACGAGTGCTTCAAAGAGGCTCCATTTTGATGATCCGCCAATAGTTTAGGATGCGATAGACATTTTGGCATGTAAATTTTGAATACATATTGAGATGGCATATGGCACATTTTGTAAAAATTTGTTTGAGTTGGTGTCGATGCCATTTTTGTATATGGACATACACTTGATTATTGGATAATTTGATATATAGAAGTTGACAATCGAAATTTAATTTATTACTCATGTGAATGATTAAACTCTTTGAAAATTTTATCTTGAGCAATGGTTAAATATCAATGTACAATAACTTAAAATTGAATGGCTATATTATGTAGTTTATATTTATATCGCTGATTACATTGCATTACACATTTTCAAACTCAAATCATTAATTCACATTACATAACTAACAACTAGATGTTCATAGATGAAAATTTTTCAATTAAAATATAGTTCTTACAAAGTCAACCTAAGAAGTTATACAATTAATTCACATTGCATAACTAAAAACTATGAGAAGTTGTCAATTGCATTTATTTGTCATTGAATTCTATGAGACCACATTTCTTTGAAGCTTTTTTTTCAAATAGTCAACTGCTTTGTCTATGCTAGCACATTTTTCATACATGATAGTGATCACATTAATTTGAAATAAATTAAATGATAGCCTATGGATATTTAATTTATACTCATTTTATTTAAATGGATGATCCTGACCTTCCTTGATATTATTTTGTAATTTATTATTTTCAAGAGAGGTCGACCTCCTTGAAGAGTCAACTTATTTTGTATAAATACGAGGTGATGTTTGTTCATTAGCTCAATCAAGTTCATTCATCATAATTTTCAATCCAAGCAAAAGTTTTCACTTGAGCAACAACGCTTCATCTTGCAACAATAGACCAATTTCAAGGAGAAGCATATTCGATTGTATCTTTGCATCTATGAGAGGTGCTATTATTCATTGTATCAAATTCAGCCATGAGCTGGGCCTAAGTTGTAAGAAAATTTCTTGTTGTGTTTATTGTATTATGTGTTTCATTTTTTGAGTGCTTTCAATTGTATTATCCGATCTCTAAGTTGAAGACAATGAGAGAAATGGTCATATTGTTGATGACAAAGATTTGATCATGTTGGCTCTTAATGGTCTTCCTTCATCTTGGGAGTCTTACATTCAAGGAATTGGCGTGAGATTGAAACTTCCCAAGTTTGATCGGTTGAGGGTTGACTGTATTCAAGAGGAGTCAAGGTTGGCTGCAAGAGGTATTGGACAAAGCCCTACAAATGAAGAAATTCATGTTATTTCTGCTCAATCCTCGAAGAAGGAAGGAAAAGGAGGAAATAAAAGATGCTTCAAGAGGAATGGAGATAAAGGGTTGGATGGTGCTCTTGCATTCAAGAAGAAGTGAGACCTCTATCATATTTACTGGGATACGATTTTCTCTAGGTATGGTATGTTTATGCTAGGTATGGTTCTCTCTTGCACCCAAATACGCCGAATCGCTTCGAGCTGCATTGGAGCGACGTTTTCCCTTAAGATTCCAAAGTGCTAAAAGGCATCAAACTCTGGCAGAATATTTATTGAAAAACATGATGCTTACAAACTCTTCATCTGAGGATATGGGATCATGTTGAGACCATCTACAATAACCTCTCTTGGTTTTTGCTATCTTGAAGGCCTTTTCCCGTGGTGATGAGTTTTTAGTTGAGGGAATAGTTGCCAAATGCAAGCAGTGTAAAGTTGCAAAGTGGTGCAACTTTCATTCTCGAACTCATACAACCCAATAAATTGTTCCAACATGTCTGGATGGGTACCTTTACACTAGGTATGGTTCTCTTTTGCACCCAAATATGCTGAATCACTCTGAGTTGCATTGGAGCGACGTTTTCCCTTAAGAGTCCAAAGTGCTAAAAGGTAGAAAAATTTGACAGACTATTTCTCAGAAACCATGATGCTTACAGAATCTTTGTATGAGGATATGGGATTGTGTTGAGACCATCTACAATAACCTCTCTTGGTTTTTTCTATCTTGAAGGCATTTTCCCGTGGTGATGAGTTTTCAGTTGAGGGAAAAGTTGCCAAATGCAAGCAGTGTAAAGTTGCAAAGTGGTGCAACTTTCATTCTCAAACTCATATGACCTAATGGACTATTCCAAAACATATATATGGGTATATTTATGCTAGGTATGGTTCTCTTTTGCACCCAAATACGCCGAATCGCTTTGAGCTACATTGGAGCAGCGTTTTCCCTTGAGTCCAAAGTGCTAAAAGGCAACAAACTTTGACGGACTATTTCTCAAAAACCATGATTCTTAGAGACTCCTCATTTGAGGATATGGGATTGTGTTGAGACCATCTATAATAACCTCTCTCAATTTTTTCTATCTTGAAGGCATTTTCTCATGGTGATGAGTTTTCAGTTGAGCGAAAAGTTGCCAAATGCAAGTAGTGTAAAGTTGCAAAGTGGTGCAACTTTCATTCTCAAACTCGTATGACCCAAAAAAATATTCCAACACATTTGGATGGGTATGTTTATGCTAGATATGGTTCTCTCTTGTACCTAAATATGCCGAATCACTTTGAGCTGCATTTTCCCTTAAGAGTCCAAAGTGCTAAAAGGCAACAAACTTTGATGGACTATTTCTTAGAAACCGTGATGCTTACGGACTCTTCATCTAAGGATATGGGATCATGTTGAGACAATATACAATAACCTCTCTCGGTTTTTTCTATTTCGAAGGAATTTTCCCGTGGTGATGAGTTTTCAGTTGAGGGAAAAGTTGCCAAATGCAAGCAGTGTAAAGTTGCAAAGTGGTGCAACTTTCATTCTCGAACTCGTATGACCCAACAAACTGTTCCAAGACATTCAGATGGGTAAATTTACTCTAGGTATGGTTCTCTTTTGCACCCAAATATGCCGAATCGCTCCGAGCTGCATTGGAGCGGCATTTTCCCTTAAGAGTCCAAAGTGCTAATTTCAATGAAATGTGGGGGCATAAATATTTAAGGTTGGATCAAGATTCTGCAAGTCCTAGCTCTTACATCAGAAAAATCTTACCGAATCAACTTGAATCAATTACATGGAAAATGAAATTCACAATGAACTTTTTACTTTTTTGTTTTTCAAAAAAGTGGCAAGCCACTGTAATTTGTTATATATAAATAGGAGATATTATAGAACCTGGTTCAAATGAGCATACCAATAGGAAAGAAGTAGGAAGAAAACCTTCGATTGTAGCTTGATTAAGTACAAAAATATTTTTACATTTTAAACATACCCTTTATACAATGGCAGACATTTGAATCGTATTTCAAAAAACATCACTGGATATAGATTATGCCTATACACAGTTATGACCTTTTTACATTTTTTCATATTTCAAAATTCAATTTTTACAAAATTTGCCTATTTGAGGCATTCAAGGCATAGTCTTCCATAAGAGTAGTATATTGGCGTTTTCGAGTGACAAGCACCTGTACAAACCATCAAGGTAGCAGTTAAACTACATACAATAGAAAATATGCTTAAAACAACCAATTGATATTATTGTAATTTGTCACATACCTCTCTGAAAGGATCAGAGTTTCCTTTTGTTGTAGTAGGTCCATGAGCAATCGTGCCTAGAATATCACAAAAATTTTCAAATGATAAATCTATATTGTAACAAAAAAAAAAATGCTTAGACTAACAAATCTATATTAATCTAAATATCCTGAATGATGATGAATTGGTAATGCAAACTATAAAATATGCTTTGAATAACCAATCTATATCAAAGTAATATGTCACATACCTATTTGAAAGGATTAGAGTTGTTTATTGTTGTAGCAGGTCCATGATCAATCGTGCCAAGAATATCACAAAATTTGTCAAATGATATATCTATATAGTCACAATAGAAAAGAGGCTTAAGCATTGTACTTTCCATTCTTGAATATGCTATTCAAGTGTGCCTGAAGGGTCATCTCTTTGCTTAAGAGTATCCAATATTGCTTCATGATCAACATTACTAAGTGTCCATAGTTGTTTTGTCTTTGGTTTGGCATGATGCTTCAACAACTTAACATTTGTTGCTATAACAAGGTGTGAATATGTGAGAATGGTTTTGTGTTTCTCATAGTCTTCAAATGTAGGTATGCCATTCGTTCTATTCATGTATGTTCGCAACCAAGTTCCTGCAACCACAACTGAACCTGTAGGATACACGAACCCATCATCAGCTTTCATCGATTGTGTTAGCTTGTGCTTTACCCGCACACATTGATCCAACAAATATTCTAATCTCTCTTCATTCCCCTATGGTGCAACAACTACAAAAACATGTCCTAGATGTAGTAGATTTGAAAGCCAGTCGTAATCAAGTGAACTTTCCATTGTGTAATTTTTTATGGATATAGTTTGAGATAAAAGAGTTAGATACTATAGAACCCATGTATCCACCCACTCACTTGACTCACATTGATCCGACTCAAACTGAATACAACTCTAACAAAAACAAGCCAACTGTCATGTCCAAATGGTCCATGTGCTTGCATCTGAGCTTCCAAATGAGTGCATCTTTGAAGAATCTTTGATTTTATGACAATCCAATCTGCCTCCCATTGTACCCTCCTGAACCAACCAAAATAATCTATGCACTGTTGAATCAAGTGTCCCTCCCTATGATAATGCTGATCTACACCAATCAACAATAGAACATGCATCACTCAATTTTTCTCCTGAAATATTCAATTGCTCCTTAACTAGAGCTCCTTTTACACATGCACCTGCTCCATCATGCTCCCCTTTCCCATGCCCAGCTTCAAAAAAACTCCAAATATTAGGTACACCCCTCTCTACATGCATTCTACTCAACCAATAAAACATACGAGCATTCTTGAATTGACCTGGACAGTTATCTGACCAAATGAGATGCCGACCCAGTGCTATATCATGCTCTTGCAAGAACTCAAAAAAATTCTCAAAACAATGTTGGACATACTTGGACAAGTGAGATCTATCATCACTCATATAGAAATGATACTCTCTGATTATCTTTCGATCCTCCTCTGTATTATCAGGTGCATGTCTAAACATTATGTGGACAAAAATAGCAATTTGAATGGAATTGTAATACTGAGATTGTACCTCATTTTATGGTTGCAATGTGTAGTTTTCAAAAAAATCAACCACTAATATAATAGTGCCAATCAAAAAAGAGTCCTTACATATCCTGAATTGTTGATCCAACCACTGAGACCTATGACTATGCTTTGCATATTTGTAGAAAATATTGTCCTTAAAACCTGAAATAAAATCAGCAACACTGCATTCTTTTGTAACCAACTCACATCTAGAACCTTCACCTCCACTCTGCAAAGTATATTTGACTATCTCATATCTCTTTTTCTCAACAAGATTCTTTCCAAATTCATGTTCCGAACCCTCATGAAAACATTGAACAAAATTTGACAAGCCACCACATTGTGAGCACTTCGCATTTAAACATTCATTTCTATAGAAAAAGGAACCATCATCCCTAGAACATAAAAATAGACTTAGCAAGTCCCTTGATGATTTCGGAAGATGCATTGCACCACACTTCTGCAAAATTTCATTAGTATGCAAAGTAGAATGGATATATCATAATAGTTCATGGTACATTGAAAACTCCACATGGTATTTGTAACAACAATTATTATGAATCTTAAGAGGCACACAATAAAAAGGCTTCAAACCTTCAAAATTTTTTTGCGAGATTTCCATATTTGGATGTGTTTGAATAAATTTGTTGAACAACATTGTTTGGCTTGATTCCAAGAAATGTTTAGGATGCGGTGTACGGTCTCGACTGCCAATTCTTAACTTCAAAACATCCTTTGCATTGGGTGATACTCTAGAGTTATCATGCCAAAATTTTTGAATTTCCTGCTTTACATTATCGGTTAGCTTCTTATCAACACATGTAAGCCTTCCAGAAAAATCCCATGTATCATTTTGAAGAGGATCATCTATTCTTTCTCTTCTTGAAAGTGCTCTATCCAAATTTTTACGATTTAAGTCAAAATCAATACAAGTTTGTCTCATAAAGCGAGCCTTTTTCAATTGATGGCTTACTAGGGAGGTCGTAATGACTCTTTGAGCTTCTCTCTTATCTTTTTCCTTGTTATTTTTTCCAATAGACTTGAGAGCATTAAAAATATTTTTGACAATAATAGAATTTTTTTCGGTCCTCTTGTTGAGATGAATCTTCAATTTGGCTAGCAAAGGTCTCATCTTTTGCATCTTTAGCAATTGTACAAAAATTTGGCATTGCTCGGTCAATGTCTTGTCACTAAAATATTGGTTGAAAAGTATTCTAGCCCACAACCGAATAGTTCGTGTTGACCTCTTGCCTTCAAAATTGTTTATAATATTATCATCAATTTCAACTAACCATTTAGGGGTCCTTGAAGGTCTTGAATTTGGAATACGTCTTTCTTCCACACAAGGTTCTTCATTTCTCGTGTAATCTGGTGAAATATAATTTACACTTGCTTCAATATTATGTTCAACATCTTCATTTCCAACATTCTCACCTTGAACATTTTCAATATCAATTTGAACAATTTCTTTCCCAATTTCAATTTCATGTTCAACATCTTCAATTCCAACAATTTCATTCCCAATTTCAATATCATGTTCAAAATCTTCAATTCCAACATTTTCATTATCAATTTCAATATTTCCATTCCCAATTTCAATATCATGTTCAACATCTTCAATTCCAACATTTTCATTATCAATTTCAATATCATGTTCAACATCTTCAGTTCCAACATTTTCACCTTGAAAATTTTCAATATCAATTTGAACATTTTCATTCCCAATTTCAATATCATGTTCTAGATTTTCACCTTGAACATATTCAATTTCCTCTTCACTTGAAATACCATAGGGCTCAGGTTCACCAATATTTAACATACCTTGTCTTTTCTTCCTATGACCTTCTCTATCTCTTTGTCTATATGTTTCAATTTGTTCTTTTGTCATCTTTCTCTTACGTTTTTGCTTTCGACAACTGCTGCTCCCCATTATACCAAATAAAAGATGCTTAAAAATCATTATGTATGACAAATTTGAGTACAAGATGCTCCAAATTTTTTATCTTTGTCTCTTCCTGTCTGAAACCACGCATTTGTTACCTACAAAGTGTTGCAAACAAAATGGAGGGTCCATTGGAATGCACAAAAACAGCCCACATGGGGTTTTTCTATGGCCCACAAATCCGATATCCGATTTTTCAAACATGTTCTACAACGGTAGTATTTCACCTCTGCACAATGAAGTTTCACAAATCGGATATCTGATTCAAATCACACATAGACCAAAGGGAGAGGGAGAGGGAGAGGGAGAGAGGGAGAGGGAGAGAGGGAGAAGGAGAGGGAGAGGGAGAG